>VXBU01008309.1:32787-124843 GCA_013400315.1 Bombycilla garrulus
CCTGGGACAGTGGAAGGTGTCCCTGCCCATGTCCCTGCCCATGGCAGGGTGTTGGAACTGGAGGAGCTTTAAGGTCCCATCCAACTCAAACTATTCTGTGATTCTGTTATTACAGGATACACTTCCTGATGGTTCTCACTCCCTTAGATTCACTGAGGGTCAGCCTGGGAAAGGTTATTTTTTGTCATCAAAGCCTCTGGATGACAATTACCCTATAAGCTCAGAAAGACCTGGGTCACTGCTACCCAAGAGCAGAAGATGATGTCTGGAGTGGCTCCTGCCTCCCCTAAGGTATTGGAAGAATTCTGATTATTCTGGTGGCAGAACCATCACCATAGATACAGTGTCCAAAAAAAAGTCTTAGAATCATCCTAGAACATTTTGGGTTGGAACAGACATTAAAGGTCACCCACTTCCAATCCTCTACCATGGCACTGAACTGAGCCAAGCCACAGACAACTACTGATATCACTGGTGAATTCTTGGCAGTGGAAGCCCCTACAAGAAGGATTTGCACTGAGTCCCAACAGCACAGTCAAGCCTGAGTTCTCCCGTCTTGGAGGAGATGTCTAAGAAACCCAGCATGAGGAGGTGTAAGAAAACTGGGATCTGTGCTCAGAATTACATAGTGGACATAATTTAAACTAGACTAGATACAATTTCTCTAGGCATGGTAGGCAAACATAAAATAAATGTCCTTGTTCTATATGACTAGAATGGGCTAAATACTAAAAACATACATGTGAAAGTAAGAGTTGTACCTGGCAATCCTTGTGGGTGCCTTCCAGCTCAGGACATTCTGTTTTTCTGAAAGGCTGCTGTTTATTGACAGGGAAATGTGTGTTTGCTGAAGGAAGGAACCTTCAAAGAATTAACAGTAAGACAGAAATCCTCACAGCAAACAAAAGAGACATAAAGTAGACTTTGAAGTTCTGTTCTAACTGGAAACATTTAACAAAATTAAAATACAAAATGTCAGTTCTTCGTTCCCTCCTTCTAATCTCTTTTCTATAATAAAAGAAGAAAAATAATTTCCTTATATAATGTTCTTTTCTTCTTTTCAGCTGTTCTAAAAAATCAGTTTCTTTATCAGAAAAGCTGTGTCTGCTTTTCCCCTAATTCAACCAGAACACTACACATTGGGTACCCTTTTCTTTTACTAAAAAATATTTTTTGTGTGCATATTACATGATTGAAAATATTTGGTTTTTCAGTTTACGAAAAATACTTTTTTGTCTTTTTGTAGGATCTTGAACAGAAAAGAAATGAAACCATCCTGCATATTAGCTGTTCTTGTTAGTATTTCATTCAGAACTATAATCATCTGAGAAGCATCCCTGGTTGTAAATATGCCTAAATGACCAATCAAACAAAACAATGACACTGGAGGTTTTTCAATGGCCTGAATTGCAGCCTGTTTGCTTCCAAAATGCTTGAGCAATCTTCTCTGCTGGGAGAAATTAACAGAGCAAATGACTCAGATTCAGAGCATAATCCTCTCTGCATTGGTCTCATTCAAGTTGATTTGAATGGTCCTGATTTGAAGCTGCTGTGAAATCAGCCACAGAGTCGAAGCAGGTTGTAGGTTTTGATATACAGGAGGTATTTTCCAGGACAGCAGTGGCCACTGTGACCATCTCAGCCTGGTGGAATCACAGAATCATTAGGTTGGTAAAAAACTCCAAGATTATCAAGTCCAACCTTTGACTAAGCACCACTTTGTCAACTTGACCAGAGCATTGGCTGTCACATCCTGCTCTTTCTTGAACACCTACACATCATTACAGTGGATGCTGACTCCACCACCTCCCTGGGAAGCCCCTTCCAACACTTGACGACCCTTTCAGTGAAAAAAATTCTTTGTGACGTCTGACCTGAACTTCCCTTGGTGCAATTTGAGACCATTTCCCTTTGCTGTCTGGGAGAGGAGACCAACCCAGCTTCCCTTGAGTCTCCTTTTCTCCAGGCTGAGCCCCTCCAGCTCCCTCAAGCACCTGAAGTGCAGCTTTCAGAAAGATCTCTGCTCTGGGCTTCCTCTCAGCTCATTGAAAGTGTCTGCCCGAGGTCAGTCACAAGTGCACTAACAGGCTCTGCAGCCCATGCTCCTCTGCCATATTGTCAATTATTTGAATTTCCTTTGGAAAATTTCACATTTACCCCACAAAACATGACATAAAACAGATTAAAGAAATTGCATTAGTTATATTTCTATATCAGAAGTTGATATAGAAGTTGAGTTTACAGCTTGATACCAGGCTTGGCTTTGAACCTGGTGTGCAAACACTCCAGAATTTATTACTGGTGGATTTTAGATTCAGGGGGATAGATGAGTTTTTACACGAAGCTTTTGTTGGCACTACTTACTTCAATATTATACATCTATCTCCTCTATTTAATCAACCTTCTTCATCTGAATGATGAATTGTGTCAATACTCTCTGTGGGATTTTTCCAAATGGACCAATTTAGGAAATGTCTGACAAGCACATTAGGAGTGGAAGCTAGGAGAGGTATCAAGGAAAATGTCTTGGTTCCACTGAAGTCTGGAGGTTTTTTTTTAATTGGGACCATACTTTCACTTCTAGACACTCTCAGTTCATCTACTGACTCATCTGGTGACTTCAGACTAATCCCTGACCTCTCTGAGTCTCAGATCACATACCTGTAAAAGACAATAACCTTTTCAATTAAGTATTTATATTGAATTTATGTAGGATTTAGATTAACCTCACAAAGCACCATTCTACAGTTTCTCCCACACTTTCCTACTTCCTGGGATATATTTGCATCCGGCTTGCCCCAAAACTGTTGCCTCTTCCCTGCATTGGGGGCAGGGAAGCAGCTGTATGGTGACTCACAGCTATCACCTAACACAACAAAATCCTTCATGTTTGCTTCCAGATGTTGTCTGTGCTGTCCCTTCACTTTGCTGCACATCCTATAATCTGTAGCATTATCCAATTCACAACATGTTTATCCACATTGTGCTGCTGGAATGTTTTCTCACAGATTGCAATTGGACAATAAAGAAAATCAACCAGACAAGAAGTCAGCTTGCCAGACATCTGTAGGACAGCTTTGAATTTTTGTACTCCTGAGCTGAAATTGTTTGGGTTCATTTTATGCAAAGAACTTTGCAGTGAAAAAACCCTTCAGCTGTTCTCAACATAGACAATTAGTGCTTTGATTTGGAATAGCTTTAGCTCCACTCTGGTGAGATCCCATCTGTAGAGCTGCCTCCAGTTCTGGAGTCTCCAGCACAGGAAGGAGATGGAACTGTTGGGAGTGAGTCCAGAGGAGGCCACCAAAGTGATCAGAGGGATAGAGCATATCATCTCCTACAAGGAAAAGCTAAGAAAATTAAGATTGTTCAGCCTACAGAAGAGATGGCTTTGTTGTGACCAAATTTTGGCCTTCCAGTACCTGAAGAAGCCTACAAGAAAGATGGAGAGGGACTTTTACAAGGGTCTGGAGTGACAGAACTAGGAGTAACAGCTTCAAACTTACAGAAAGTAGTCTTAGATTAAATATTACAAAGAAACTCATTTCTTGGAGGATGGTGAGGCCCTGGCACAGGCTGCCCAGAGAAGCTATGGCTATCCCATCTCTGGAAAAGTTCAAGGCCAGGTTGGATGGGGCTTGGAGCAACCTGGGATAGTGGAAGGTATCCCTGCCTTTGGTCGCACACAGCCTGACACAGCCTGACACAGTCTGAGAAACCTGCAACTCTTCCCAGGCCTGTCCTGGGAAGTTGCAGAGGGCTCAGGAGAAGAAATTTGTTCTCATGTTATTCTGGGATGCTATTCTGAGGAAAGGAATGCAGGAAATGAAAAACAAAGGTATGCATCTGCAGTAATGTTGACTTTGACCTGTCTCTCAAAAAGTTATTTTCCTTTGTTTTGCCAATGGGTTTAGGAAGGTGTCTCTGTTTTTCTGTACTAATCAATGCAATTTCACCTGACGATATTCTCTATAAAAGATGCAAGCTATATTCAAATAAAGTTTTCCTGGTTCATCAAGCCTCTCTATTGGAGTTCTTTCGTGCCGCTGCGGACTTGGCAGCAACACCTGCCCACAGCAGAAGGGTTGGAACTCGATGGCCTTGAGAGTCCCTTTGAACCCAAGGCACTCTGTGATTCTATGATGGCCATATCCAGCTTCCTGGTCCAGATGATCACTGGCCATCCTAACTGCATTAAAAACTCTTTGAGAGATGACTCCACAGCCCAGACCAAAGCAAGGGCCTTTGGGAAGTATTTGAGAGCATTTACTTGTGGTGGTTCATTTACTGGTGTAGAAGAGGTTTATCTACTGCCGTATGTCTTACAATATATTGACCAATTTGCCACATAACCTGATCACACACCACAAATGCACAAAAGCCATTAGGCCTGG
Source organism: Bombycilla garrulus (assembly GCA_013400315.1). Classification (NCBI taxonomy): domain Eukaryota; kingdom Metazoa; phylum Chordata; class Aves; order Passeriformes; family Bombycillidae; genus Bombycilla; species Bombycilla garrulus. The sequence continues at coordinate 37,182 of VXBU01008309.1, forward strand.
CTTGACCAAAATTAATATTCCTCTAAACATATTCATGTTTTGTGCTATTTGAAAACATAATCAGCCTCCAGATTATGAGCCATGACTAAAACTGGACTTGGGTGAGGATGTCCAAGCATCCTATTCCTTGTTTTATCTTTCCTTGGCCTATTAACACTCTTAGTATCTAGCTTGCATACACCTACATGCCTTCTGCAGACACCAGGATGGGACAGATGAAACAGGAGATGATCTTTAAGGTCCCTTACAACCCAAACCATTCTGTGGTTCGATTAAATTAGAGGTTCTGTATGTGAGCTGAAGTCCTTTTGCAGTCAATGCAGAGGGACAGATGTCTCCAGAGTGCCCATCATCTCATCCTGAGGTAGATACCTGGCCTACTTCAGATGGATTTCTACCTAGACACATTCTTTTATCTTCACCAAGTCAAAAGCAGTGAGCTCACTGAAGAGCTGCACACTGAAAGTATATGAAAAGAGGCAGGGAACATTTCTAAACCTACCCTAAAACTAACCCCGAGCTCTGAGGGCACACAAGGCTGCACAGCAAGGGGATAAAAGCTGAGCAGCACTGGTAGCACTCTTTTCCTGAGGGTCAATACCATGCAGAGTGGGCTGTCAGAAAACAGCACATTCCCATCCCCACAACCACATTTCCCACTCCAACCTACCAGCACAGAAGATGGATGACATGGCTGATAGAGACTGGTGAAAGCATGAATGCATTTTTGATGAAGTTTGCTCCAGGCATCTACAGAGCCTTTCCTTGTGTTCATGTCAGACCTGCGGAGTCTCTGTGCCAGCCCAGTGGGCAGCAATGACCCCACACTGCTTCCTGCCTCATTTTTTTGGTTGTTCTGGGGTTTTGCCCAAACGTATTTTTCGGAGCAGGTCTCCTTTCAGACAGTAAAATTATGCCTCAGCCACAGGGTCTTTCACAGCAGCCATGCATTTTTTTGTGTGAATATTTATTTCCATCCTCCCCTTTGTCCTACTCAATGACAAGCTTTCAAAGTACATGCAAGGGCTGAATTCCAATGTTTGAGTTTTGCAAATATGTCTATTGCAGATGCTGCTTATTAAGTACTTACCAAATCATTACCCCTTAAGATGTATCTCCTTGCTTACACTGGAACAGCTAGGGAATAGAAGGGATCTCTCAGAATTTGGTTAATTAATCCAGCTGCAAACAGTAATTAGATTTTATCGTAATCAACTAATTAATTCTTCCAACTCAGTAGTCGATGTAATGAGCAAAGGAAACACAACCAGCTTTTGTGAGACATGAATCTCAGCTTAGAAGAGAAAGGAGCAAAGATCATCTAAACCAATTAAAGGAGATCATATATATCAAGTTACTCAGAGAGGAGGTGGTTCTGGATACGTGACGCTGCTAAGCCGGCATTTTTCCTTTTCAGAATTGCTTCGGATCTGATTCCTAACCAATCTCAAATGTATTCCAGACTTTCCCAGTTATGTGCTGAGCCTGTCTTGTCCCTTCTTCCTCAATATCTCCTGAAAATTATCTTGGAAACCGAATGTTATTTCTTTTCATTCTCAAAATAATTATATTAAACCAGCTCTGAAGAGGAGGATGTTATATTCTGAGCATATCAGTGCCTCCTCCTTGCATAAGGGCTTTACTGGGATGTCAGTAGGAGCACAGTGGTGCATTTACTGGCACTTTGTCATGCAGACAACTCTGCCTAGCTGGTCAGCTCCAGTGCTGGTGGCAGGAAAAAATGCCATCAGCATCGTTCTTTGTGAGGGTTCACTGAGACCAGGCCGGGTAGTGCCATGCAAACACTCGTTTGGGAACTTTAGCATGTTTCAGGCCTCTTCTAGGGCCAATTCAGGCATTTTGCAGTGTGAACGCATCTGAAAAAAAAAAAGAACATATTTAAACATGTCAGCATGGTAGGTCACTTGCACTGAGCAAAAGAATCACAGCAGCTGTGGATATAATTAGTGTTTGTGTGCAGATTCATACACCCAGAACCACAATTCACAGTGGTCGTGGCATCTATGCAAATGTACTTATGTTGGCACCCTGCAGGAAAAGCAAGTTCACCCTCTTTTGGGAACTATCAATATTGGGAAAATTATCAATATTGGGAAAATATCAAGACAGGGAAAATTACTGAATTACTGTAAACAGACTATCAAAGCTTTTAATGCTGTCTCTCATAAAATCCTTCTGGGCAAAGGGATGAAGTATGGACTACATAAGTGGACACCAAGGTAGACTGAAAAGCAAGTGGAAATGTAGGGCACAAAGGTTGTGATCAGTGTTGTGGAATCCAGCTGGAAGCCAGTCCACAAGATTGTCTGCCAGGGACCAGTACTGGGGCCAATACTCCTTAATAACCTTGTTAATGACATTGATGGTGGGGCAGGATGGACCCACAGCAGGTTTGCAGATGATACAGAACTGGAGGAGTGGTTGTTACCCAGATGGGTGTGCTACCCCTGAGGGGCACCTTGACAGTCTGGGAGAATGATCCACAGAAACCTAAGGAATAGGCCACAAGACACATCCAGCCAAGCCAGGTTTATCATCTCACTGCACTTTCGTTGGCACTTCAGTCACACGTGTCAGGCTGAACTCAGTGACCAAAATCCAGACATCTGCATCCTTCTGCATCCTCCCACCCTGAAGGTGTGACAGTCACTGGTAGGAGGTGGCTGCCTCTCACATCTCTGCAGCAAGATTTATTTCCCCTTGTCTGTCAGAGACTTAAATCATCTGGCAGGTCTGTAGGTGGCTAAAGGGACAGGAGCACAAAAGCAATAAAGAAATAGCTTCCTATAACTCTTAGCTACTTTACATTTGAGAATGAGAGAATGGCTCAGCTTTGCCTTCCCTCTGAGAAAGGGCTGTAAGTCAGCTGTGATGCTGTGCAGGAGAAAATAAAATTGTTACCTCAGACAGCAGCACTGCTGTGAATATTTGGTAAATAATGGCACTATTCAGAAGGCTCTGTGTGAATCTGGGCAGGGCAGAAAGGAGGCAGAGGAGGTTATAAGGGATATCTAATCATGCATGATGTTTGTAAATGAGGAAGATTTACATAGATATGGTGCTGATGGATGAATTATAAAGGAAGAGAGAGAGAGAGAATGAATGATGTGGGTTACAAAACAGCAAATAGAAAATCTTTTAATGGGAAAATTTGGCACTAAGGAAAACATAAGAAGGTAGTAAGGGAGTCAGGAAGAGGAGGGTCACTCGTAGCCCCCTCTATCTGTCTGTCTAGGCATTGGTAGTGATAATTTCACACTTAACTATCAAAAATTGGGGCTGGTAGGATATCAAGAACTCATGTGCTAGCCTAGTTTCCTGTCCCTAGGTCATTCATTCCAGACATACACCCATCACATTTATAAAGCTTTGTGGGACAGAGTCCGCATTTAACTCAGGCAGTTGGCTCCAGCATTTTTTAGCTTTCTTTGCCAATGTCTAATAGAAAACTCCTTTGTTACATTAACACTGCTTCACGATGTGCTCATGAGGAGCATGAGAGCAGGAGAACAACAATTCCCGCCCTTCTTTCAACTTTTGCACTGGATCATAGGATCATAGAATGATCTGGATTAGAAGGGCCCTTCAGCTCCATTTATCTGCAAACTCCCTGCCATGGGCAGAGACACCTTCCACTATCCCAGGTTCCTCCAGGCCCCATCCAACCTGGCCTTGAGCACTTCCAGGGCTGGCAGAGCCACAGCTTTGCTGGGCAGCCTGTGCCAGGCCCTCACCACCCTCATATTAAATAATCTTTTTCATAGTATCCAGTCTAAATCTGTCCTGCTTCATCCTAAGACTATTTGCCCTTGTCCTGTCCCTCCATGCCATTCCCTCCTGCCCCCTTCCAGCCTTCATGGAAGCCCCCTTTAGGTATTGGAATGCTGCTATACTGTCTTTTGTAGCATTATAATATTTTTCTTATGCTACATCATACCTCTTCCATTAGTTTTTCATTTTAAATCATGGCAATGAATCGTCTTGGTTAACAACACAGCAGGTGACCCCATCCTTCAATTAACTTTTCTTTTAATGTTCCTGAGGATTTCCTGAGGACCAACTGCCACTCACTAAAGCCTTTGCCATTTTTACCCACTGGGTGTTCTACTCAATTTTAGGCTTTATTGTGCCTTATTTTCTGTCCACCAATGCAGGCAGTGATTATTCATGTCCTACCACTGCTTGCCCTTGGAAAATCTCCCTCTCCAGCCTTCCTGTAAAGTCCCCTTTAGGAAATGAAAGGTGCTATGAGGACTCCCTGGAGCCTTCTCTTCTCCAGGCTGAACAATCCCAGCTCTCAGCCCATCTCCACAGCAGTGTTCAAGCTCTCTGAGCATCTTAGATACTTGTAGGACAACACCACAAGCTTTATGCCAGCTTTCTCTGCAGTTCTCTGTACATAAAAATGGATCCTTTCTCCCTGTAAATGCTCACAGTGCACTGGTGTGGCATGGGACAAAGGTTTATGCTTTGCCACATGTATGTGAGACACCTGAAACAGTGAGGGGTTAAATTTGGTAGAGGCAGATCCAGAGCAAACATTGTTGTCAAAAAAACTCACCTCTAGACAAGTTCATTTCTAGCTCTGCACCAAAGCACATTCATCAGTTTGTAGTTTGGGTCCCAATTCCCCTCCCTCTTGGCTTTCTCCTTCATTTTAGTATTTTATACTTTCCTTGATAAATCAGGAGACTTTCCCATTGCTTTGCACTCAGCCCTTATCGAGAAGCTTTATAAATAACAATAATGACCAGGCAAAAGATGCAATTCGGTTAACAGCGTAATGACTGCAGGGATTAGCTCTGCTGTATATTTTTTATGGGCGTAATATGTCGTTTTCATTCTGTTGCCGTAATGAAAATAACAAATTAACAGAAGCATTATGCAAATTATACATTAAAAATGTCATGTTTATTAGTCCATCTTGGCAAAAGAGAAGCTACAGCAATAGCAGTGTTAACTGCTCAATAACCACGTTGCAAAACAGAGAAGAAACTCATTTCAGCTCAGTTAGTCTTGGCCTTGAGGTTGTTTTCAGTGACTTCAGTGGCAGTGTTTGTGTGCTCAGAGCAAAGCATATGCTTAAATACCTTCCTGGAGAACAAGATTTCAGTAGCAGTTTCAGTTCAAGGATATTTGTCTCAATTACCTATTTTTGGAACAAATTCCCCACAAAACATCTTACTCTTTGCACCTGCAAAATACTTGTGCAACAGTATTTACTGGCTGTTTCTTAAAATCTTGCTGCTACTTCAGAAACTGCTACAAATATTTATCCAAGCATTAACTTTATTGTGTTTTCTGCAGGAGACAGCTCTGCCTTGTTCTCTTTGACATTAAGGGATGTGGGGAATTTCTTTTCCAGCATACCCCGAACTTAATTTTGCTTCTAACCTTGAGGCAGTTTATTGAAAATCCAGAGGTGATTGTTTTCTTACAGCCTAAGTGATTAACACTTAGTGGTAAAAATTTCTTTGTCCTTGTGTAAAGAACTCTGTACTCACAGGAGGAACAAAGATTAACAATAACCAGAAGACTCAAACTTTGCTTTTGTGTAATAAATACAAGCTCAGTAATAAAATACAGTTATGAGATTTCTGTAATGTACCATAACATTGACATTCATCAGAATCTAAAGACACAAGGAAATTTATTTTCTGTATGAGATTGAGATTGAAAATCTAAAGATAATGCTCGGAGCTGCATATTTTTTGCAAGAGAAAGATTCTCTTCAGTTTGGATTTGCAATTGAAGAACAGAGAGATGCTGGGAAACCACAGTCCAAAGTGATTAAAAGAGACAGTGGCTTGTCCCACATGGGAGCAATGGTGAGGTCAGGATGAGTGTCCACGTTTCAAGGCTTTCACATCCCTTCCTCACTGCCTGAATCACGTCACCTTCCTGCACTCATGGCTGTGTAAATTCCATATCTCCATTTGGCATCAGTGGGGACCCACAAATTGCCTGTGCACACCCAAGGAGAGCAGATGCTCCAAGCTCAAAGACTAATTTAAAAAGCAACAGTAAATATAATTAAAAAGATGGGGGGGAAAGGGAAATAGCCATCAGACAAGTTCAAGCACAAGCCAACTTAATCACAACTTGAAAGAAAAGAGTTTATTTCACAGTTGCTGTATCGGAATAAACATGTCAAGTCATTTTCACAGGAGTCAAAAACCCAGTAACAGTAAATGTGAAGCCCATAAAAACTTGAAAATTCAATTTTGTAGAAATTATGACATCTTTTGAAAGGATTTGTTTTACTGAAATGAAACAAAGCCAATTTTTGACATTTCTCCCAAAATTTAATTGCCTGAAACATTCCTTAATTGTTTCAGCTCAATCAAGGCATTTCATTTTGTTTAGATGCACTGGAATATTTCTAGCTCATTTCACCACTGAAATCCGACATATATATATATATATATATATATAAAGAGAGAAAAATTGTCTTTTAAAATTAGGGTTTGGTTATATTTCTTAAATTAAAAATGTAAAAATAAATTAACATCCATTGTCTATTCTAAACAGACATTTGGCACTCTAACTGTTCAGGTAATTAGGAGTTAATCTGGTTATCTTTCACAATCTGATCTCTCAGTGCCCAGTTGTCCTCAGCTTCCTTACTGGTAATTGCAGAACTGAGCCGTATTTATTTATCAGAAATCTGTGAGCAGTTTATCTGGATGATTGATTCCAGTCCATGTAAAGCAGTCAGGACACCACATTTAGGTCAGGAACCCAAGTCCCAGGTAGGTCTCAGACGGCTCAGGAAATAGTTCCATGTAATCAGACTCTGTTAAAGCCATCAGGTTACAGGAGGAGTCACAAAGGACTGGGTAAGAAAATTAAAACCAGGAATAGCAATGCTCAAGCTTTTCTAAAATCAGAAAATGAACTCCTAAATTATTTCTAGGATGATCCATTTTTCATACTTTGAGAACAAAATATTGTCAAAATCATCACTTTTCAAAAAAATGTTGACATTTTTACAGCAAAATAATATTCCATATATGAATTGTAAAGACTTTTGCAGTCCAAGAGTGGGATTCAGCTCCATATCTCAGCTGCCTGGGCCAATAAATGGTGGGGAAAGTCTACCAAAATTTCTTACTACTTAGTGTAAGATTTTGAAGCATCAGAATACTGGGGGGCTGGGGGGAAGGAAGAAAGGAAGGAGGAGAGAAAAAAAAGAAATATTACATTTCTGTTCTATCAACAGTGATCGGTGGCTTAGGAAACCTGACATAGAGGGGAGGAAAACAGGAACTGACCTTTCTGTCATAGAAGGAGAGATGAAAGACACAGAATGCATCACTCTGCATTCTGACTGAGGTGAGAAACAAGGGTTTGGACTGAATAAGAGAATTTAGCCTTGATACCAGGTGAAAAAAACAACTTAGAAAACCCACAGACAAATAAGAAATAATGCCCTACAAAAAAAAAGACCTTTCTGAAAGGAACATAAAGGAAGTCTGGGATAGACAACACAGAAATGAGCCATTCTCTCTACAGGTCTAGAAACATTTCATGTTCTCAAAAACAGTCCAAGTGTCCATCACAGAATAATACAGAAGACGTCCTGTGCATTTTCTTAGTGCCTTCCAACTCCATTTTCTCTCATAGTCTGAAAGACACAGAAAGTGAAATACGTTAATTAAGATCATATAAATTTTACAGAGGTTAGCCTTGATTAAGAGGCAAAGAGGTAAAGGTCTTCCCTAGGAGGGTTCTCATCCAGGGAGCCATGTTCCTTTGGATACCTCAATTCCCTGGGGCTTATTACATCCCTGGATTTTTCACACCAGATCCTGGCAGCGATTTGGGAAGAGCAAATAATTTCTGCCCACTATTTCTATCAGTACCTCCCACAAAGCTTCCTTTGATGCTTCTGATCCCTGAGAAGGAGGGAGAAAAGAAATCCAATCCTGATGAGCCTTAGCTTGGCAACTTTGTTGCTGAACCAATGCATTATTCATGTGTTTGTGACAGAGAGTGGTGAGTTTAATGTGCAGAAATGAGCCTGGAGAACTGTGGGGTTATTACATGCTCTGCCTGGCTGTGCAGTGATTTGTGCTGGTTGCTGCTGCTGTGCCAACACCCCTTGCAAAATGCAATCCCACCATGTCAAGGCTGTTAGAGCCTCTTGTTTGCACTGCTTTTTGGGTTGCAGATCCTGCCATCACTTCATGTTTCTGGCATTTACCAGCTTCTACTGGAAAACCTTAATGAGCCGAAAAGATATTGTCCAGTGTCACTTCAAATCCCTCTGGGAAAACAAATTTAGAAACACAGAACCCCAGAATGAAAGGGACCTTAAAGATCCCAACCCCCTGCCACGGGCAGGGACACCTTCCACTATCCCAGGTTGCCCCAAGCCCTGTCCAGCCCGGCCTTGAACACTTCCAGGGATTGGGCAGCAACAGCTTCTCTGCCAATATTTCACACTGTCCCTCAAGTTATCAGAAATAAGACAACAGAGTCCAGAATAGGCTGAAGCATTCTATTTTAGCTGACAGTGAAAACATAGACATAAATTTGATACCATGATGTGTTAGTTTTCCATTAATTGACACTTATTGAGGAGGGAAGAAGCTACTCATAGAAATTATTTTTTGAGAAGAGCTGTTGAGAGCTTCTTTTGTGATTTGACAAAACTCATTAGTAGCTAGTTTAAATATTGATGACCTGTGAAACTAATTAAAAAAGTTAGATCTGCTTTTGTGAGATTTACATTTCGAAATTAATAAACTTTAGGAATTTCTTTTTTTTTTTTTTTTGGCTTAAGTATAGGTAACGGGCCAGCCTGGCCCCTTGCGTGGGGCCTTGTGTGAGCTCTGAAATGGGTAAATAATTCTAAAGGGTACATTGGCATCTGGCCAATACCAAACCCACCACAGTAATTGGTGCTTTGGCCAAAAATATCTCGAATTAGTGATCAGAAACCACTACATGTGGTATAACACCATGTAGAAATTGCAGATACCACAAGAAAAAAAACGCAGGATCATCAGACTAGAGACTCTGAAGAGGCTGAAAGACTCTTCTCATTGCCAGTGTGCTGGGAAAAGGGAGAATTACTTTAAAAAACAGGGAATGATTTGTCAAAAGAATGACCAAACCCTGCAATTACACACCAAAAACATGTAAAAAGGATGAAAACTCCTCAAATTTCTGGTGTTATCATGAGAAGGGAATTCTGCAGCTTTAACCAGCCAAAGCTGGGCAAGATTGGGTATTTCAGGGTTTTTTTAACATGCCACTGCACTGCCCTTTGTCACATCTGCTGGGGCACAAACCAAATAGAAGTCTATTTATACTATTATTCCCTATATTATCATAAAGCAAAGGTAATATTTCTTCAGCCATCATAATTCTGACCCACTGCATTGACTCCCACTAGGACTGTTTGAAGATCTTCCCCATCATGAATTCATTAGTGTTGAGCCACTGTTTTAGAGGGTAGTTTCTTATGCTACATGTGGTGCTACTAAAGTAATTAATTTCCTGTGAAATAAGCAATATTTAGTCTAACTTGCAATCCTCTGAATTATATTTCTCCCTGCTGTAGTTCTAAAGGCTAATGAGAACTTTGTGCAAGTCAGAATAGATTAGGGTGGTGTGTTAACAATATTTCCCTTTAATTTAGTTCCAATGACCCCCAGTGCAAGAAGGAGCATTGCAAATCATACAAAGTTCAAAATATGATATAATGGCACAAAATTAAACTCTGCATGAAAAACAGAAAGCATTCAATCTCTTTAGTTGAGCCAAAAGTTAAAGAGGCCATGATGAGATTATAAATTTCTATGAAGGGAAAATATATTGTATAACAGGTGTTTTCAGTTTAGCAGAACACCAGAGTACAAATTCTAAAATGTTTGTACCAGGCACCCAAAGAATCATTTGATTTCCTATATGTTGGAAAAGTGTCTATCAAATAAATAGGCGGTTAATGTTGGCAAGTGCAGAGGGAAATGAAGTTAAGGCTTTTAACTGCAAGAGTAGTGAAGCACCAAAATTTATTAAAGACGCAGTAGATTCACCATTACTGAGCAGGGAGAAGGGGTTTCCTTAAATTTCAAGGTATTGTTCAAATTATCATGAACTCCAGGAAAAGTCTTGGTTTCTCTGCTGTGGGAAATCAAATGAGGTAACTTCAGTTGTTCCTTCTGACCTTGTGAAGCTGTCATTGGTGCACAGAACAGACTGGTCAGGATCTTTCAGCCTTTGCACTGCTGTGTCTTCCATTCAGCTTGCAACAGGGAGGGAGGAAAAGTGCCAATTGGATATTGCTGAACTGACAGTTTCTGCTTCCTCCAGAGACGGGCAAATAAAAACAAATTAACCTAAACAGATGGCACAGAATCGCAGAAAAGGTTGGAAAAGACTCCTAAGATTGAGTCCAACCATTTATCCAGCACTGTCAAGCCCACCACTAAACGACGTCCCTAAGCAACAGAGTTACAGGTTTTTGGGAACTCTTCCAGCCTGTTATAGCATTACATCTAGGATTGCTAAATCTGAGAAAACAAATGCAGGCACTGAACTCCATGTTCCCAAAACTGGAAGAATCACCTACTTCATCTCCTACCTATCCAGGACCACTCTCAACAGCACAGCAGTTGATTTATTCAGGGAAGGTATATTTATTGCCGAGCATCTTTTATCATGTGCAGAGGTTCACTCAGCTGAAAAATCCAGATAATAACTTCCAATCACAACAGTATCATGCCCATTAATTTGTCCAGTATTTGTCAAAATAACATTCATCCTGATGAGCTAATGTATAATATTAGGGTGATCACCATCTTTATGCTGTTCTTGTTGCTGTTCAGTGCTCATAAAACTCAACTTTTGCTATCTAAGTACATCTGTAAACAAACAACCCCATGCTTATAGGGCTCCTTGAGACCATATGAAGCATTAAGTGAGGTTGTTATTAAGGTGGGCTCCAACACTTCTGGTGATGAAGCTGAGAATCTCCAGGCTGACGGAGGATGAAAGCAGAAAAAAATTAATAAACGTCACTGTGCTTTAGCCAACAGTGGTACAAACCAGCTGGCTTTGACCAGGGTAACAAGAATCAGTGTTTGTCTCACCTTCTCTATGAATAACATTTTTCCTTATATTTATAGGAACCTCCTATATTACTCTTCATGCCTATTTATTCTCATCTTGGTCACCAGACACCACTGAGAAGAGTCTGGCTACATCCTCCTTAGGCCCCCACACTGGGTGTTTAAATTCACTGATGAGGTGTTTGTCCTCTCTATGGGCAAACATGTCTGGCCAGTTCAGAGATCAGAACAATGAGGTGGTGGGTCTTGGCATATGTAGAGTGGTTTTGTGTCAGTCAAAAGGAAGATTTAGATAATTTCTCCATGTTCAAACTACACCAGACTCTTCAAGATGATGCAACCTCTCTGTCACTCTGAAAGGTAAAGGTGGTGGCAAGGATGAGACTCCAGCCCTTCTCTGGACTGCTGCATTTATTCAATTTCTAGGACAGCTGATGGGTCTGGAAGAACAGTCTCCATATCAGGAAAAGCCTGAAAAAATTCATCAGATGCTGCTCTTTAACACAGATTTTACTGTCCCTGCAGCTTGGAAATCAGGTTATTAGTTTTTATCCAGTCACAGCATCTACCTTTTTATCCAGGTCATAACACCTACCCTTGCTCATGTCCTGGCATTATGAGTCAAGTTGTATCCCTCCGAAAATTCTGCAGGTCCAGTCTTAGATCCTAAAATGGATAATAATGAGCAGTCCTGCAGATCCCCCTGGGCCAGGCACAGACAGGAAATCCTCCTTTCACCAGCCCAGCACAAGGAACCCACTTTGCAAACCCCATAAAAGCAGATCTCCCAAAACCTTGCAGATGTATCTGGTCAAGATGTTTCTGTTGCTGCATGATAAAATGAGTCTGAAAATCATGGCTTTTTTTTCATGCTCTCAGGACCTAACATTAACTAAGTTCTGTTCTTAACAGAAGTGCTTCCTGCTTGACATTTATCTGCAGCTTTGGCTTTAAAAGTCAGTTTGCACTGTCTGTTCTGTTTTCCTGCAGGGAAATCACCATCTGTATTTGCCATTGTTTGATGATTAGCTACAGGTAGCATCACACTCTGCTTTTTCAGGTGTTTGCTCTGGAGAAAGTTTCACCAGTTTCTGTGGTTTGACTTATTTTAAGTTTGAATTCTCATTAATCCAAAACTTCAGGGTTTAAGAGCCTGTTTTCTTCCAGTGGTGATGGTTTCCAGCCATGGCGTACCACTATCAGGGGTGACTGTGGAAATCATGCTGAGGTCCATCAAGCTGGCAAAAGTCAAAGCCCAGACCACAAATCCCTGTTCACAAAAGGTGCAATCCATTGTCCTTGCCTCATGTTTGTTAGCTGCTCTTGGCACTACAAAACATCAACAATTCGTATGGAAAGAACCAATAGGAGAATTTCGTGCTGAGGAAAGAAAATATTTCAAAACTCTGTTTCACTGTAACACTCATGTGACTTTTAGTGTCTCTGCAGAAGAAGAGAGAAGCAAGATATGCCTGATGAATAGTAGTCTTGCTCAAGAGAAATGCCTTGGAAAATTAATTTTAAAAAATTAAAAGCACCAAAGTAATAAGACCCTGATCTTTCTTTTCCTTTCCTGGCAGGAAATCTCTGTCTATTCAGGAATTCTTTCTGGATGAAGCTATTAAAATGTGATATAACACTCTTTTTCCACAGAAGTTAAAAAGTTTGTTGGCCAAGTTCTCCCTTGAAATAGAGAGAATTCTGTATTGGTGGAATAAGGAAAGATATAAGAGATTTGAAAACCAACTTTGTTAAATATACAAAAAACAGTTTAGTGAGGTTATAACAGGACTTTCAGCGCTTGTTAACACATTTTGCAGGTTCTTCACTTACCAGACATGACTCAAAGATTAGGGGAATCTTTTCAGCTCAGAACATGAAAAGCAAGACTCTCAAATCCAAGAGAAGGCTTAGACTGAGCTCCAGAACTTCTTTTCAGAAAAAAAAACAAAGACTATTTACAGGAACATGTAGTGACAGGACAAGGGGAAATGGCTTTATACTGGAAGAAAATAGATTTAGAAAGCTTCTTAAAAAAAAAAAAATCAGCTTGAGGGTGGGGAGGCCCTGGAACAGACTGCCAGGGAAGGTGTGGCTGCCCCATTCCTGGGAGAGTTCAAGGCCAGACTGGATGGGGCCTGGATCAGCCTGGGATGGTGGAAGGTGTTGGAACTCGATGGAACTCATGGCAGGGGTTGGAACTCGATGGAACTCATCTTTGAGGTCCTTTCCAACCCAAACCATTCTCTGTCTCTGTGAGAGCTGTCCCCACCCAGATGGGATTATTGCTAAGGATCTGAGTCCTTCTCTGCAGCACCGATGAGAGCTGCAGGGATATTTTTGTGTACGCAGCCATTGTTGCTTCTCTCCTCCCATAGTTTGCACCAAACCAGCTCAGTAACAGAATTCTCATTTGCATGTTCATTGTTCAGGTGAACAGAAATGCGATGTACTGATGTTCAGGCAGCAGCAGACAGTTGTGTGCCAACGCCCAGCAGTGCAGAGTCCACAGCACCCTTTCAATAAAGCATCCACCCTTGGGAATCTTTATTCTGGTTTTGCTGCTTAATTTCTCTCTTGTTAATGTGCTGCATTCACCAGGCAGGTCACACAAGATTGTCTGGTAAACTCAGGGCTGTAGCAGCCTCAAAGTTATCTCTGCACTGTGTTAATAAGGTGGAAGCATCCTAAATGTGCTAAGTATGATCTCCTGTGAACGCTGCCCGCATCTTCACTCACAGCATTGCACTCCAACTCTTTGTGCCCTTTGAGACACTTTGCTGTGGGAGATGCCTGCCCAGCACTTACAGGTGGGGCAGAGAACACCCTGGTGATGCAAAACCTTCTGCAGAAGCAGCTGGAGGCCACGAGACATCCTCAAAGGCATCTGAAAGGGCATGAGAGAGCTGTGTGTGGAGCCTGAAATACTAATTTACCAGTCAACCAGGCACAGTCTTCATGGAAAAATGGGACCATGTGTTGGAACCCAGGGGGTTCCTATGATGCCTTTGGCCGACCCAAAACCTGCTCAGGAGGCTTTTCAGCCTTGCCAGAGGTGTCAGAGACCCTGGATTGATACTGAAAATGCCTGTGGCTCTGATTCTAATCCATGGAACAGGTTGTCAACTTTGTATGAAGAATTTCAAGTCACAAAAGCTTCAATAGAAAAATAGTAGTAGTTATAAGTAAAAAGAAAAGAATTTGAGAGTATGTACAGGGGGGTTTAGGGCCCTGTACAGGGGGGTTGGAGATCTGTACAGGGGGGTCTGAGGCACAAGATGGAGAATTTTTACACGTGGCATGTTATCTTTTGTTCTTCTTCATAACCTCCATCTTCTTGGTGATGCTGGCACTTTTGGATTGGTTTGACACAGATCTGGACATGGTGGTGTGAGGGGCACGGGTTGGTAATTAATTATAAACATTAAATACGTAGTTCTTAGTATCAAAGATCAGAGCTCACCCGGGGTGGGCACAGTGTGTCTCTGGACGCGTTCTGTGTCAACCCTGGCAGGGCAGAGAAATCTACTTTTGATAAGGAACTGATAAACTGCCTTGAGAACACGAACAAATGACTCCAGACTCCTTCAGCAGCACGGGCTGGAAACCTGGACTTTTCTGTACATTGTGGGGTCTCCCAGGACTGCGGAGATCCTCGCACCATGCTAACCATACTGATATTAAAGGAGAAAATATGGGGTTTTATTTTATCTTGTATTTGTTTAGGTTTGCAGGCTCCCCTACAAACTGAAAGGACGTGAGACAAAGTAACCAGAGGCACGAGGGACAACGAGAGGCATGAGGAACCCACAGCTTGACAACAAAAGACCCCACAGTGGGTTTGTCAAAACTGCCACTGTTATAACACTTCTCTGTGCAACAGAAAATCAGAGCACAGCAAAAACCAAATGAAACTAATAAAATAAAAAATATGGGTAAGCACATAAAGGAAATTAAAAAAAAATTACATGAGGTTTTATGTCATCTAATTTTTTTTAATATCTAAATCTTGTCTGCCTAGAGAAGTACATGTCATTCCCATGCTTTATATTTCTCTAAGAGAAGTTATTAATCTGCTTAAACTGCTCCAGACTGTAATTATCACCCTTTTCTCTGAAACCAAATCTTGAAAATTTTTGATCTTTGGTATTATTTACTGAAGCTGTTCCTTACTCAACAGCAGCCTCATAATAAAAACTGTAACCAATATCTTATTATGGATTTTTTTTTGAGGTAAATTAGCTTTTATTCCACAGACACCTATACATTTTCTTGTTTTAGTGCACCTTTTCTCACTGGCTATCTACTCCCTTTTCATTTAATCTCAAGTCAAAAACCAGACCTCACAATTTATTTTGAAAGAAAGCAAAACAAATGGAATTTTCAGATGAAGAGGCATGTCTGCACAGTGAAAGCAACAGGGACCCAGGGGACCCGACTGCTCTCATCTGGCTGTGATTTGAGAGATCTGAGACTTCATTTCAAGCTGTAACCACCTCTTCTCCTCCAGCCATGGCTGTACCATGCCTTTTACTGAAATAAAATGGATAATCTTCGTTACAGCTCAGCTGTAACTCAGGAAAGAGGAGCAGCTGCAAGAAATGCACTGTGGAGTGATACTGAACTTTTGTCCATGCTGGTTTCTGTAAACAATATTCCAGACAGGGAGAACTTACAGCCTCTGTAAAAAACCTTACAAACACTGAAAAATTCAAAATCCAGAGCAGACCTCTTGCTATCAGCCTGGTTTTCCTGAGCCATTATTTTCAATTAGTATTAAAAAAAAAAAAAAAATCCATTTTTTTCTTCTTTATTTTGTTAAAGCTGTAACAAAAGAATTGCAATGTGCACCCCAAATGAATGACCAATCTTTAGGACTGAACCTGTAGCAAAATCAACAAATTTTTATTATTCTGGTTGCTGGGCAATAAGGTTACAGTAAGGATATTTAAAATTTTTCAAAGTCTTTATCATAGCCTTCATTAAATAAAAAAAAAAGTGCGGTTTAAAACAGTCAACAAATTATGTTCATACTATTGTGTAATGTGTTAAAATAATAGAAATTAAATTGGGAGGCTTCCAGCAGCAATGCAAGACTGAATTGAAATGTGATGGATGGGTTTGGAGATATGAAACTCATTGGAATAAAAGAGGTAAAAGGATGAAATGACAACAAGAAACTGTTCAGAACCACAAATGAGCTTGATAGAAAAAGAAAATGGGAAAATTAGCAGTCTGGAATTGCAGAGCAGGAGGCATCTTTACCGTCACGTTTCTGCTGCCTCAATCTGATATCCAAATTCACATTCTGTCAGTCTCTGTGTGCTCCACGGCTTCTTTAAGGTCCCTGTATTTGGCCAGGGAAATCAAAAGCAAAGAAATCAATGTTCTTATTTTGTACTCTGTGGTTTTTTGTACTCTGTGGTACTCTGGACAGGATTGAGCCAGACCTGCTTTCCACCAACCTCCTGTTTCTAACTCTCTGTACCCACGAGCCCCAAGGAAGCCAAATTCACCCTGCCACAGCACTCATGGGTAATAAAACACAAGCTCACCTTTATCCTGCACCAAAATTTCCTTCTTCTCCAGAGGCTTTTCCAAGGTTTCCCACATCACCAACTGAACAGACACATAAATTCACCGCCCCACTTTCACTTCTCATTCCAGAGCCAAGGTGAAGCAGTCAGGAGCTAAACCCTTCCCTGTTATACCCTCTACAAACTCACAACTCAATTGTTTGTTGCTATAAGGGGTTTACATTCTGTATAAGACTTTTATAAATCTTCTTTTTTTCACAGGGGTGGATGGTATTTATGGTGTGTTTAGGAGCTGTGGGGGGAAAGGCACAGAAAACATGTGCTGACCTTCCCATCCTGCCGTGTCCAGGACATTTTCAGTGTGTGGAAATGCTCAGCTCTTTGGGGGAAGGCTCTCTGAAGGATCTCGGTACAGCAGCCAACATTTGCTTAACGTCCTGTTAATATTTAAACAACAAATCTGTCAACAGATTAATTGGCACTGCCACCTTCCAGCAGTTTTATGGGCACTTCAAACCACCAGCAGTCTATTGCTAAAAAGAAGCATGTAGCATTTAAATATGTATGCATACAAGACAATACGGATATTAAGCACCCTGAAGAAAAAGCAGAATTGTAATCATGCTGTTCTTGTGCTGAATTCCCAATGCCTCCTGCTCTCTCTAGAGAAGTGTTGACAGAAAGAGGTCATCAAAAATATTTAGGAATTACTTTTGGGCACTTTTTCCCATGGCAGAGAAGACATGCATATCAAGGACCAAACATAAATCGGAACGAGCAAGGAGGCGGAGAAGATTTTAGAAAACGTAACAAGCCATTTTGTGGAATCATGGAATCATTAAGGTTGGAAAAGACCTCTGAGATCATAGAGTCCAACTGTTAACTCAGCACCAGCTCTCTCTGGGGGCTCTCCTATCCCTTTCCCAGCTGCTATTGAGGGAACCTGGACAGTTTAGATTTCAACTGATTCTTAAAAGCTGAAGTTTGGTGAAGAGAACTTTACCTCTGGTTTAGTGCATCACTCAAGCCTCATTTACTTAAATTCAACAGCTTTCCGACCTCTATCTTGACAGGCACATCACAGTTAATTACAGGAATAATTCAGTGAAGTGGGCATAGATTAATACATGTGCTTGCTCAGATCCATGCCAATAGACCGGGGAAAAAATTTGCAAGCGTGACAGACACTACTGTGCATAATTCCCCTGCTCCACTCATTAGCCAAGCATGTATCAGTTTCAGGAGTACTGATCCAACCTTACTTGCTCTGCAGAGAGATAAAATCCACAAACGAGTGGGAAAGAGAGGAAAATGGGCACAGAGATAGAAACTGCAGCCCCTAGCTGATCCTTCACAAAATGTATTTACTTTGTTTTTGTTCCCTGGTGAATTCATTAGCTCTCATTTAGCACCATTCTTTGGTCAAATGCTCAGGGAGGAAATAAATTGAAGCAATTTATTCTAGGACTCATAAAATACTGCTTTATTTCCACCTTTTGACTATGCAAGCCATGAAAGCAGTTACTCTTTGGAAGAGAAATAGTTCTCCTCCTGGCCTCCAGAGTTTTTTTGGAAGAAACTCACACAAATGTGTGTCTGTGTGTGGGGGCACAGTCATGGCAAATTCCATAACAATTTCATGGTGTCCCTACCAACAGCTTAGGAACAAAATACAATCAAGGCACTTCAAGTTTTCTGCCAACCCTCCAAGCATTTTTCTGGAGCCTTCCTCACTGGCACTGCAGATTAGAGGGGTTAATCAAACCCTCTTGCGCTCCATCAGATTTCCTTCCTCAGCCAGAGGGCACGTGAATGAGACAGAGCTACATTTCATGTTTATAAAGACTCACAGCTTCTTATTTTACTCTTATTTTTAAGCAATTAAGTAATACTTGTATTCATTCAGCAGCTGTTCTGTGCCTCTTTGGTGAAGCAGGTACCTGTCCATTTGGGAGCTAAGACCATATTTCTTAAATATCTAAACGAAAAGGATTTTGGGAACTTACCACTGGGAAAACTTTTTGAAGTTTACCTACTTACCCTACTAAGCCATCACTACTAGTTTAATGAGCGTTTTCTGGCTGCATCTCAGGTCTGTTTCTTCATTGTGGATTTCTGTAATCAACATTTCACTTCAAACTTAACACAGTTATTTGGCTTTACACCTGGTGTTTGAACTGAAAACCCAATTAAAAAAAAAAAGTAAAAAAGACACATTTTGAGATATTTGCTGCTTACTTTTATTTCCCTTGCTGGGCTGTTATTGAGCATACGCTCCTTTCTCCTGTCGTACAATGTTCCAAATGTCAGTAGCTTCAGTTGAGTTATAATTCAGAAATGGGCAATTTCTGAACTTCCAAGAGTCTTTGATCCTCTAGAAGCTCATTAAAGTTGCTCCTGAATACAACACTATTTCTGCAAGCACTTTGCTGATTAATGCTAATGCAACTTTTTTATAAATGTGTGAGAGGCCATGTCCTGCTTATTTGGAATAAGAGGCTATTCCTGGTTTTAACAAAGGAGCTACATCAACAGATCTTTGATAACATTCTGCTAATGGCTGCAAATAAACTGCAAATAAACTGGCTCTGCATTGGTGCCTTGAGAGGTTTCCTAGAACAGAGGCCAGACAGTGTTAAAGGAATAAAGTAGGGATTTATTAAAAGGCCTTCAAAGGATCCACATTGGGCAGTACAAGAGCCTGGCCAGGCTACACCCGAGATGGACGGCGTGTCATGAGTTATCACACTTTTATAAGTTTTGGTCCATTTACAAATTGGGATTAATTGTCCAATTACAGCTTCAGGTGATGAAGTCCCATCCTCCCACATTGCTCTCCTCAATTCCCTGTTGTTTGCACTTTTTAGGCCTGAAGCTGCAATGGTGTCCTTGGTTCTCGGGCTGGAAAAGGATTGTTTTGTCTAACTAAACTGTGAAGGGAACTTTCAAACACTTTATATGAAGTTTAGAGTTATATACTAATGCTGTACAGAATCTGAAAAATATGAAAGCCAAAACTTAAGGCATCAGCATCATGTGTAAATAATTTAGTGTCAAAAGAGACAAAATTTCTCGAAGAGCCCCCCTTGGCTGGAAAGCTGGCATCATTGTTCTTTTGCCAGAATCTTTCCAATGGAAGAGAGGAATATTATTTCCAGATAATTTGTTTTAAATTATTATCGTTGTTGTTGTTGTTGCTGTTGTTACTGTTGTTTAAGTTACCATTCCATTACAATTTTTCTTCCCTCTGCACATGAGGGAATGAGAAAATTAATAATGTGGGGATTTCTGTTTTCAAGGAAGGATATCAATATTTGATGAAGAGATATAATTCCGAGGAAACACAGGCATGGTTATAATTAACATCTCCAAGTGTGTCCATTCTCATTTCTTTCTAAGCTGTGTTACAGCTTTAAGTATTGGCAGAAGTCAGCTGAGAATTTACAGCTTGAAGGCTCAAATAGAAATAGCTTCTCCTAAACTGTACCAGAGCTTAAAATGCAATTATAAATCATGTATTTAATTACACTGCAATCTTTCTGTATACACAGAATATTACAGTTACCATAATCGATAGGAAAGACAGAGAAAGCATCAGTGTGAACTCTGAAATCTCAGATACAACAGTTAATTTACCCAACACAAGCAGCAAAGCCAAAACAGCGCTCCCAGTTCCAGTAACAAACTTCTGAAGAAGCATTTTGCCTTCAGAATACTTTTCACTTAGTTTTGAAAATTGTAGAGCAGAAAGCAATGAGAGGAAATGATCGCAGTCATTATCCATGCAGATACTTGAAACTCAACAGGACACAGTCCTTTTGCAGTCTGCCTTCCCTAGAGGGGATGAGGGGATTGGACTAGATCATCTCCAAAGATCCACCCTTTTCCATGACCCTGTGAAATTTATGGATAGTTATCCCAGAACAACACACACAAAAACCCAAAAAAACTTTCAGCCAAAAATATTTTAATGGCTTATATTTCTAAGCACCTACTTTTCCTAACAGCAGCTGTCTTGTACTGACACACAAAGAAAAGATCAGGAATCATGTGCTAGGAGAATTGGACCAATAAAACAATCTTAAATATCCTTAAGATGAACTTTAAGAAAGATCAAGCATATACATAGAAGTGGTTTTTAGGTTTTGAGGGTAATTCTAAAGAGATCTTCAAAGGCAAATTCAGCACAACTGGATGGAGATTTTCAGAATATTGCTTTACCAGGAAAGCTATTATTCTACCACAAACAGGTAGGACAAAGCAAGACAAAAAATAGCAGTTAAATGACAAAAGAATTAACCTTAATTTACTCTAATTAACCTAGAGATAAATTGGCCTTTGCCACTATATTCTGCCATCACACTATGGTTTTTATAAGTTATTTCTATTGGCCAATCCATCTTCAATTCGACTTTCCTTCTTAAGTCCTCATTACTATTCCACAGCTCAATAGTTTTTTTTTTCCACTGGACATGTTAAATGGGGGAAAAATAAAGTGGATCAATACAGCAACTCAATTAATTCCTCATCTTAAATTCTAATAAAATCAATTTGGAGAAGTGTCGTATCGTTAAGCTTACATCATAATGCAGTAATTAGAAACAACTTTCATCTTGCTTGTTCCTTTGAAGATTTTAATGGCAATCAATTAAACATGCTTTGCTTCTCCTTTAAAGACTTCCAAATGGAAATTGGATGAGAAGTTAAAGATAAGGTAGCTGATTGCACAGTCCTCCCACCCACCTCCATTTCAAATATTCCCCCCAAAATGTGCAGACTCACCATTAAAAAGTTAACATGATCATAGTAACCAGCAGTAAGTTTTCAGCGAATAGATCATGTTCTAAGAGAGTGCTGCACCACTTTGGGATTTGCATATTCACCAAGCAGAAATTTTGTTGAGGCTCACTGAGCTCAAATCTCTTTTCAGGTTTACACGCAGACACCTTTAGGAGTTAAGCTATTTTTTAATTAACAGGATGCAAAATAAGCTTCTCTATGTACTATTTAAATTAAAAGGTTTCTGCAGGTATTAGAAAGAAAAGGATAAATTTTACATGCTGTTTCACAGTAATAACTGCAGCTTAGCAATGATCGCCCTATACCAGGTGCTGCACAAAAAAAAAAAAAAAAAAGAGAAAAAAAAAGTAAGAGGACAGACCCAAGCATAAACCACCAGGTACCTCCACTAATTTTTCTCCTGCTAGGGATTTATGCCCAGGAGGAATTGGCATTCAAAAAGAAAACATGTACACCCAGTCAACGGCTGAACATCCAATTAGCTGCTACTCTCTGACATCGGAGAAATCCAAATTCCTTAATTGCTTGCGTTTTGCCTTCTTAAATTTCAACAGCATCTTTCCAGATGTCAGAACTGCACACGCTGTCCTTGGTGGTGTCCCAGCATGGACCCCACATCTTCACACCATCCTCCCCCTTTTTATCACTCCATGGTGCCTGAAATGGCCCTCGAGGAGTTTTTCCAGGTTTTCTGAATTGTTCACATCTTAAGTATTAACACTCACACAACAAATTATAGAATCACAGAATGGTTTGGACTGGAAAAGGACCTTGAAGATCATCTCATTCCAATCTCCCTGCCATGGACAGGGACAATTTCCACTAATCCAGGTTCTTCAGAGCCCCATCCAACTTGGCCTTGAACACTTCTGGGAATGGGGCATCCACAGCTTCTCTGGGAAACCTGTGTCAGGGCCTCACCACCCTCACAGAGAAATTTTTTCCTCACACCTAATCTAAACCTACTCTCCTTCAGTTTAAAACCATTTCCCCTTGTCCTGTCACTCCATTCTCTTGTGAAAAGTTCCTCTCGTTCTTTCTTGTAGCTCCTTTCATCAGAAGCAAACCAGAGTTATTGCCATTGAGATCATCACAGCACAATAGAGTTTGGATTAACTCTGAACCATGAATACCATTTATTCTCCATGTCTCTCCATTGTCTCTTGTTATTTTTTTCATTCATTTAACTGTCTGTCCTTTCTACAGTAAAAGAAAAGACTAACATTTAAGTAAAAAGCTCTTCCAAGAGTTGAACAACTTGTTCTTTAATCAATGTCATTGGAATTTTATAGATAAAACTATTTCTGGATATGTCAGTAAAAGAGACCTCATTGTGCCAACACATGCAGTCAGCCAGAGTATTGATGAAAATATGAAACGGTATAATTAGAGTTCATTGTTATAATTAGAGTTCATCACTCTTTAGTTCATTAAAAGTTAGCATCAGCTTTTGTTGAACAATTTTAAAATTCTTCCTTGGACATCTTATGAAATATTAGTATGTGAAAGCAATTCTATGCTTAACTTTTCCTGAACTTTCTTATACTTTGAATAGAAAGTGCAGAGAAAGTTAGGAAACAGCTTTAAGAAGGATGTAATACAGTCATATCTGGAGAAAAAAAAAATTAAAAGGAATAACAAGATCCAAAGAAAAAAAGGCAAACCAAAAGTGGAAAAGAGGAAAATTTCCTTTTTTTATTTTTAATGGCACCTCAGAGAAAGCACCTCAGGCTAAAAAGTATTGATTTATTGATTTACAACAATTCTAAATAAATTTACCTTATTCAGTCAAAACCTTGTGTGATTTGGATTCCTCTCATCAAAAGGTCTTAAGGTCTACCCTGAACTAGAAATGAATGTGCTTTTAGAGCCAACGGAAAAAAAAGCGGGTAATCTTAGGGTATAACTCAGTTAAAAATGAGCCAGATGGATCATGTCTGTTCCTTTGCAGTGCCTGCAGGGTGAGCCTGGTGCTTCCAACACTGAGCAAGGCACCACCTAAAGGAGGTGACATTAATGCCACCTCTGGATTTTCAGCCCTATCCATGTCACAGAAAATCTTGTTTAGAAAGAAAAGAGGTGCAGGGTCAAACATCCAAGGACCCACAGGCAGGCGGAAGAGATGACAGGGTGAGACAGTGGATTTGTTGTGTTTGTGAAAATCCCAGAATCACAGAATGGTTTGGGTTGGAAGGGACCTCAACGCCCGTCTCATTCCATGGACAGGGACATTTCCACAGACAGGGACACCTTCCACTATCCCAGCTTGCTCCAATCCCCATCCAGCCTGGCTTTGGACACTCCCAGGCACGGGGCAGTCACAGCTTCTCTGGGCAATACCTCAGAGGTTTTCATGGCTGCATAACAGCACAACTGGAACCATCCTCAGGTCATTTTTCAGAAATTGGTTTTGGCAATAACTTAACCTGGGCTTCACTGGGAGTTTATCAATACTCTGAGTTTTTGCATCGAAAGATCAAATGGTTGAAAAAAATCCCTTTTTGCATTGCTCAAGTGGTCTTTGAACTCAAATTGTGCTTTTACTTCATAAAATTGCTCCAGACATCTGCAGGTTTAAAGGAAAGCATGTTAAAGAGGGGTGATGTAAATATCTGACAAACCAATTCCGCATCAGTGTCAATTCCTGAACTTGACTTTAAACAGGTTATCAGAACTGAGCCGTTTTCAAAACAGAAAATGTGAGGCACGCTCTACAGCTCCTGGATATTTCACAGAAAGCCTCAGCAGCTGCATCCCCCCAGCCACTGTCAGTGCTGCTACTGGGTTAAATAAAGATATAAGGGCACTGGTAACTGGAGTCTGTGAAAACAGAAGTCTAAAAGAACTCCCACACACCTCTAGAGAGATCAGCACTGCTTTAAAAATTATCAACCCATGGCAATTCCATCACTGAGTTTATATTTTCAAGACAGGGAATAGGGAGCTGCTTGCTTAGAAAGTTTGGGGAAAAAAATTGCACTGAACTCGTTTCTATTAACCCTTGCTCAGGATCTGCCCTCAGGGACAGAAATCACAGGATGCATTTGTCAGCCACAAAGTCCTGGAGAAACTGTTTGCTTGCAGAAGTCAGGTCTTGGTTCAGGAGTTGGATGTACAGACCCCAACCTCACAAACAGCTCCCTGGCTGAGCAATAAATCCCATTTAAACTTGTCCAGAGCACTGAGCTGGATGTGAATTCCTTCACAAAACAACTTTGTACATCCTTTCCTACAAGCCCGTCTCACAGCTCTGCCTTGCTGATGATTTTTTTGGCACAGCAAATACCTGTGGATGCCATCCCTGGAAGTGTTCAAAGCCAAGCTGGAAGGGCTTGGAGCAACCTGGTCTAGTGGAGTGTCGCCGCCCGTGGCAGGGTGTCGGAACTAAGTCATCTTTAAGGGCCTTTCCAACACAAATTGCTCTGTGGTTTTATGATTATTCAGTGTTTTATTCATCTGTTCAAGAAGTGTGATCCAAGCAACTGTAATGGTACCGTGAGTCATTGCAGATGCTGGGAGAGAGGGCCGGATAAGATTGAGTCAAAACATTGAGCCAAAAACACCTGAGCAATGCTCTCCTTACAAAGACCCACCATGGGATATTCACCAAAGTCAGAATTCATGCCAACATCCCTTGAGAACTTTGTGATGGGGCTCCTGAGCTGTTAAAGGCTGTGCTTTTGTTGTGCTCTAGAGAGAAATCAAGCATGAAGGAAATATTATTTGAAACCAGAAAGAAATGTCAATAGTTCTTGCTGTGTGATTTAAATTCTGATGGAGTGCCACAGTACTCTGCTCATCTGTGCCATTCCCAACCAGGTATCTGAGATTTCACTAATAAAGAAGTGCAAAACATCTTCCACCTTTCCTTAGCAACACAAAGCTCCCCAGATTTTGGCACAGAAGTTTTACAGACAATGAACTGTCTAATGTCTAAAAGTCTCCCAGGTGTTATTTTGCAGTATTAACCTAAAGGAATATAAAAATTTCTGAATAGAAGACAAATTTTCATGTAATGACCTGGCAAAAGTCTGAATTAAAGAAACTTTTTTAAAAGGCTCTTTTTGACTGTTTCTATTTTTAGATAAACAGACAAGTCTCTTAAAGAATATCATGTCACATAACTATATCATCTACTTGTAGCCACAGCTGGAATCTGGTCTTTCTGCAGAAGCAACAATACAGACAAAACAGAAAAACTGAAGAACATTAAAAAAAAAAAAAAAAGGAATGGATTGCTTAAGAGAGATGCAGAAAATTCTTAAATAATTTAATTTTAAATTAATTAAATAATTAAATTTCTGAATAAAGAAATAAATTAAATTTCTTAATAAAGAAATTAGAAAAATAAAGCAAAAGCCTACAGAAATCCTTCAAACAGGGAAGCTGCAAAATTTCTGTCAGCAGAGATATTTAAGTCAAGGTTAGACTGGCATGGTTTGAACTGAATTCAATACCTTCTTGAGAAAATGGCTTGCCCAGAGATCTTTTCTAGCCCAGCATTTTCTACAGCATTCTCACCATCTTCAGCTCTTCTATGCCAATTACAAAAGCTGAAGCTGCACAATAGGAATTTCGCAAGCCTGATTTTGATCAGAGCAAAGGGCTTCTCCATGTCAGACCTGCAGGAACCAGCAGAGTATGTTTTCTGTGGCTTCATTTTCTGTTTCCATTGCCCAGATCCTCAGGTTGTCCTGGACTGCGTGACTGCCATTCCCGCAGCCTGGACAGTGGCTGTTCCTTAGTCCTTGGGTCATCCAAAATTTCTTCTTTGCAACCATGAATTTCTGAGTTAGATGCCACAGAGGCACTTTCCTATAGGGAAAGGAGTTATGTGCAGGCTGTAAAATGCAGATTTTTGCCTTGCTCTTCATGTAAGAGTTTAGGGATAAAGACCAGGTTTCCATTTGTGGATAATGTTCTTTGTGTTACTTTCTGCACATGGAGGAACCCTTGTGTCAGGGAATAGCCTGAACAACAAGCAGACAAAGCACAACAAACATCAAAAATTATAAATAGATAAAACTTCAAATATTATAAATTGCTTTAATTTATGCATCCCAATTTCTGTTCATCAAGCAGCATCTCCTTCTCCTTCCTCTTTCTCCTCCCTGTCCCTGAAGCTACCCTGTAATTAAGAAGGGGTCACCTGATTGTCCAGGTTTACTGGGTGAGATCAAAACCAGGTGTGCAGTGAGTTTCAAGTGTTTAATCAGGTCTAAATTAAAAGATAATGCTGTGTTCAAGCTCCTTGTTCTTATCAGAGCAAAACATTGAGTAGATACCAAAGCATGACCTGTCTTTCCTGCTGTCACCATGATGGTGTCACCATGCTCTCCTGTGGCTTGCCTTACAGAGCTTGGGGATAAAATGGGAAGCTGTTATTGAGCTCTTTCATAATTATTTATATATCATTCACTGTGCAGAGATTAGGGAAAATACAGATTTTTGTCAGCGTCTGCCTCGCAAACCAAAACAGCGACAGGAATTTTGCTGCTTCCCAAGATGACAGGAAAAATCAGAGACATCTCATTCTGCATGAGTCTGTTCTACTGTGCATTTCAATTACTCTTGTCATTGAAAACATCTTATCATGCATTTACTAAAGAATCAACATCTCCGCTTGCCCGACCCCAAATTTCCCTTTCCTATCCTTAATCAGTACAGCTGGCAGAAACGGTCTTGATTATTTTCCTTAAGATCTGATATTGATTTGAACAAAATGCCCGTCTGAGGAGAAGCTGAATTCAGAGAGTGAAAAACAGTACCATACAGGAATTACATCCCTTTTCTACTGCACATGGAAATGTGCAGAGAGGGAGTTTGAAACAATGGAGGAATCAGAAGAATTAAGTTTGTATTTTTCTGCAGCACAGAAGCAGTACAGAGACTAAAACTCCGTGCAGTTGCCAGAGACATTCAATCTCATTTTTCAAAACACCTTTGCCAGGAAAAAACTTTTACTTAAAGTAGAGAGATGTAATTACGCTAAATTGTGCAGAGGTAAATGAGACTCAGTCATGCATGAGGGTCTTAGGAGAAGAAAATAGGGCAGATTCTGTGGTTTCCATGGGATTAGTCTTCCTGTCAATCAATTTGATCAGAAAAGCTGGGCTGAGCAGTCTTTCTGGCTTTTATTATTATAGCATCAGGAAATTGCAGTGACTTGAGAGGCTATCCACAAACCAAAAAAACACTTTTACAATTCTCAGACACTTTTGCAGCCTTTCAACAAAATTTAGGGATTTAAAGTGCCTGCCTTTTGGTGTGCTGTACATTTTCTGAATTTTGTTTTAAGTGCTGCCAATTGATTAAATGAGCTGCTTTTATTTATTTTTGTCTTCAAGTCCTGCCTTTTTAGCACCATTACTAGCTGCAATTTTTTGAGAGTTAAGGTAGGAAAGTGAAGACATCTTCTCTGCGGCTAGCAGTTTGTGATCCAGAGGGGATGAAACACTAATGGATCTCCTGAGGAACAGAGAATGAGGGATTGTGCTGTACCACAGTAAGTAGAAGAAAACATCATAAAGGGTAGGGAAGCCATAAAATTACCAAATTAATGTACAGCAGTAAAGGGCTGCTGAAGGCAATGCTGGTGGGACTGTAGAGACAGGAACCAGAGGAGTGGAAGGGTTATTTTTCTGAGTGCTTGACTCTTGTCCATGCTGTTATTTTCTCTAAATGAATCTGTATGTAAACAAGTAGATCCCTGAATCATTAATTTGAGTAGGAGGGGGTTCTGATCTCTGTGCATATGCAAACACAAACACATGGATTAACCATTTTGTTCCAGTCACTGTTGGGGCATCAGAAGGAGGTGAACAAGTGAGGAAAGAGTACAGGGGGTCCTGGCAGCAGAAGAGCCCATAATCCTTTCTTGGACAGAGAAATAACACAGATAAGTGTGGAAAGCGTTTAGGAAAGTCAAGGGCAGGCCTCTCGTATTTCCAGAGAACTGAAAGTCAATTAAAAAAACCTTTCAGTGTCAGTTTACATACCTTCGGGAACACAAAAATCGCTGACTTTGTGAGAGCTGAAACACCTGCAGGAACTTGGAGAGATATGGAATCTCAGCAAACATAAGCACAGGAGAACCCTCTGAGCTTGGTTCTGGAATTTGCCTCTGGAGAACACCTTGTGAGAGGTGCAAGATGTTATACTCTGTGATTTCCTGTGCAAGCCAGGACTGAGTGAAAAAAATACCTGGTGTCCTAGAATCATGCCAGGCATCTCCCCATTCAAACCTCACCCCAAACCAAATCTTAGATGGGCATCAGGACAGGTTTTCTCTACATCTTACCACAACTGATCCCTTTTCTTGTCTCCTTGTCTGCATGTGGCTAGGCTCAGATGGGAAATTCAGGTTCTCCTCTGTCTATCCTCAAAGCTTTCTGCATCACAGTGTTTGCCTGGTCTTTGAAGCTGCTAAATTTAAGCCAGAGCTGCTGTTTTTCAAGCTCTCTTGTGTCTATTACCTCTCTGTAGGCTCACAGCTCTCAGACTCCCCTGAACCTTTATTGCAAAAACAAACACCAGACCCTGTGAGTTTCATCCATGGCATTCTGCAAACGAAGGCAAATGTGTTACATGAAAACAGATTTAGTTTTTGTCCCTGGAAACATGAAAAGGGGAAAAAAGTCTAATTAAGAGTAAGTCAAAGTTATTTTCATTCCTTTTTTTTTTTAAGCTTAATGAAGTCCATGGGAAAGAGGAACTACAGAAATGCAAAGTGAGGAACATACTTTAGTGGAAGCTGTCTCTGACCAAAAGAGGAGGCTGGAACTAGATGAGCTTTAATGTCCCTTCCAACTCAAACCATTCTATGATTCTATGACAACTCTGTCATGACTGAATGCAACACTACCAGGAAAAAAAAATAAATGAGGCACAGGTCTGAGTTACTGCAACTTCACAAGCTGTAGGTCACTCACAAAAAAATGGAGGAAGTTTACATTGACACAGTTCTCCTCACTTGCTGTATGTCAAAAGAAGTCCGAGTGAGAGCCTGCACAGCCAGTGCAGGGTGAGCTCACTTTGCTTTGGTAACTCCTCTTCCTGAGGCAGCCTCCAGGATGAGCATTTTAGCAAACTTTAAAATACTGACACAATGAAATTTGGCTCCAAGGTAATTTCCTGAAAGTCACAGAAGAAAGGGTAATAACATCAAAATGCTATCACAAGCCCACTGTCTACTTTTTTATTCCTCTTAAGGACCAAGTGGGAATCCAACAGAAAAATATGATGCAAAAAGGCCTGTCTGGATGCTGCTGGTACTGCAGGTTTTTTTCCCATAAGGAGTGCTATTTTCCTGACGTACTACAAATACTCTCTGCCTTTCTCAGAGCCTTAATGCATCACATATCTGCAGCAGCAGAGTTTCCTTGGGATAGGTCCCTTTGCTTGGCTGTACAGCTCAGGTTAGAGATTGTTTCAGATTAATGGAGCCTGTCACTTCTACAGTAACAGCTGTTACTCACAAAATTGGACATTTTCCAGCTAACCACTGCTCTGAACAGAAGAGTAAATAGAGACCATTTAGCAGAGGCAAGAAGCCCAGCACTGCTGGAAGATCAGGATTGTCACAGGTGACCGGAGTCCTCTGAGTGGGGAGTGAGGTCAGGCAGCAGCAGAGTCCCCCATCTGCTGCTCCTTCAACACTAATTGTCAGCCTTATGCTTTACGCTGGTGACTGCCTCGGGTTAAATCAAGCCCTGATGTCTCTCGTCTGGAATAAGCCTGCAGAAAAGAGAACAGAAATTTCTGAAAGATGTTTGCAAAAAACCCCACAGGTGTTTATCCAAGCAGCCAGACACTGGAGGAGCTCACCTAGGAAAAGGTGTAAGCACTCCCTAAAAGAGCTTTCAAAAATAGGTTCAGTGAGCTGCTGTAAGGTGACAGCTCGTTTGTTAACATTTCCATGGAACAAGGAGACAGATTCAATATTCCTGTGCTTCTTGTGAAACACTGAGCTGCTAAAAGTTGCTGAACTGCCCTGCTAAAAAACACAGATATATTAAAAAATCACTGGTCCAGCCATATGCTTAAGTGAGTAGATAATATTTAAATATCACTAAAAAACATCTTTAAATCATTAAATCATGGAATGGATTGGGTTGGAAGGGACCTTGAAGATCATCCAGTTCCAAAACCCTGCCATGGACAGGGACACCTTCCACTACACCAGGTTGCTCCAAGCCTCTTCCAACCTGGCCTCAAACACCTCCAGGGATGGGCATGCACATAATAATAACAATAAAATAATAATTAATAATAGTAAGAGTAATAGTAATAGTAATAGATAATAATAATTAAAAATGTTCTTCCAATATCATCATGAGGGTCTAGAACTGACCTTCTGTGAAAGGTATTACTCACTTCAGACCATTTTCAGACTTTCTTCAGACCATTTTCAGGCACATTGCAGAAGAACAACAACTCTGGAAACATTCCTCAGAAAAGCTCAGAGATGAGAGGTGATGGCAGGGCTCTTGTTTGAGATCAAGCAATGAATTTGTGGCAGAAACTGCCAACTGAGGAATCGTGCCCGGAATCCCAGGGTCATCTCATTCCAACCCCCGGCCATTGCCAGGGACACCTTCTGCTGGATCAGGTGCTCAGAGCTCCATCCAGCCTGGCCTTGAACAGCCAGGGATGGGAAGTACACAGCCTCTCCGGGCAACCTGTGCCAGTGCCTCACAGTAAAGAATTTCTTCCTAATATCTAATCTGAACCTGCTCTCCATCTCAAGGCCATTGTCCCTTGTCCTCACACTACAAGCCCTTGCCAAAAGTTGCTCTCCAGACCCCTTTATGTACTCCCAATATCCCAAAGTATCAGTGCATGCTGCTCCAGAGCTCATCCCTGGCCAAGAGTTTGTCCCAAACTGGATTTTCACATCAACTATTATCTTGTCCTTCATGAGAAGAAAGGAGAAGAACATGAGAAGAAATGAAAAGAACATGAGAATAAATATCCATGAGCTCCACTTTAAAGAAACACAGTACCCTCAAGCAGTGTTCAGGTGTGGGCTTTGTTTTTAAAAGTACTGAATGAAAGGCAGTGCCTGTGGGAAAAGGAGTGCTGATGCATATCTTTATTTGTCAGACAATGCAGGGCTTAAAAAAAGTTTCATTATTCTCATATCTGCTATATATCCAACTTCTGGTGAATAAGGTCCAGCAAATGCATACAATTTCATCATAATTCTTTGTATCTTTTCTACTGAGTAGTGAGGCATGACCAAAAAGTCCCTAAAATCAGATACTGATTTCAAAAAGGTTGACGCTGACAGAATTTTCTCACAGGCTTGCACTGAGATAAACACCCCAGAAGGCTGCTGGCATCTGATCCTCAGGGCACTCCCTGGCAAACCAACCCCTTTGTCTCTCTCCTGAGGGTTTGTTTGAGTGCCTCCCCAGAGAGGTCAGAACTGATGTGTGAAGGGTGCACCCACATCACACACACACAGACTGACCTGCTGTGCTTCCTCAGCTCCCTGCCTGCGTGTGCCAGAGCTCTGTTCTCTCACACAGCAGATTTCCTTCTGCTTTATTAGCTGAAACTCAGCCCTGTATGAAACACAAAGAAATGAACTACCAGGCCTTTTTTATTCCTTCTCCTTTTTAAGTGCCTGTACTCTCATGCCAGCTAATTTAGAGGGGAAAATGAGCTGCAAGAAAAGGGAGCAAAACAAATTATTCTCCTTTCACTTCAGATCACTTCCAGTTTCTCAGTTTAAACTGCATTTGCATTGAGCATCTCAGTGCAGCCTCGAAGGCACAAACAGGAGAGCCCTCACCAACACTCCTGCTCTACCATCACCATCCCCTCAATTAAAGATCAGCTCATCACTTGCTGAAAACCTGTTGGTTTCATGATTTTTCTGTGACCAGCCATACTCTTTGGAGGTCTTTGTATCAAGCTATAGGCAGTGTCTTACACATAAATGTGTGGGTGGCAGTAAGATCTCCAGAGCCATAAGGAAAGCAACATAACAGACACTGCAGATGGAAATTCCTGTTGTATCCACATCCCAGAAAATCTCTGAAGCACCATCCACAGAGCTGTTTCCCAGGTCAACAGACCTTGGCAAGTGCTTCTGCTGCCTGGTAAAGGAAAATGAGACAATAGCAGTCCAGAAAAGGCCATGGCAGCATGAAAACTCTGCCACAGAGCAGAGAGAGAGAGAGAGAGAGGAGGAATTTGCCCTTCTTGCTGTCTCTGTCCTGCTGGTGCTGTGCTGCAATGGTGAGGGATGACTTCACTTGGGGATCCACACATTCACTCCTGTTTCACTGTGTGATGACAAGCAGCTCTGGGGAAGAGTGGGAGAAGAGAGCAGTGTGGGCATGAAATGAGGGAGGAGGATTTGGAGAGAAGAAGAATGTTAATGTGCAGCTGGAGAGGGATGTGGTCATAATAAAACAATGACAGAGTGAAAAAAAATACACTAACAAAAGGAGGGGAAAAAATTCAAAACTCTTAAGTTTTCGTTATTTAACCAAAGAATCCTGAGGACACCGAAAGCAATGTCCTTGTCAGGTCAGTGTCCAAGAGGACGCCTTTAATAAAGCCCATCAGCAGCATTGCCATCTGCCCTATTTCCACTGAATATGTCACCAGGAATTTAAACCACTTCAAACTTGCAGCCTCTGCAGGGAGCTGCTGTCTGTGGGTCTCAGTGATGCCTTGAGCACAGTGGGGACAGAGGGGACACTGAGCTTGTTCCATCCACAGGTACTTCCATTCCCTCATCTTTCTGCTTCTCCATCCCTCCATTCCCTTCTCCCTCTACCCCTTCATCCCTCCCAGGGAAAGCAATAGAGACAAGGATTGGCTGGGCCTCCCTACTGTTGGAGGAACACGTCCTTCCTGAGTCCCATCAGACACTTCTCCCACTGCTGCACTTTATTCTCTAATTGAGATAAGTCAGAGAAAGAGAATAAGAATTGGCTTCAGATTCTCCCATGGAGCAAGTTCAAAGCAAACCCAAGAGAGTTCATCATGAAGCTGGGGAACTCTTCACCACGGGATGCTATAGGTGCTGAGAAATGGTGAGTTTTCATGGGTATGTTCATGCCAAGAGAACTACTGATTTTACAAAATACACAGAAACTACTCCAGCTCAGGAAATCTCTGAACACCAAGTGGTTGGATGCCAGAAGAATAATTTAGTGAGGTATGTTTACCTTGTTCTTATACCTGGTGTCACCCTGGGCACTGCCAGAGGCAGGACATGATGCCACACAGCCCATACAGCCTCTCTCTTGTCCTGTCATCCCAGGACCTGCTCCGTACTCCATGGAAACAATATCTCCCCTTCAATAAACACACAACCTTTCCCTCCAACAGGCAGCTTTTGGTTTTTAAGTATGACTAATACCACTGACCTTTAACATCAGTGTCATGCCAATCCATCCCTGCTACCCAAATTGACCCCGTACTTCAACACATTTCAGTCACTCACAGTCTCCAGGGACTACGTCTCAAGCTCCACATTGATCCCAGTAATGCTTTATTCCTTCTGCCTCAGCACCCCAACCAGGAATCTCAGATTCCCAAACTCAGGTTTGGGAGATGGAAGGAAAGGGTAAAAGCAAGGAGAAGTGATTTGGAAAATGAGAGCTAAATTAAATAAATCCACAAAACCAGCAAGATATCTTCTTTTCTGCTACTTTAAAGTCTGCACTGCTTTTTTACTCCTAGCTTACACTTTTTTCCTAGTCACCAGTGCCAGCATACCCTCCAAAAAGATGCCTTTTAAAGTTTTCTCTTGCTCTACAAAATGCCATTTTTGTTGTGAGGTGTGATGAGCACCTAAAAAAATCTCTTGTACCCCTGTCAAAGACAGAACTCTATCTAAGGAAGAGGTCTTTTCTTAGGAAAGAGCACAAGCTCAGTCCAAAATATGTCTATCACACATAACTGCTTCCAATAACTTGCACTGTCTTAGTCTTGGCATTTGTTGGCCGAAAGCATCTTGTGTAAAGGGAAAAAGTGCAGTATTTACAGGCTGGCTTAGGGCATCTCATTTAACAGTTCACAAACTATTCGGGTTTTGCTTGCCCACAGATTTACCCCCCACTTCCTCAGACAACCATGTCTGCAGGCAGTACATGCGCTAAGATTGACCAAATGCCATTGACTCAATTCTCGTGCCAGAAGGGAGCTGTAATATACACCCAGTACCCATTCAAGCACAGAAATTTCATCAGTCCCACCCTGGGGTTGCAGCATCTTCCTGCAGACTCATAAGAAATTGTTTACTCTGATGACAAACATCACCACAGCAGTGAATCTGCCTTTTCATGCAGCATTGCTGGGCATGGCTTCTTTTTTCATTTTGTGAAGATGGCTCTTTATTAGATTTCTGTGATCCTGAAACTCCACCAGGGAGGTGTGTGTGTTGGGAGAGAACAGGGGACAGGCAGGCCATCCTGATTAATAGGACAGTGATGAATTGTGTCCATGACCTGAGTCACTATTTGTGGTTTTTTCACCTTGTTCTGAGAGCTGCCTCAGCAGAGCAGCCACTCCGTCAGGGCGCTGCCAAGTCACAGGGCTCTGAGAGATGCACTTTCATGTGCAGAAACAGTGGTTATTTTTTATTTGTGTCACATTTCAGGGCTCAGTGCTGTTTTCCCTGCAGCAGGAGAGGGAGGTGAGACCCTGCTGGCAGAGGTAACATCACACGTAGGTCCATGCTCAGAATATTTATTTAACAGGACAAGAGAGAGGAGAAGCAGTACAGGACGTGCAGATCAAGTATCATCCACAGAGGTTGCAGAGGTTGTCATCACAAGCTTGACAACATGTTTAACAATTTTCCTGGCATGCTTTGACTACAGAGGCATCCCTGTTCGGCATCCAAGCCTTTGGCCACTGTGGTCTGCAATGGAAAAGTGAGAAGCACCCAGGCTTGGGCACTGATTTATCACTGACTGGACCACTTCCATCTTGGAGCAAATTCCAAGCCTTTCAAGGAGGTCTATCCCAGGCAATGTCTAAATATCATTTGAGGAACAGCACAAGCCAGGGACTGCTCCCAAAGGGCAGAATGAACTGCCCTTTCCAAGTAAGGATGTTTAATCATACACATGCCAACCTGCCACGTCCTCCAGACCAAAAAGTGAACTTTGCCCCTTATTTTTCCATAAAACATTATCATAGAAACCAGATTCTAGAGACAGCTGAATTTATTTGGGGATGAATATTACACCCCAGTGGTATTCTGGAGAGAAAATTAAGACCAAAAAAAAAAAGCCATGAGCAGATCTTCTTCCTCCGTACATCTAAAGACTTTTGTCCACTGTGACAAACTGCAAAGAGACAGCTGCTTATGTGTGACCGCTGAAGGTCACCCCGCCCCAAATATACCTTCCAACTGGAATTGGGACCATGACAGGAACTTGAGATGAGATAAAAAGGATTGTCCAATCATCCCAGGTCTGGGGAAAAGAAAGTGTCCACCACTAATACTTGAAGAGACGCTGGAATGCTGATGGCTCAAATATTCGGGGGGGGGGAAGCTCCTGAGGCGCAAAGTACCTGCCCAGGTGCAGAGGACGAGCACAGCCCACCTCAGACTACAGCTGGTGTTGAACAAGATACGGAAAGAGGCAAACTAACATCCAGCTGAAACTTCCTGCCTCAGGGCGGGGTACCTGGGCATTCCCACCTGAATCTGAGTGGGTATAAATCCAATAGAGTTGGTGTGCTTGGGATTTCTCCCAACACTTGGTGGGTCTGGTCAGTGATCATCACTTCAAGCAACAGACATCAAAATAGCAACAATCAAAGTTTTATTGTGAGCTGTACAGGTGGTGAGATTTTTCTAATTCTATCCTTTCATTCTCTTTCTTATATGTTTTTGTGTTATATTTATGCTTTTATATTGTCATTTTACTATAGATAACAACCAAAATAGGTCTAGACCCATTTTTCTGTCCATACAAATTGTTCTGCAATGAACACTACATATGTATATTTGCAAACATTGATCGTTCAGTGTTGTTTCACTCTAATCTNTGGGGTACCTGGGCATTCCCAGCTGAATCTGAGTGGGTATAAATCCAATAGAGTTGGTGTGCTTGGGATTTCTCCCAACACTTGGTGGGTCTGGTCAGTGATCATCACTTCAAGCAACAGACATCAAAATAGCAACAATCAAAGTTTTATTGTGAGCTGTACAGGTGGTGAGATTTTTCTAATTCTATCCTTTCATTCTCTTTCTTATATGTTTTTGTGTTATATTTATGCTTTTATATTGTCATTTTACTATAGATAACAACCAAAATAGGTCTAGACCCATTTTTCTGTCCATACAAATTGTTCTGCAATGAACACTACATATGTATATTTGCAAACATTGATCGTTCAGTGTTGTTTCACTCTAATCTCTCTCAAGGGCTTTAAAGACAAGAACCTGGGTTATCCTGGCCTTCTAGGACAGGTCATAACACATGTCCAACACTTACACAGATATCCAGTGTTTACTTCCTGTGCTCCTTCTACTGCACAAGCAAGCTGAATAAAAAATCATAGGATAACAGCTGTTCACAAATTACATGCTGTAGATTTGGCTAGTTGGTGAGATATCACTGCTTTCTAGAGAGAAAAAAGTTGGATTTTTGTGGCTTTATGTTTGTATCTTCACTGAAGTTTTAATTTTCCAAATGAACCCCAGCCAGGGCAAACTCATGATTACAACAGGGTTTTGACTCCAGGAGGGAACACAGATTTCAGTGTACTGGCTCCGCTTCACTGCAGTGGCTGGAATTAAATTCCCAAGTTCTTCAAATGGAAGTCTCTGGGATTTTAGGAGGATAACTGCTTCATCAAGAACAATTGCTTATATGAATTAATTAGAGCTTTAGGATGTGGAATTGCAACATGCAAAAGAAAGAAATCCAGCCAGGGAAGAGTTAATGACTCTGACAAGGTTAGTCCTGAGCTCCAGCCTTTGCTGGAGGGTTGCAGTGCCTGAGGGCAGTACAAGAAGGGTACCAAGAGAATGGGAATACTGACTTTGTCAACAAAAAAATCTTGTCTCTTCATTCCTTTATCAAGGCAGAGGTTTCTTTTGAACACATCAATACAGTCCTGCTCTGACTTTCTTGTACATGTGAAGCTGGGTTTTGCACTACTGCTGTAAATTTTATGAGACGAGATACATCATAAGTTACATGAAGCCCTGTGAGTCAGGCAGCTCTCTCCAGTCAAGCAACTTTCCAGCCAAGGAACAGGAGCAGTTCACAGCAAAATCCATTGGCACCTGTCTCTTTAGCCAAATCTGTGTTTTTTTGGCTTCTTTGCCTGTATTCACACACATGCACCTGCCTAACATGATGCAAGAGCAGCTGTACTGACCACACTTCAGTGGAATGACTCACATACTTGATCCTGCAAGGCTGGGATTTGTGCAAGTAGGAATTTTAGACATTAAATTAGGCATTTCTGACCAGTGTTTAATTGTGTATCAAGCTTCCGAAAGAGATGCAAAAATGTGTATTAATAAACTAGGGACGCTTTAAAGAAGTGAAATCAAGTCCATCACCAGGATTTCGGAAAGAGAAGTAAATAATTAATTCATTTACCATCCACGAGTAAGCAAACAGATGAGAAATGATGCAGAGACTTCAAAAGGAAAAGTGAAGCTCTGGTCCTTATGAATAAGCTGCAAGATCCATTCAGATGTGTCTCACTTGTTCATCAAACAGAGGCAATACAAAAAGCTGGGTGAAATCCTGCTCTGGTGGATGCAGCTTTGGAAATTTCCCCTTTCTCTTTCATCTGGGGTTTCTTGTTTTTCTTGCAGGAGACTGGGGTGACCTTTCCCCATCTCCTTTCCACATCAATGCTGCAGAGCTGAATGTGAGCTGACACAAAGTGGGTTTACCAAGCAGCTTTTCACCTCATTGCTGGGGATTCCTCTGAACTTTGCCAGACACTGCGGGTGACCATTGCTCTTTCTGGCAATAAACATCCACATGCAGAACCTTTGCTGGCATAAATGACTAGTTTGCAGGACTTGCCTTTACTTTGGTCACACAAAGGTGGCACTTCAATCCGTTTCTGATGCACTGTGTCATCCTGGGAGGTGTGAGCAGCCATCTCTACTTTCTCTCTGTTCATAATTTAGAGACAATCCTACAGTGCTCATAGGCTGGGATTTGGAAACCTTAAAATTAAAAAACCTTTTCCCAAACATCTCATATTCTCTCAACTGAGGAAACTGAGGTTTTTGCAGAGCAAGAAGTGTTTCAGCCTAGGAACAGCAGTTTGAAATGCTGGTGAAAAAGGAATGTGTATAGCTCTGCATATACATAAAGGAATGCATAGTGCTGCAGATCCTGCTCACACAACTCAAGTTTCCACGTTGATCAGGCACTAAACTCACAGCTGTCTTCTTTCTTGGTAACTTGACTGGCTCAGAACTTGCTAGGGGACCCATGAAATTGACCTTCCAGGCACATTAAGTGCACAGAAATTCTTTTTCGACCCTCAGACTCTTCTGAGACCATCCAGTAGAAGCCGGTTATCATATCTGGTAGTGTTCAAAGCATTATTATGCACAAAACTTTCATGCAAGTTGAGGGTTGAATCTTTTCCTTGGTTGTGGCCAGATTTCTTGTAGTCTTCTTAATTTCTAATTGTAAAAATGCATTTCTACAAAGGCACATGTCAGAGCAAATTCTCAATAAAAACCATCTCTTTAAGAACCTGTATTGTTTCCATACAGCATTGGGCAGGGATAAGATTATCTCACACCTTAGAATATCTCTGGTACATTTAAGGCATAATAACTATTGATTCTCTTGCACAAATGGAAGAGTAAATATGACTGAAATGATTTCACTGCTTTGAAAATTCCAGGAAGGAAGAAAAATAAATTAATTCAAACCAGCCAGCATGTGTTTTGTCAGATGAAATCAGGAGGGAACAATATGTGCTTTCTGAAAATATAAGAGAGTCTTAAATGCAATGAAAAGATTCATTTGTTTGGTTTTAAACAAGAAGGAAACAATAAAGGCACAGTTGTATCCACTGATAGTCGCTCTCTGGGCAGATGTGGTTGGTAGCTTTCTCCAGTTACGTACAACACATTGAAAGGAAACTTGAGGAAAGTAAAACAGGCAGTTTAAGAGGAAAAGAACAAATAACTGAGTAGTTTGAGAGCAGGAGTGTCAGCATAAATTGTCTTTCTGAGTGCCAGAAAGGCATCTGAAGGTCAGTAACACCAGGAGTGGAGCCCCACAAAGAGTGGTGTGGCAGTCACATGTGAGCACTGAATGGGTTG
The DNA here is from genome assembly GCA_013400315.1 of Bombycilla garrulus. Taxonomy (NCBI): domain Eukaryota; kingdom Metazoa; phylum Chordata; class Aves; order Passeriformes; family Bombycillidae; genus Bombycilla; species Bombycilla garrulus. The sequence continues at coordinate 76,919 of VXBU01008309.1, forward strand.
GGTTGGAAGGGACCTTAAAGATTCTCCAGTTTCAACTCTCTGCCATGGGCAGGGACACCTTCCACCATCCCAGGTTGCTTTAAGTTCCATCCAACTTGGCCTTGAACACTTCCAGGGATGGGGTTGCCACAGCTTCTCTAGGCAACCTGTTCCAGGGCCTCCCAGGAAAGAATTTCTTCCTCAAACTAATCTAAATCTCTCCTCTTTCAGTTTAAAGCCATTCTCTCTTGTCATGTCACTCCATGACCGTGTCAGAAACCTCTTTCCAGATTTCCTGTAGCTCCCCCCAGTTTTGAAAGGCTGCAATCAGGTCACATTTTCAGGACAAATGCAGTAGCTGCAAGTTCTGGATTCAAAACAAAGGCTTCCTTTAATTACAGAGCAACTTCTTGAGTGGGACCTCTCTCTCGTGAGCTGGGGCAGCAGTTGCCTTGCAGGAGATACATCTATCTCCCAAGATGCACAATGAGCGGGCACTATCTACTTTGCTCCAGGTCTGAGGTGGATCTCACACATCCACAGCCACAGGGAGAGTGAAAAGCAAGGTGCTGATGTACAGCCTCTGTGTCCAGGGTGTCCAGGGAGACCAAGCAATTGAACTGGTTGATGGATTCAGGATGTGCTCATGTCCAATCACAGCCTCCTCTTCCTAGGGCAACTGCACCTGTACTCCCACCACAGCCCCACCATGCCCATTTATGGCCGATGATCATGTTCTTTCCCAAAAATACAGTGCATTGTTTCTTCCCTCTCTGGCAGCTGAGGAAGCAGCCTGAATGAGTGTATTTGCTCACCACATAAATTCCTGATAGAAAAGGTTATGCAAATATTTCATTTCCACAGCAGCAGGCTTTGACCTCAGAGCACCCTCTGTGGTTGTGTTATCTCTGCTAAAGGCTTCCAACTATGCTCAGATCTGGCATGTGAGATTAATTGCCATGTGAAGGGGTCAGGGTTTGCACTGAAATATTGTTGAAAGGCATCACAGTGCTTCCACTGACTCAAGAGAAAGGAGTCTTGCTATACAGCTCCACTTTGGCCACTGGTATGATTTCATTCCAGCTCCTTCAGGATTAAAAGTTTAGGCTCTTTCTGCAGTGCTCTGACTTCATACAGCTGCTCCAAGGCAGAAGGGAGCCAGTTCTCAGTACACAGATGTAAAGGGGAAGCAACCATATTCATGTAACCAGACTCCTTGAAAGGCTGAGAGAATTGGGATGGTTGAGTCTGAAAAAGAGAAGGCTCTGGGAGACCTTGGAACCCCTTCCAGTACCTGAAGGAGTCTCACAAGGAATCTGGAGAGAGACATTTTACAAAGTCATGTAACAAGACAAGGGAGAATGGCTTTAAGCTGAAAGAGGGTAGATTAGATATCAGGATGAAATTCTTCCTTGTGAGGGTGGTGAGGCACTGAAACACATTGCCAAGAGATGTTGTGAATGCTGCAACCCTGGAAGTGTTCCAAGGCCAGGCTGGATGGGGCTTTGAACAACCAGGTCTAGGAGAAGGTGTTCCTCCAATGGCAGGGAGTTGGAATTAAATCATACTGAGATCCTGGGCACATTTCCTCAGTTGGCAATTTCTGCGACAAATTCATTGCTTGTGCTGGAACAAGAGCACTGCCATCACCTCTCATCTCTAGGCCTTCCTGGGGATGTTTCCAGAGTTGTGCTGATGTGGTGTGGCTGCCAGAAAATGGTTTAAAATGAGTAATGCCCTTTATAGCAGGTCAGTTCTAGACCCATATATTGAACTATGTATTAAATACTTATGGGAACAAAAGTGGTGAGCAAAACAGTACAATCAGAGATCAGTTATTTGGCTCAGGGCCAGCACACAGTAACAATTTTCTAGCATTAGGGACTTCCTCTGACAGAAGTGTGATCCTTATATGTAATGCCTTTTGACAGAATTTTTTTCTCCCCACTTTAAATTTATCCATGGCTGTTTTACCACCTCCAGACTTCTGGCATTCTCACTTACCTGTGGCAATAAAAAAAAACAAAGTGAAGAAATGAAAGAAAAATACTGTTTGATGTGCAAACATGGAGATTTCTCTTTTTCTCTGTGTCACTCTATTCATCTGATTTTCTGTAGACTCTTCTGTTCTTCTGCTGGACAAAGTCTCTCTCCTGTGTCCCTCACTGTGGATACGTCCTTGTAGGTGGCTGTCCTTGGATCCAGGCCTTCAGAGACATTTGAGCACATTTAGCTTTCCTCTCCAGCTTTGGTTTATCTGTTTCCTATTAAGGTGACAGTTCTGCAATCCCTCTTCATTAAAACAGGTGATTGGAGAGAAAAGTGACTCTCTGCATGTGTTATCTCCAGCACTTGACCAGCTAAATAATAAGTTGTTACCTCAGGAAAGGGCACAACTCCTTCGTCTCTCACAGCTCTGTACATCACTCAGTGTGAAGTGCATCTCCTGCTGGTCCCAGTGTTTGATATGTCCTTATATCTGCGGTGTCTGTACAAGCACACTGGATACAAACCATTACATGGTATATGAATATTGCTCATTATGGTGTGTCACCTTCGAGTTTAGCAAAGATTTCTGGGACAAGAATAGGTCATGGCTGACCTAAAAATGCTTTCTCCTATGAAGCTGTATTTTTGTTGTCCCAGCTATCCTTCCCTGTACCTTCTGTAGCTCATCCTCTTTTAAGAAGGGTGCACACAGTTTTCAGAATCGTAACAAAATTCAAGTCAGAAAGAGCCTCAAGAAATCCTCCTGTCCAAACTCCTGGTCAAAAAAGGGCTTTAACATTAGATCTGATTCCTGGTGTCTTGTCCTAGAAATCTGAATAGTATCTCCAAGGATGGAAACTATAGAGTCTTTCTGGGTAACCTGTTTCAGTATCTGGATTAGCACTGGTAGCAAGAAAATTTTGACAATAGAATGTCATCTCAGTTTTCTCTAACCAATGGATTTCTACATTCCGGAACAATTTTTGGATGGGCCCCTGCCAGCCTGTGTTGCATTGTAGCACCTCCTACAGGCAGAGTGCCCAGGCCAGGAGGAGGTGTGGAGCTGTCTTTGTTCCCCATGGGGGGTGGGGGAGCCCGGGCATTCTTTCCCAATTTGGAAATGTTCTGAACCGGGACATTTCATTGGACTCCCTGGACATCACCTCACCCCTAGACCTACCAGGATTGAATGACTGCCAAAGCCCCGCCTAAGCCATAAAAAGCATTGCTTGAAGAAACCTCGTGGCATTTCGGGGTTGTTGTTATAGCAGAGACATGGACCTCCAGTCTCTGGCACAGCTTTTTCTCTTTAGAGAGTTTGTTATTTTGGAAGTTAATAAACCTTTTTGTTTCCAACACCACGCGAGGTGTCTTTTCCCGCTCTAAGCTGTGGGTATTTCTAAGACAAAACCCAAATGGGGATGGGACCTCTGAGAGCTCATAACACCTGGCTCAAGGAAAAATCCCATCAAGCCTGGACTTGATTAATATTGTATCTTTGTGTCTTATTATCAACATCTCAAACGAATCCTCCTGGAGGTTTAGCACCAGGGGCTGTGACTGCTTTCAGACTGATTGCCCATGGTCACTCCTTGTTCAGATGCAGTTTCAGAATATTTACTTTTGCTTCATGAGCAGCATTCTGGAATTCACATCCTTCAGCCTTTCTGCCCATTGATGTAAATTTTTTTTTGATAGAAAAGAAAACTCAATAGAACAAACCAGCTGCCTGAAGACACTTTCCACAATTCTTTTCTATCTGGAATAACTGGGAAAAAGGGAGAAAGCTTTGATACCTTCTTGCTTTTTTTTTGCTTTTTTTTTTTTTTAATCTTTCTTTATCAAGACTGGAAAAACATCCTGTTTTCAGGTTTCCAGATGGCCTCAGCTCTATGATCATTTATTGTGTGGACATGAGGAGGCTGCTTACCAATAAACAAAGGTCCACAAATTTTCAAAGGAATTCAAACCACTTGTTGAAAAACTAATTAAGTATCATACAGATTAAATGCATGCTACAGTGATTGCAAATGCTTTGTGTCTCAAGTGCTATCTTAGCACAGACATCAGCTTATAATTTTAATTTCCTTACACTCACCCCCTCTTCAGTTCCACCCGAGTGATTTATTTGGGCTTTTCAAGCAGTATAAATTAGCATAAATTGAAATGTCAATATCAGGGAAGAGAAAAAAACCCCAACAACAACAAAAAAAAAAAATCACTGTTGGGTGAATGATACATCTTTTTTCAATTCCATGAAGCATCCATATTTTTAACTAAGGAAACATATCCACTTAAAAATGAAGTGAAGAACTACCTCAAGTAGTTTAGTTTCTCTCATAAAGCAGAAGGGAGTGCTTCACAAATCACAAAAGAGCTTTCTTCATCTGTGGGTTTTATGCAAAGCTCTACAGGACACTAAGAGTTTTTGCACCTCTTCCATACACAGGTTTTAGGAGCAGAGGGATCATTGTCACATCAAGTCTGACCAAAGCACAACCAAAATGCTGGTATTGAAAACACACAGTTGTCACAAATATCATCACAGGTAGGCAGGTTCTGTTTAATATCTCTGTCGGTTGTCTGGATGAGACACCCTCTGTTTGCAGCTGACAACAAATTGTGTGGGAGCATTGATGTCCTGGAGGGTAGCAAGACACTGCAGGGGGACATGGACAGAATGGATGGGGTGGGGTGAGATCAGAGGGCTGAGGTTCAAGACCAAGGCCTGGGTGCTGCCCTTGTATCCCAAGAAGCTCCTGCAGTGGCCCAGGCTGAGGGCAGAGTGTCTGGAAAGCCGGCCAGCAGGAAAGGCCCTGAGGGTGCTGGCCGACAGCGGCCAAACGTGAGGCGGCGTGTGGCCAGGTGGGTGAGGAGGCCGGTGGCCTGCTGGGCTTCTGTGTCAGCACTAGTGTGGCCGGCAGGAGCAGGGCAGTGATTGTCCCAGTGTGCCGGGCACTGAGGAGGCCACAGCTTGAGTGCTGCGTGCAGATGTGTGCCCGTTAAGGTGAGACCAAGGAGAGATGCCTCTGCGTAAATAAAGGTGCCAAGAAGACTGTCTATCAAAGTCAAAACTGGGAATTTTATTTACCGGTANCTGGGTGGGGTGGAGGGTGAAGAGAGGGGGTGGGATGGAATGGGGATGATTGGTGGTGGGGTAGAAAAGAGCAGGGCTGTGGGGGGGTGAGAAAAAGATCAAGGAGAACAAAATCCAAGACGCTTGACTCCAGCGGCATCGCATTGCTCATTACCCACACTGCGCTTCTCTGCACTTCTCTCCCAGAGGTTCCTGTGGCAGTGAGGACCCTGGGTCATTCATCCAATGATAACACCTGTCTCCAGTCAATGATGCAGCTATCTAGGAAAGTGTTTTTCCTATTTAAAGTGTGGAAGGAGGATGCCTTCGATTACCTGCAATGATGAGGCCCAAGCAGCTGTTAATCCAGACTGGGGACAGGGTGTGGATGGACCCTCACTATTAAGCCCAAGCCTAAATTCAACTTCTATCAGGTTGTCTCCCTGAGCAGGCCGCCTTGCTGGTGGCATGGGGTGAGGAGCTGTGGCTAGCAGCGGGACCTACCTTTGGGAAGTGGTTGCCTTGGGCCCCATCCACCCATCCATCCATCCATCCATGCATAGTCAGGGACCCTTGCTTGCAGCTGAGAATGCCTGTGGCTTTGATTTTAATCCATGGGACAAATTACCAACTTTCTATGAAGAACTGCGAGTCACCAAAGCTTAAGTAGTAGAATGGTAGTAATTGTAGATCAAAAGAAGAAAGTTTGGAGTTTTGTACAGGGGGGGGTGAAATTCTGTACAGAGGGGTCTGAGAGACAAGATGGAGAAAAGGACTTTTTACACATCTGGGATCACCCGGGAAAGGGTAGACTTCCAGACACACCCACAGCTGCTGGGCAAGTGCAGCGTGCTCGGCTGGCTGACCAGTGTCCCTCTCCTCACAGGGGCCTCCAGGCAAAGGAGACGCTGAGAAGCCTGAGGCTTCCTCAGGCTCTGGTGTCAGCAAGCGCTTGCTGCGCCCCTCCTCCCGGGCATCTCCAGCCAGGGCACAGGCTTCTGCCTCTACCTCATTCTCAGTCAACGGGGTGAGAGACATTCTTTGCAGGTGGCTGTCCCTGTTTCCTGCAGCCTCTGTTTCTGGGAGCTCTTCCTCCTCCCACTTTTCCTCCAGCTCTTTTAGAGGAAAGTCCCAGGGCTGCTCGTGGCTGCAGCTGGGCATGCTGGAGGACCTGTCTTCTGACAGGTTTGGGCTGAGGCCTCCAGGAAGGTCTCTGTAGGTGTTGCCAGCACGGCCTTCCTGCACCCCCACCAGCTCCTCTGTCTCGCAGGGCCACGGGTGCTTCCGAGCCGGCTGGCTGCCAGAGCGGAGCGGCACGCCACGTGTGGGATGCAGGGCTGACAGGTGATGGCCCTGCCTTGCCGCTGAGCCGTGCCAGAGCCCCTCTGTTCTACTCTGCCTGCAAGGGTAATCAGAACATATAATTATCTTAAAGGCAGCAGTGAATATATTTGAGATGAAGCACAAGGATGGTAAAACTGCTGAATGCTCTTTTGGACAACGTATGAGCTCTCCAGTTGCTCAACTGTACAACTGCAGCAGCATTTAGTGCAAGAGACACTTCATTGATTATCAGTTTATTTTCCCAACTCTTTTTAGAAAGAGGATTCCCATTTCCTATGGCAAACTCTTAATTATGTCTGTGTCTATGTCCTATTTTTATGACATAACAGAATTCAGGAGCCAGCTGTGTTAGTTTATGTCCCTGTATGAGTAAAACTTCTCAAAACAGGAAACCTGTTCATTTTTCAAACTCACTGCACAAAGGAGAAAGCCACCTTCCTAAACTCCTTTTCTACATGTTGATGACAATAAACCCAAAGAGCTTGTTCTCCTCTTGGTTAAATTGGCATCAATCTGCTCATTTTCCATCATTTCCCAGTTAACTCCCAGCTTTCAGGTGCAATACTGATACTTGAGGAAAGAGATGACAACACTTACTTTCATTTATATTTTGGCAAAAGAACTTTTCTGATGACCTGCAACCCTTTGCCCTGACAGAAGCTTTTGCTTTAAGAATTTTCTTATTTGTACAAAGATCTAGATATTAATTTCTCTCTGAAAGTCAACAAAGTTTGGAATGGAAATTAGATACTTATTTTAACAGAGAATAAGTAATTATATGAGCCCATTATGATGGGATGAAGGGAAAATCTCCACTGTTTGACCTCCTTAATCAAAGTCAGATATTCTTCTAAAAAGAGTTGTGATAGATCATTAAGCAGATTATTAAATCATGTAGAATGTCCATGTTTCTTCACACTCCAAGCTTTGAATCTGTTTATTCTTGTGGTAGATCTTACATTCAAAGCACTAATCCATCACACCATCCAAGCTTATCAAAGAAGTGAACCCTTATAAATGTTAGCTTTAAACAAAAATTGTTATATCATATCAGTGCCAGTCTGAAGGCTTTTAACAAGACTTCTACAGACAGGTGTGTGTTTTTCATTTACAAAAAAAATCAGAAATCAGCAGGATATTGCCAAGCTGCAGCAGAGAGAGGGATAAATGCTGCCAATGTAACATTATTCCCTCCATTCTTCTGTCAGAATTTCCCATTCTGGATTTTCTCATTGTCAAAAGACCAGATGCTTCATTGCTGCATCTCGGGGAGAAATGGCCGAAGAATCTTTTTGCTGGACAGACAAAGAGGGAAGTCCCTCTTCAAGCAAAGAAACTTTTAGAGGGATTTTTCTAAAGCATCCATAAAAGTTGGGGTAAAACTGCAGTTGACATTCAAGGAATTCCTTCCCCTTTCTCTTCCTGTTCAGATACATTTACCCAAGATATGATCTTCAGGGAAATGGAATCAATCTTCACCTCCTAGGATTGTACAGGTGCCTGCAGCCCAAGCATTCCAGCAGGACCTGAGGCAATATAAATTTCCTTGAACTTTCCTGCTTTCTTCTGAGAATGTCATGTCACCCTTCTCAAGGGTTTTGGGGGGTTTTTAGTTTGGTTCTGGTTTTGTTTGGTTGGGTTTTTTTTGGTTTTTTTTTTGTTTGGTTTTGTTTGGTTTGGTTTTTTTTGTTTGGTGTTTTGCTTGTTTGTTTGTGGGGTTTGGGGGGTTGTTTGTTTGTTTTGGGAAGTGGTGGTTTTGGGGATTTTTTTGTTCTTTTTTGGGGTTTTGTGTGTGGTTTGTTTTGTCTTGCTTTGCTTTTTTTTTTCATTAAAGGCATTAAATTTGTGAGAAGATGGCAGGAAAAGCTTGGAAGTGGAAGGATCTAGCCTGAGTACCCCTACCCCATTTCAGACCCAGCTTGTGGATCACTGCTGACGTGTGTTAAGCAAAGGTCTAAGAAGGCCAAATCAATACCATGGGAGACTTAAATTTTCCAAAAAGTGGAAAATTTTCCAGTTGCAGTTCAGAGTGAAACCTCCGTGTTTCTTCTGCAGAGGAGGGTAGAAACCTGGTTTTCTGGCTGACATTGCCCAGCCATCAGCACTGGAGACTCCAGAGGCTGTGAGTAACTGGCAGGTAGAGTCCATCCAGGATGCTGCTGGCACAATGCTGGCAGGCAAACCCCAAATAGAGCAGGCTTGTGAGCAGTTTGCTGAAGGGAAAGAAAAACCACACTAAAACCTTCCTCAGGATATGCAAATGACACAGATCAGAAATTCTGATAGCAGATGTGTTTTTCTCAGCATTTTCCCCACCACTTCTCCTTACAAGTTCAGTATTTCCTGCTGTATTTCTTGGTTCCCAGAGACTCAATGCTGCCTGTCAGGCAGAAGGATGTTTCAAGCTATACCCTGCCCTACTGCAGGAAAAAATCCTCTTGCTGGTTTTGGCTAACTTAAATTTCCTTTGAGGAGTGTATTCCCAGGCGTTCAGTTTAGTAACTGTGTGATTTTCTGGATGATCTTTTGTTTCACAAATAGTAAAAATCGTCTTTTAACAGAGAATGAATAAGGAGAAAGCTACTCTTGACTGCCTGAGAATTGCATCCTTTAGCTAACCGTTAAAATTCAGAGATGCTGCTTTGAAGGAAGGACTTGGAACAGGGCCTATCTTCCCTCTGCAAAGCAAAAACCCATTGCAGCATAGGAGCAACACTCAATAATGTGCTAATTAATCAACTTTCCTTAGAAAGATATCAGAGAGAACAGTTCCCAGACAGTTCAGCTGGACAAATGTTTCTGAGTCACAAGAATCAGATGTGATTGAGTGGATTAAAGGAGCAAAAGGGCACAGGCACACATGGTTCCTGCAGATTTACCCTTCCCGTTTCAAAACGCTGCCCTAAAATACCGTTCTGGGGCAGATTTGTTTGATGGGGAGAGATTTAGGGTAGCACTTTCCCACAGCACATCCCCATTTCTCTCCAAAGTAGCTCCAGTTCTGAGCAGCAATAAAAAGTAAATTACATTTATTAAATCCCTTGATCCCACCTTTAAGGACTGCCAGTAACAGCATTTTCATAAAAGGAAATGTCTCTCTCAGGCTCCAAATCTTTCCATTTCTGCTGGAATTTAAAGTGGGGAATTATTTCTTCAGAAAAGATTTCTGCCAATGCCTGACATCCATGTTTTAATGTTTAATAAAATGTTGAACACACCATGTTGTATTTCAAATTCTTCAAAGACTTGATACGAGATGAATATGATGTGAGATTTCAGCTTCATGGAACAGTTTGGGTTGGAAGGGAACTTGAAGATCAACTCGTTCCACGGACACCTTCCACTCCACCAACTTGCTCAGGGCCTAATTACCAACCTGGCCTAATTACCAGCAGTTCATTGCCATTGCTCCACACACAGAATCTGAGCTTCCAATACCCTTTATGTTTTGGGGAAATTTTTAGATGGATTCCCATCCATTTAGATGGATTCCCATGATGCTGGAGCAGATGGTTCCTCTTGGATGCAGAGTCGGGAGGCCGGACACACAACACAAATGCTGTGCATTGACTTCAGGACCCCTTGGCCATTTGCTTATAACATTGAAAGGTCTCCAGAGCCTGGAGATGACTGTAGAGGCCAAGATCAGAGGTCCTGGTGTCCTACCCCAGCGTGTGGCAAGCACAGGGGAGTCATGGAGTGGTATAAGGACAGATTATTAGAGAAAATAGCTCTTCTCTGATATACCCTACCCCAATGTGGTTTGGTGACTTCACTGATTTTAGGAACTTTCCTACTTGAGGATAGGACCCAAGGCATTTTTGACATGCCTCATATGTTAAATAGTGGAAAATCCAAGAGATCTATGGGCTGCTGGATGAGTGCTGCTAGCACAGCAATCCTATGGGAAGCAATGGATAAAGATGGAAGTATGGAAGGCAGGAAAGCTGTTTTATTCCTCCCTGTTCTCTGCTCTGGGCAAAGGTATCATTGGTTCCTCATTTCATCAGTTTACTGTTTGTGATGGCAGGAGACTTATGTGGAATTTATGTGGAAAAAATTCCGTTGTCAGAGATAAATAAATTTTTAAAAAAAGGAGGAGGAAGAACAACAGTCCTTTGTCGTCCATGTGTTGCCACAACACTGTAATGATCAAGGAAGGTTTTATTAACAATACATGCAAAAGCAGAAATACCTGCATCCAGTTCTTAAATCTTACCTATTTTTAAATAAAATCACTTATTGGAATATGATCCTCCAAACAAAGTGATAGCTTTTTGGACACTTACACAGACACTTAATTATGAATATGCATATAAAGCTTTGCAGAGAAGGAAAGATACGATCCAGCAGCGGGCATCTTTGTTTGCTTAGTCGTGAAAAGACTTCAAAATCTTTTTTCAGGTTCCTTCCAAAACAGTCCGGGCTGTAAGGCAGAGCCCATGTTTACACAGTGTGGCACTGATTTAGCTGTGACTCCAGGAGAGGAGTCCTGCAGGGGCTGAAGGGTCTCAGCTGCCTCAGATTTACAGAAGGAAAAGCCTTTGGATCATTATCTCTGAAGATGAAGTGCCTTCTATTCACTGTACACAAGGGAATAGCAAGAGTATCATTATATAACTATGGTCCTAACCTAATTAATATTTGACTAAGAAAGAAAAAGAGAAAGAATAAAGCTTTTAGAAGTTCAAGAGTATTAGATAAAACCTTAGACTTAACAGTCTTCCTCTTTTCATTTCCCTGCTTTAATCTTCAGGTATAAAGAGACTAGTTTGAAATAATTTAGGATGTTTTCATGGGAAGATCACAGAATTGTTGTGTTTAGAACAGAAAACACCTACTCCAACCCTCTTATCAAAACAGGGTCAGCCAGAGTAGTTCGTTTGGCTGAGTTTTGAACATCTTCAAGGAGGGAGATACAACACCTCTGGGCAAACTGCTCTACTGTTTGTCCACCTTCAAAACAAAATTAGAAAAGGAAAAGAAAAGAAAACAATATTTTCTCATGTTTAAATGAAATCATAGAATCATAGAATGGCTTGGATTGGAAGGGACCTTAAAGTCATCCAATTCCACCCCCCTGCCACAGAGACACCTTTCACTATTCCAGGCTGCTCCAAGCCCCTTCCAGCCTGCCCTTGGACACTTCCAGAGATGAGGCAGCCACAGCTTCTCTGGGCAACGTGTGCCAGGGCCTCAACACCCTCACAGAGAAGAATTTCTTTATAATATTTACTATAAACCTTCCCTCCATCTTAAGGCCCTTCCTCCTTGTCCTGTCATTGGACACCCTTGCGAACACCTCAGCCGGGAAAGGACCTGCCAGGATCATCAAGTCCAATGTCTAACCCAAGGCTGCAGAGGCTGTGGTCAGCATGGAAAAGGTGGAAAAGGAGAGACTGAAGGAGAAATAAGTCAGACACCCTGCAGAGTGTCTCCAGGAAGGGTGAAATAGCTGGCAGGATCCAGGCAAGGACCGGGCATTGAAAGTGCTGGTGAAGCACTGCTGGTGAAGCAAATAAAGTCCTCAGTATGACAGCAAGATAAATTTTTAAAAAAAATGTAAAGTAATAGGGCTTACACATTAAGGAATTCCTCCAGGAGGAATGGCAGCAGACATGAGCTCACTAATGCCTAACAGCTTCACAGCACAAAAACTTCTTTCCCCTGGATGTCTGCTTTTCCCACAGAGCCTGATGTGTGCTTTTACATCTTGACGTGCCTGTCCTGCCTTCAGCTCTGAGAGAAAACAGCCCACACTCAATAAAGGTCTGGCATCCCCTCTGGAAAACACAGAGGTAAATTCTCAAAATGTGTGGTGGAACCTTAAACTATCTAAATACAAATATCATTTCCAGGACTCTCAGATTAAATTATTTCATAGCATTCAGGTGGATGATTGCTTCACTTCTGCCCTTTTTTCATTTCTTGTTTGTTTTGGGTTTTTTTTTAAATAAATATCCATTTTTGTATAAATATCCAATATTCTTTAATTATCTCCAGGTAGTTCATATCATCATTCTACATTTGTTTTCTCAGTAGCAATTCAACACTCAAATTGATGTTTGGGGTTCCTGTCAAACTTCCCTCTCTTCCAGTTGAGAAAAAAAGTCTCTGCCATTTAGCTCTGGAGGATTCCTTTCTCTTTTGGACATCTCTATGACTTTTCCCACCACAAGCTCAATGCTTCCAAAATAATTTTAAATAATATGAAGTACAATAAATGAAACTACGTAGGCAAGGCACAAGGTCTGTTGGTGAGAAGCTAAGTTGAAGTCCTTGTGCCAGAGGGCTTTTTCACAGAATCTGTGCTGATGAAGATTCCTGGCTCTCCTGACTGCAGATGCCATGAATTTGGGAAAAGCTGTTTGACCGAGTTTTCAAGAAAGCAGGTTCTTCAAGGAAAATAGGTTCTCCAGGCATTGGTACCTGAGTTTTAATATCAAAAAGCATTTTGTACTATTCCTTTGTGCAATAACTTTGGAGTTATTTTTTTTCTAAGAAATACGGAGAGAAAGCTCTGAATCTGTGTCCATTTTCTTGAAGACAAATAAGGGAAAAATGGAGCAAGTTTTTGGTCACCTCTTTTCTGCCCACCTTCCTAATTGTAGGGCCATCATGTGGTCTTTAATAACCACAAACAGTTTTGAAGAGGTGAACTGGTAGAAAAACATCCAGCCTCATTTCTATCATTTTAATTAACAGGCAGAGCTAAAAGACCCTGAGATTGTTTATTTCTGTTTCTTAGATGAGTGAAAACATTGACTGGCACAACAATATTTGTCTTCTTTTGGATCCCTGGTTCAAAATGATAGCAAAATACATCAAAACACAATGTGAGGGTACGAGATATCTGTTACTGCAATTACACATGTCAGCCACATTAATTAGTCATCCCAGCATACATGGTGGAGAGGTGAGATTATAAATTTAAACAGCTTGCGTCACAACCGTAACGAAGTCAGAATATAAGCCAAAAAGACTTGTGGGAAAGAGATAATATTTTAACTATCTCTATTTTGGAAACGTTCATCAATTGTGAAATGCCATAGGAGTTAAGAAAACATTTTATCTACTAAAACTGATTGAGTGTTGTTTCTCTGTAGAAAGGAAATTCTTGCATGTTTCTATTTTTTGTTTCTTCAGAAAAGTTTTGTCTCCAGAGAATATACCAGGATTCAAGCCCTCTTGAACCATTGCTACTAGCCATAAGTTTGAATATTTTGTTTTGTTTGTTAAGGAATAAACTTGTAATTTTGTCCCAGTAGTTAAATTAACTTTGGTTTTTGTACAGTCCCCCAAGCCCAGAAGAAAACAAAATATCAGCACTCATTTATTAAAGAAAAAATATCAGAACTGGAAGCTGGATTTTGCTGGGTTTTAGCAAGAAATTTTCTTGCTTCTGCAAAAATAAAAGGAAGAAAACTAATTTACCTACACCCTGCATTTTGGGTTCCAGAACAGTTATGAATAATTCAAGAAAGTTTGCCTTCACCATGGATCAAGGATGAACAACATAACGTGCCACAATTTGACTCCTTTTTTCCTGTAAGAAGGAATCCATCATCCCTTCACAGCTCAAAAGTTTTGTGTTTTTTAAACTGTGATTTTGAAAGAAGAATTTGATGTCATTTTCTGGGTACTCATCAAAAACAGGGCTTTTGAGAACTTATCAGTAATAGAATTTGCAGAATTTTTATCCTCCTCTGCCTTTTAAGCCCCTGCTTTTGTTGTAGAATCATAATATCATTAAGGTTCAAAAAGCTGTCCGAGATCATTGAGTCCAACAGTTAACCCAGCACTTCCAGGTGCACCACTAAACCACATCCCCAGGTGACACATCCTCTGGTGATCCCACCACCTCCCTGGGCAGTCTGCTCAACTGACTGACCACCCTTTCCGTGAAAATTTTTTTCCTAATATCCAATCTAAACCTCTTCTGGTACAACTTGAGGCCATTTCTTCTCATCCTGTCACCTGGGAGAAAAGTCTGCCCTCCACCTGGCTAAACCCTCCTGTCAGGGAGTTGTAGAGAGCAATAAGATCCCCCTGAGCCTCCTTTTCTCCAGGCTGAGCCCCCTCACCTCCCTCAACCACTCATCATCAGATGTGCTGCGACCCTTCCCCAGCTCCGCTGCCCTTTTCTGGGCACACAAAGGTGCCTCCTCTCCTTCACCGCAGCAAACAAGGGTGCTTGTCCCCACACACCACCTGTGACATCCCCAGAGCTCTGCTGCCTCTTTAGTGTGGGAAAAAAGGGTACCTGTTACAATTGAGAGAAGGCTCAGATCTCTGGCAGTGTCTTGGGATAAATCCAAACCCTTTGCTGCTGTGGTGGTGGAGCAAGTCCATCTCTTCCCAGCTTTCCATCCCAAATCTCCATCCTGCAATGCAAGATCTTCTTGATCCTCTTCTCCCATAGTAGAGGCAGTTCAGCTCCTGGCCCTGATCAGTTCTGCCTCTTGCTAAGAAGCCTTGAGCATTTTTAATGCCGAAATGACACAGAAAGGACTTTGAGACTATCAAAACTAATAAACCACTGCCCAGAGTCATGAAGGACTACAGAGATGATGTGATTGTGAGTCCTGCCACGTTTTCCAGCACTGGAAAGGAAGGGGTTTGGTGGGCAAGGCACCTGGGAGGCCTCAATAATTCCACAAGTACAGCCAGAGCAAATTCCTTGAGCTGGAGGCAGGTCTGCAGCCTTCAGCAGCAGAGTGGGGTTTGCCAAAGGGAAGGTGGATCTGTGCAGCCTCCACACATACAGACCCCATTTCCAACAGCCACTCACCTCCCTTTATCTCCTGGATCTCTGGGGCTCTGCTTGCCTCAAGCTTTAAACCTGAGATTTATGTAACCTAAAAAGGGCAGGAAAATAGTCAAGAATCACCCATTTCAATTTGCACTTTTTGCTGTTGGGGGAGCAGGAGGTACAGGGTAGTTGGCGGGTGGTGATTTGTTATTTTGGTCAAGATAAAAAACGTTCCAAATGTGAATATAGAAAACAATTAATTATGAAGTAGCCACTCCTATTTCTTTCTTCTTGCAGATGCTTGAAGAATATTTCTCCCTAAATGGAAGGACAGCTGCAGAGAGATACATTTTTGCAGGAAATGCAGCTCTGATGAATATCAGTTGCTATATTTCCCCTCTGTCCACCCTGAAACATTTCACTTGTTCATCTAATGGCTTTTTTGGAGCAGAAGGGCTGATTTGTCCTTGCCACAGAGTGAACTGGCTTTTAACATGGATTTATCCTAACTTCATTTTACAGGAGGCTCAATTCTCTTTTCCAGATCAACTCCCTGTGTCACATAAAACCCAGACATTCTGGGATATGGAGAACAGAAGACCATCCAGGAAAACTGTCAGTGACCTCTAGGACCACAGCAGCTTGGACTGAGCTGGCTTTCCTAGGAAAAAGTACTCACATTTCCTAGAGCAAAGAAATGCAATAGTACAACAACCAAAAAATTTGCAAAGTAAGGAGACACTCTGGTGTGTGAAATTCCTTTACGTCCAAAGGGTTTTACTTTAGGTAGCCTCAATACCATGTGGGAAGACAGAAAAGAATAAGAGACAGGAATGTAATAAAGAATTTGACTTGGAAGCTCTCAAGACAAAAACGTTGTCCCAAAATTCATTGCTTAAATTGAACCTCTCACTGTGTGCAGGGTCACCACATGAGCTGAACAAATGGGGATATGAGGGTGGGTTTGATTCTGTTTTCTGGATTTTAATTTTTTGTAAATATTTTGTGCTGAACACAGAAAACAGAAAACATGAAGAGATTGTGACTGTGCCACAGGCTAGACTTACAAAAATTTAACTGACGGGACAGAACCAGTCTGAAATGAATCAAATATTTGGCTACAGCTGTAGGAGAATGCACTGGTAGTTCTCGATAATTTTGTGTTAGGTTTAAAAAAAAAAAAAAACTTTGAACACTTTGTTGTATTAACAATTTTTCTATTGTTATTCCATACAAGTAAGCAGATATCTGCAATTCCATCTTAGAGATTTCCACAAAGGTGATACCCCAGGGAGTGAGATATCACTCTCAGGATACTCCTGAGGCAGTCTCTAACCGTTTTCCAGTGAGACTTTAATATGAATAACATGTCCCAGTGAAGAGCTTGATTTCAAGTTGCTTTCAATGGTAAGGCTGGGACAGACAGGGAATCCTAAGGTAATATCATTGAAACCTTCTACAAAACATCAATTCTCATGAAAGAGGCAATCATCTTCGTCTCAAAGAGCCAAAATTTAACTTTTTCAGCCAGTTTTATTCATAATCATAGCTAATTATAATTTCCTCTCCCCCACTTTTATAAATTCAGAGCCGTAAAAAATCCTCTGGGTCTCCCTTATTTCTTCTTTTGGTGTAGATAAAGGTTACTTTACAAAACACTCCACGCCTGTTCATTTACATATAGCTTAACATAATGAGCCACTAATCTTATTTGAGGCCTCTGAGTAGTATAGAAATATAGATTGTCACTAAAAAACATAGCACTTCCATGTTACTGGTGCTGAAACAGCAATCCTTCCCTCCCTGCTTGCCCGTGGAGCAGAAGAGAATGTTTGCTGAATTTCCAAGGAGCACATCAGGAAAACAGCGTCAACCACAGCAGAAACTCCCTGCTTTACTGGGTGGGTTCCTTCTTTGAGTGAATTCTCGTGATGGAGTCTTCTAAACTTAAAAAAAAACAAAAAACAAAAACACCCAAAAAAACCCCCACAAAGTTGCCCAGCTCTCTTGGCTGCAAAAATACCATTCTTCAGCTGTGCCAGCTTTACAACAAGTTGGAAGCATCTGTTACACAACAATTTTCCACCTGTAAACAACATTACTTGGAAACGGAGACATTGTTTTGAAATATTTTGATTTTGGTGAAATATTTGATGGGAAATTTGGATTGTTTTGACTTCTTCATTTCATTCTGGTGTTGAAGTGTTTTGTTTCAGTAGAGCAGGGAGGGTTTGTTTTGACTTTCTTACTCTGTTTTATTTCACCCTAATTTTGTATTACCATCCTTCCAATACCATGTTTATGTATTTGCCTGTTATAGTAACAGTTCCTTTGGCCATCTGAAAATATGCTGAGATGAAAGAAAATGAGTATATTTCATCTTTTCTCTGAGTAGTATTGATTATTTCACAACATAATGTTTGTACAATCACTGATGTTTTGGCTTTTTCTTTTCTCATTTCACTAAAGTTCCATTTTGCCGCAAAAGCAATTTTCAAAATGGCACCTTTTCCCACAGACAGGGACATTTATTTACCATCAAAACTAATGTGCTAACTAACAGTGTCAAGTCACATTCAGCTGCCGTGACAATTAATTTCCCACTCCCTGGCCATGGCTTCCCTTTTTTCTCCCAGTTTACAGGCCCTCATTGTACCACTTTCCCCCTGCATTGGAATAAGTTATTTAGCCTCTTGGCTGGGTAAATAAGGAACTATTTCAGGTATAATGGTCTACTGAGAGGTGTCCTTGCCCATGGGAAGGTGTTGGAACGAGGTGATTGTTTAGGTCCCTTCCAACCCAAACCACTCTGTGATTCTGTAATCTTCTACAGTGTCCGCTAAAAGGCAGTTTTGACTCTTGATTCAAGGCAGTGGAAAACCACGGCAGCCACCAGGTTAAGTTGCACATTAACCCTTGAGAGGGTGTGCAGAAAACCAACTCCAGAGAGCTGGGAACCTTGGCTTCAAACAGCATCCCTGGGATGTTAATGGGCAGGGGCAGAGTATTTCCACCAGCCTTACCCCCAGAGTGTCCCCTCATGTCAGCTTTTGATCCAAACAAAATCCAGGAATTACAGCTAGGAAAGATCTGTGCAGTCAGTGAGGTGGGAGTAGGGTCTTTGCTGGAGATTTGTCTCCACCTGGAAATCTAATAACTAAATTATTAAGCACAAAGCAAGGTCTGTGTATAACACTGGGTCCCATTCTATATCCCCACACAACCCTGGGAGCCTCTGGTTAATTCCTACCGCTGTCCCAATGCAATAAACCCCTTTCCTGTTCTTCGTAGCCCAGCTGGTTCTTCCTAATGCTCTGGGATGTGACTTCAGGATGCTCTGGTATCCGTTTGATCTCTCCTGTGCTTTCAGATTTACAACCATTTTCCCCCACTTACTTCTTAATATTCTCCATACCCACCATGCATGAAAGCTGTCATATTTTATTCAGGGGCAGTTGTCTCTGGCCATGCTTCTGCCAAATTAAATACCAGCAGCATAACAATGCTGTTGGATAGCTTCAGCTTTAATTCCCTGACAATATTTTTGTTGCTCTAGATTTTGACTCACATATTCGTACTTCTCGATGCTTTCCTTGTTCTCACTTCTATTTCTACCTCTGTACTGCTGTTATCTATTATTACCAGGTTGCCACAGTAACTGCATTCCTCAACACTCCTTATTTGTTCCACACCAATTGTTATATGAACTGTGTTTGTTCCCATCGTTGCCACGATCTTGATCTTTTTGTTGTTAAAATTTCGTCCTGTTCTGTGGTTTGGAAGCTTTTGGTTACGCATGATGGGGCAACAAAGAGGAGAGAGAACTCCTCCTCCAAGGCCCCACATTCACAGTTCTCACTGAAAATGTTGCTGTTCTCGGAGGCAGTTGGCTCTTACACATCATTCTCTGCAAGTCATCAAGTTTTCCACCTCTGACCATCCAAGGAGCAGGGATTCTCCCTGTTCAGCCTGGTGTTCTCTGCAGGACTGCTCTAAATGTGAGCTACAGCAAACTGCCCACCCCAGCAAACTTGTCCGGGCTGCAGAAACATCCCCATGGGCAACACGGGAAAACCCCAAATCCCACTCCACACCGGTGCACCCTTCCTGAAACTGCGATACGAACTCCTGCACGCACAGCGAGGGGATTTCTTTCCCTCTCTCTCAATCTCTGTGTTTTGCTGCCCTCTCCTGATCAGCCAGGAAACCTCTCAAATCTCCCAAACCGGGGGCTGCAGAGCCCCCCTGGAAATTTTAGGCTCCCTCATATGTATGACAAGTCCTGCCAGAGCAGAGCATCCCTGATGAGAGCAAAGTGGCAGAAGCAGCAAGGAAGTGCAGGGTATCAGGGTATCAGTGGAGACCAGGATTAACCCTCCCTGAGTATCTGTTCTGGAAAAAAAAAAAGAAAGAAGAAGACAGAGACAATAGCTGCAAGGCAACTGCCCTATAAAAGAGACAGTACTCAAATGCTTCTGCAGCTTGACCCGAGCACTAAGGGGATGTTATCCCTTTCTTCCTTAACTCTCAGGAGGTGGAAGTAGGAGGAGGTCAGAGAAGTCGCTGCAGAACTGAGAACTGCAGCCACTGCTGTAGTGGAGCCTCTGAGCTCACAGTTTGGAGACCCCAGATTTCGCCTCCATGTTCTTCATTCCCACAGGAGCAGCAGCAAAGGTCAGTGACTGTGACCACCTAAACCAGCAAAGGACAGTGCTGCCACCCCCTTCACACAAACCTGTCCCTGGGAAGCACCTCGCTGCCAATGTTCCAGTCTCAGCAATGTTATTGCCTACAGAAACTCTCCATTTCAGGCATCACTGGGGTGGTTTCATGGTGCTTTTACTGATTTGTTGATTCATGACCTTGCTGTGCTGCAGAACAGAAACTTTCTTGGGGCTGAAACAGAAGCCCAGCTTCCGGGCTAAGGGCATGAACTGCTACACTGCCATCCAAGCACCAGGAATGGAGCTTTCTCCCACTAAAAACTATCAGAGGTAAGAGCAGATTTGGGCTGATTTTAGTGGGTTCACTCACTTTATTCCTGAAGGGAAGGCAAATGGTTTCCTCTAACTCACTCCTTGTGGTGGGGCACCAGGCCACCCCATGGTAATGCAGCCAGCCATGCCATAAATCACTGAATCATGGAATATTTTGGGTTATAAGACACCTTTAAAGGTCACCAAGTCCAACCCTCTTGCCATGGTTAGGGACACCTTCAACCAGATCAAGTTGCTCAGAGCCCTGTCCAACCTAAACCTGAAAGTTTCCAGGGATGGGGCAGCCACCACCTCTCTCCTTTTCCTTCGCTGCTCTCAACTGACAGTTGTACACATCAGTGAACCCTTGGCTTGCTTTAGACATCAAACTGTTTTCCCCACCTGAAAACAGACTGGCAAAAATTTACCATCAAATCTAACGTTGTGTTGCAAAATGTGTTTTACACTCACAATTTCCTTGTATTCTTCATAACTTATTTTCTCTATGAAGCCACAATAAAAATACTTAGAAAGGTAATAGGGACAACAGAAGACAGAATTTAATTACAAGAATAATTTATTTACAAGAAGGCTAGAGAGGGACTTTATACTACCCCTTCCCATAATAACAGGACAAGGAGTAATGGTCTTAAGCTCAAGGAGAGGGGGTTAAGATCAGATATTAGGAAGAAATTCCTCCCTGTGAGGGTGGTGAGGCCCTGGCACAGGCTGCCCAGAGAAGCTGTGGCTGCTCCATCCCTGGAAGTGTCCAAGGCCAGGCTGGATGGGGCTTGGAGCAACCTGGGACAGTGGAAGGAGTTCTTGCCTGGGGCAGGGGGTTTGGAACAAGATAATATTGAAGCTCTCTTCCAACCCAAGCCATTCTAAGATTCTCTGGATATAATTCCCAGCTGACTATCACAGCCACCAGCTGATCCTCATTCCACACAAGCAGAGAGGAGACACTTGGGCCAGGGTGGTGCTATAGATGCTGCACAAACATGGACATGGGCAAAAATGTGATAATAAAAAAGTCACAGGGAAGAAAAGCTGAAAGAAGGTGACCTTGACAAGTCAACTAATGCAATATTTATTGGCTTTTGAAATAAGGGTTTATTGAGCAAGAAAGAATTACATCAGCCAATAGAGGATGAAAACGAGCACCCAATAAGAGTTGGCTCAAAGCTCTATCCATGCATAAGTGGAGGAATATAAAGCAGGAAGAGGGATATTTCCCAGACAGGACTGGTGGATATGTTATCCACATGCTCAGTGCTCAGGGAAGAACTGCAGGGGAACTGGAGCAGTCAGTATCATGGAAAGGACATTGTACAGCCAGCCTATCAACAAATTACCCCAAATCTTTACCAAGAACGTAGTCCCTTGTGATGATGTCAATATATGGAGTTTCTAATCCTAAGTAGTAAGTAACTCTTACCTGGGGGGGGAAGAAAAGCAAAAACCAATCCAAAACCCATAAAACCTGGAATCAGCTAGAAAGTGCATACATGCCTGGGAAAACTGGGAAAAAAACTCTACCAGTTCTGTTTTAAATTCAGATACTAACATTTACACTGAAATGTCAACCCATAAGAGAATGGAATCAACTGAGCCTGTAAAAGCAAAATAGGCCACATTATTAGACAGCACTTTTAAAATTAGTTTTGATGTTCACTTAATTATATCCCCTTGGCTGAGTCAGGAAAACAGAACCTTGCCTTATTATTACCATTTCACATCATTATGAAGGTCCTTGATTGGGTTCATTGAGTAGATGATCTCAATGGGATCTGTCAAACAATAGGATAATCTTCATTTCAGTGAAAAAGCTCTCTCTCTCAAAGGCATTTTTTTTTTTGATAAATGGCTCTTTCATGTAGACACAAGCCTAGCAAGGCATTGAGTCACGTGTTCAAAATATAATGGCTTACATGATTAACAAAAAGTTAACATGGGAAAGGCATAATGTACTTCAGGAAAATCTCTTTATTCCTGAGAAGGAAAAGAAAGATGGGGTAGAAAAGAAACACTTACTGCCAGCTCCACAGCAAGTACATCCACACACAGTATAATTATTCAAATTCCACTGCCCTCCAGCAAGGTGGTGGTCCGGGTAACTTAAGACAATAGATCACCTGGAGTTGCCTAAAAATATAAGTCTATTGGAAGAAAATTCCTTGATAAGTTTATCAAAATTATGAGCAATTTCTTCCAACACAGTAAGAACTTCAGTGTAAAATGAATCAAATCAGTGTAAGCAGAAAGGTGCATTTGTCAAAGCAGTATTACCAGCAAGGAAGTACATTACAGCAAAAGTGTGGAAAACTGCACTTTCTTTGCTCAGAAAAGCTATAATTTGGCAAAGAACTTCAGCATGCGCCTAAATTATGAAGTACATTTCATATGATGGAAATCAAGCAGTGAGGTTGTTATTCCCCAGAATGTTGTAAATTAATTTCCTCTATTTGTCAATTAACAGTGCATGGGAAAAATAATTTTTAAATCCAAGAATAAATATATCCAGAGAAGTAGGAGCACAAGTGTGATTGGTACAAGACTTCTGGCTGTGATGTCCAGAACTCACAGAGCTTGTACAACTACATCCATTTCTGACTCACCTGCGATTGAACACGCTACAGATCTGCCAATAAACCAGAGCGCCTCAGGCCCTCTGGAAACCCATTCTGCATGAGAAACATGAAAATCATGACTTCTCTTATTTATGATTTAAAGCAGAATCTCCAGAGCTTTGTCAAGGCTGAGAAACGCGCACGCCTCAGGGCATGTGGCCACCTCCAGCTAATAGAGGTCAGGAGGAACAACACCTCCCCCTGGCACCAGGAGTACCTGTAACACCTCAAGGTGTGTGCTACGAGCTACTGTACAAGGCAATTACCTGTCCCTTCTTTAATTCCTCTGTCTCTGCCCACCAGGGACATCTCCACGAGGATTTGAAAGGCAACCAGCAACAGGATGAGAAGATACAGCCTCAAGCTATGCCAGGGGAGCTTCAGGTTGCATATCAGGAAGAATTTCTTCACAGAAAGGGTGGTTAAACTTTGGAATGGGCTGCTCAGGGTGGTAGTGGAGTCACCATCCCTGGAGGTGCTTGAGAAATGACTGGACGTGGTGCTCAGTGCTGCAGTTCAGCTGACAAGGTGGTGATTGGACAAAGATTGGACTTGATGATCTTGGAGGTCTTTTCCAACCTAAGTAATTCTGTGATTCTCTGTCAGCTTTCAGGTTAAACCTGAAGGGTGGCAGGAAATGTAGCCATGCACTGGGTACTAGAACTGGAAATGTGGGGACGACAGCGGAGTGTGGAGGATAATCAAAGAGAAGTGAAGAAAGGAGACTGGTGTGTGTAGTGTTGCCCTTTATCTTTTCAAGTCAGTCCTGAAGCAGCTTTAAAACTGTGATGACTAAGCAGAGACCTTTGTACTCAGGCCTCCCTGGTAATGTCCCGACATGCCCTAACTTAGCTTCTCTGTTACCTCCAGGATCCTAATTCTTGATTATCCTTGGACGTGTAAATATCACTTCAATCCCAGGCTGTTTTTCAATAAAGCAGTCAGTCTTCCCCAAAACAGTTTCTCGTGGGTAGTTTTTTACTATAAACCTCTTGCTCAGTGACTGGTACATGAGATTTCACCAGGTTTGGCTCTCCTTGCCTAACAGTGTGTTCCAACAGGGTCACCCCTGGCTTTGCATTGCCAGGGTACAGAGCCCAGTGCAGTGTAAAAACAAAAGGTTGTTCTGGAGGAGACAATTCTTGATCACCATGGAGGAACAGTGGGCATAACCAGTGAGGGGAATAAGGAAAGAGACAAAATAATGGCAGTAAATGGCTGAGGAAACAGAAGATAATGGGATGTAGACACCAGACCTTCTAATTTCTCCACGCACAGCATCCCAGCTCCCAGTTCAAACCCAGCACTGCAGCCCCTTTCCCCAGGGTGCTGACCTCCTACCTCACCTGCAGAAATTATGGCCAAACACAACAAAGCTGAACTCCACAGGGCCAAAATTTCTTGTGGAATGGTTACAGCTATGGTATGCTTCAGTCTGTCCCAGTAGAGCTGTGTGGAGCTTTGACCAAGGAAATCTGGGCCCAGTCCTCAAGAGTTCATGAACCTTTCAGTAAAACTGGCCCCCAGTCAAAAAAATCCTGGGCTCACATCCAAGAAAAACTCCAGCTCCAAGAACATCCTGCCTTACCATGGCTCTTCTACATCCATCCACCCAGACCATGCCAGGAAATGCTCGATGCTCTTTTCATCTTGAATTGCACACACAGAAGTGGTGAGGGATTCTGGTAGCAGGAAAACAAGTGAAAGCAGAGGGGCCAGGTGCCTGTTAAAATCAGCTTGAAGGATTCTTTTTCCTCTCCAGTAGCTGCTTTAACAACTGGGTATTATTTCACGTGAAATTACAGCTGCATTCTTATGGAATTATACACTCCATCCATCTGTTCTTGCACTGGATATCGAGGAAGAGGCAAGGTAGATTTTAGGCTTTTCCTCCCATTCTGCAAGCAGAAGGGCATTTGACTTTTCATATTTGTCAGGCTACTCTGGGAAAATGACTTTCAAACACATGGCACGAACCCAGAGAGCTGCAAATAGAAAATGGGATTTGATGGTGTGTGCCCTGGCAGACAATAGCTTTGCACAGGCATTGTTAGGACAGGCATGGCCAGCTTGCAGCTGCCAGGCTTCAGCTGGTTCCCACACAGCCCAGAAAAGGCTCTCGTGTATATCCCTGGCCCTGCAGCAGTGCTGAGCTGCCAGGACCTCCCAGGATATCTGGCTCCTCAGACACTGTAGGAGATCAGCAGAGGATGGACAGCCCAAACCCTCCGGTGGCTGCTGGGACTCTCTTTCGCAGCCCACACAACTGATCTTGGCCCAAGCCCCTGATGTCATCAAATCAAAGAATATCCTCAGTTGGAAGAGTCCCACAAGGACCACTGAGTCCAGCTCCTGGCACTACATAAGACAGCCCCAAAAATCCCACCACGAGCTTGAAAGCATAGTCCAAACACTCCTTGAACTCTGGCAGGCTTGGGGTTGTGTCCTGTCCTGCCTGTGGACTACCCTTGGAGCACTTCCAACTCTCCAGATACATGTGAAGAACCCACATTTTTTCAACCCTCAGCAGTACAGAGAGTCTGATATGCTGCAGGGAGGTTTCTACCCTGGAATAACAGCGTGCACCCAATATCTGGAGTCTCCTTCCAGCTCCTTCTTTCAGGAATAGGTGAGGCACCCTCAGGGGACTGAGACACCCACGTAGCCACAGCAAAGGACAGAGTGCTCTGTGCCAGGGTGTGACCTTCTTTCAACCCCAGGACACACAGCAAACAGCTCAGGCGTTCACAAAGAAACCTCGACGTGGGTTTTTTCAGGGTTAGTCAGACAGGGTTAGACAAGAAGGCTGCTGTCATTTGCATTGCATTCCTGGCTGCTGCATGCTCAGTGAGCAGTGAAACTCTCTCTCTGCCCATGATAGATGTACTAAGTGGGTAGGACAACAGTGCAACAGCTTAGCACAACATCACTCTATAGCCTATACCACTGACATTGATTTTCCTTTCAATCAAGAAAAAGCAGGGGAAAAATCTGCTTCTACCGCTGCCACCTCCAGGACTTTCCTATTGCCCATGCAGAGAAGCCTGTTATCATCACTTTGCAGATTATAAAGGAAGCAAAAATCCTGCTGTTGATTTGACAAGCAGCGGCAGCCCTCTGAGAAGCAGGTTCAGGTCTTCCTGGCACCTCCCATTCCCTCTATGGCTCTGAGAATGTTTGATCTCTCTGTGTCCTTCAGATCTGCCTGTATAATATGAAGCTAATGCTGCTGACCCAAAAGGCTGTTGTAAGGAGAAAGGTCTTCACTTATCTCTGGTACCACTCATAAAGAACCAAGAGAGAGCCTAAGAGGAGAAGGGGGTTATGTTCTGCTCTGCTGCTTAATTGAATAAGCTGCTATTTGCAAGTAATTAAGGGAAAACTCAAGTGTCTGTGAGTGGGGTGAAAGAGGAGAATTCCTCTAATTTACATCTCATTGCCACTGAGATAAATATGCTTTTCTTGTTCTTATCAAAATGATTAACGAGACCTTCCTTAATAGCGATGCCTTTTAACTACTGTTACCACCGAATGATTAAACTAATGGGTAGCTAAATCCTGGAAGTGTCACCTGCTTGTTTCATGAAAAAAAATTCCTCCCTCCAGCCTCACATCCAGTCCCAGTCACAAACTCCAGTTCTGCTGCCGATTTACCCACTAAAGGAACTGGGAGAGGTTAAAGCTTGTTTAATTGCCTCACTCCATCCATGACAACAACACGATCCGGCCAAGTCTGTATCGGTGGTTGTCATACTGAGCGTAGCCCAGACAAAGCAGACACATCATGATTCCAGAAATCCAAGCTCAGGTTGCACCTTCCCCTCACATCCTCCTCAGCCCATGCCGTTTGTATTCCAGAACTCATGCAAGTGATGAGAACAGTGTTTGGGGTTGGGCCCATGCACATGCTGAATCAGCCACACGAACAGACCTTGGATGACTGCACATGGTTTTGGATGAGGATCTATCCAATACAGGCTGGATCTGAGCCTCCCCAGGCTGACATCACAGGTAGCACAGGATTTAGCCTATCCACATGCAGGTGCTGGCTGTGTGATAGCATTTTATCTCCCATTAAAATCCAGGCAGACCACGGGCAGCACTCACAACAGAGATCTCCAGTGTCCCTCTGCCACTCCCAGGCAGTTTGGATATCACAGGCCATGTGAAATTGCCCTAGAAGTCCAGAAGATCAAGTCCTTTCCATGGTGAGAAGAGTCAGCTGGAGAAAGGTTCACTCTAACACAGATGCCTTCGAGCTATTGATCCAGGAAGAGGTCGGTCACTCATAAGTTCTGGGCTAATTCTGTCTTGCCCATAGAGATTTTTGGATGCTGCCAGGCATGTCAGATAGCATTGGGGATCTTCATTTGCCAAAATAATCGCACCTCTGTGCTGTAATTTGTACTAGCAAAAAAAAACCCAAAAAAAAAAAAAAAAAAAAAANTCCAAAAAGAAATACCCAGTGTCAATGTAAATGATCTCATGAGGTATAATGCTGGTAAAAAACCATCATTTTGGGTCAGTTTTTTTTTTACCTAAGCAAAATTCCTACCTGACATTTCAAGCTTGCAAGAGTGCATTAAATAGCAGCACAGCACTTAACTAATTTTACATTTAGATTGCCTCTCGCCTGTGTTTGCTGCACGGGACGCTCGCTTTGCTCCTTGCCAATAAGCCATCCAGAGAAGCAGAACGACATTAATGATCAGAAAAAATACAAAAGCTAGTCAATAATAACCTCAGTGGTAATTTCATGATGAGAAATTCACTCGCTTCTTTATTTGTGCCTGGGAGCTCTCGTTGCTCTTATTATGAACCCTCAGGCATAAAAAGCGGATGTGATTTCTAATTCAAATAGAGTTTGTAGAACCCTCTGAAAATGAATCTTCATGAAATGATTAAGCAAGGCTCTAATACTGTGTTTCGAATGGTGCCACATGTTCTGAATAATGTTGTAGATGCATAATTGAGGCAGCACTGGCTTTAATGGGACAGAAATGGGATCCCTTTGAGGTTCCTCACAGATGTAGCTACGCGCTAACATGGAGCAGACAGGGGACCTGTGCTCCTGGAGAAGACACATTTCACTAGCCCAGGTTGCTCCATGCCCCATCGAAACTGGACTTGAGCACTGCCAGGGTACCTGTGTTGGAAGGGACCTACAAGGATCAAGTCCAGCTCAGTGTTTTGTGGAATGTGCTGTGGTGTTGATGGTGCCTCATCATGAACACCTGAAAAAGAGCGGCACCTATAAACCTAGAAACTACTGACAGACATGAGGCTCTCCCAGGAGAAAATGGAGTTTTCTCAACTGTTGCAAGTTATCTAAAGACATTTCTTGCTCTGACATGACACTCCAAGCCCTGCTACAGAGCTCATGTGGACACCAGTGTTGGCACCCACAAAGCTATGTGGCATCCCTCTCACTTAGCAGAGAACCAATACAGCACCAGAGCCCTGCTCAAAGGATTCCCAGACTCTTAAATACAGTATGAAATATGAACTAGCTCCATCACTTGACAAGATGAAAGCAGGAAATAATATATTTATTTGAAGATAGACTTGCATCACTGTGCTAGTTAGAGGAAATTATCGTGTCAGATTTTATTTCAGTTTTGCAGAATAAAGACCTTCCTTAATTGTTGCAGTATCTCAGACATCTTCTGTACCCTGTCCTGAGGTGATATCTTTGTCCATGGGTTCTCTGGTGCTCACACTGTCTAAAGCAATTTGAGTGCCAAATACAAGTTTTGAAAGTGTCTTTTATGTCCTTCCTTTTACATCCATCACCTCCCCTGCAGTGAGAAGGAAGAGGGGTGGTACACAGGTTTCAAGATCATTTAAAATATCATTTCCTAGCCTCATTCAGCTCCTCATGGTCATTTCCTTCCTATTTCCTCCCATCAGTGCTGTGTTTGTACCTGACCTAGCACCTGTCTGGCCCCACCTCCCTGGGTCTGCTAGAGCTGCCTAAAACACATTTGTAAAACTCCTGAATGTTAAAAGAACTGTTAAACATAACTCTGCTCACTCCCACAAGGAGGACAAGGACACAGGGATCTGGGCCATTCCTGTAACAGGGAATTCCTGTGTCTGGGAAAGCAGAGCCTCTGTGAAGGCTAAATAATTCTAGGATGTGTGAAGAGGTAAGCAGGACTGTAAAGGGGTTTTAACTTCTGTACTGTGATCTCATGTGCAGTCAGGGGCCAACTGGGCTGAAAATATTTAAAAGCCTAAATTAAACACTACTCATGTTGTTAAAGAAATATGGAAAGATATTTTGGGGAAGGTTTTGAGGAACTGATCACACAGAGGACGAGAGGGATTTGGTTCTTACAGAGCAAACTAAAGATATTATTTCACAAAGCACAGAAAGAAATGGCAATCAGCTGGTTTGTCAGTCAATATTCCATTTCCTCTTCAACCTCTAGAATTTAAGGAGAATCACTACCCAAGCAACCTTAATTTAAAAATTAAAACAAATCATCTACTATATTTTCACCAGCAAAAAATATTATTAAACCAATATTCTTCTGATCCTGGGCAGTGTTCAGAGCTCTGATATGACAGAAATAACTGCAGAGCAAGTGACGGAGAGTCAGGACCCCCGAGGAGAAAGGTTTGGAAACTACCTCTGGGATTCAGAAGGGTGAGCAGGTCTTGAGCATATGCCTGAAGTAATTGCTCCCACTTCTTGCTTCACAGAGCAGTTCAGGATACCCAGCATGGCCTCCCAGCACAGCAGGGGAGAAGTCAGAGCATAAATACTGTATTTCTCTTCTGTCTTATAAAAGAATAACACATGATTTTCACATTCAGAATCAAATGGGCATCAGTGACATGACAACCAGGTCATTGCCAGGTTATGCTGGAGGTTAAGGTGAACTTCAGGGAATGCTGAATGATGGACATGAAAAAAAAAGCAACATAAAATCAAAGGTCTGGTGTTGTTGAATTTCTCTGTCTTGGAAAAAAAATTGTTTCTGGGAAGAAGAAAGTTTTCCAATGTACTTGCATGTGAATTAACCCCTCCCTCTGGAAATCATTTTGCATCATAAGTGAAAAATTATCAGTTCTGTGGCTGTAGTGACACCAAAATCCACAGCAATGACAGATAAAAAAATTACCAGGAAAAAAAAATCTTATNTTAATAACAGATAAAAAAATCACCAGGAAAAAAAACATCTTATCTTCATCATATAGAGAGGGAAATGGTGGAAAGGAAAGGCACTGCTGGGAGTGCAGAGGGGCAGGAGCTGGAGCTCAGGGCTTTGTGGCTGGCAGCTTTTCTGCCTGCCTGTGAATCTCTCAAGGCTCACAAACTTGTGGTACATACCACACTTCCAATAAAAAGAAAAAAAGCAGTTAAGATTCTTTCATCAAAAAGCTCAAGGAGGGGACAGAGCCCAGAGATCTGAGCCAAAAAAAACCACTATAAAAGTTCAACCTTCAGAGATGACCCCACAGCTCCAGCACTCACCCACATGAAACTGCTGAAATGTGGCAATATTTTATGGAGGAGGTGGGGACCAGAGAGAAGAGGGAGAAGGGAAATTCCTGACTGTGAGTGGCTCACTGATGCCGAGCAGTGGGGTGGGGTCACCCTCCAGCCCCTGGAGCTGACTCCCCACTGCTCCACACTGGGAGGACAGCCCCGATCTCCCAGACCTGAGGTCCAGCTCGCAGAGTTTGGTATCCCCATCCTGCCAGCCTGACTCTTAGATTTGCAACAGCAAAATTTGCAACTGCAACAGCAGGAAAACAACCCAGGAAGGGATGGAGATGCCTGACTTCCAGAGTTAGACCAACCTCACACTTGGAGGGGTGGATCTGGGTATCTCCCACTCTTTATCTCCCAACGGGAGATGCCAAACATCTTCCCTTACATGGCAAAAATAACAATCACACTGACTAAACATTTGTATGCTTTTTATTGGATCATAAATCAGCTTTTGGAAATCTATATCAAAGGCAGTTTCTGATTTCATTGCAAAGGTTTATTTGGCAAATAAAGTTAATTTGGCTAATTAAAAGAGGAAAAGGAGAGAACTCTCCCTCTTACTGGGCAATAAACTGGGGATAGTGAGTTAATAAAAAAGAAAAATAACTATAAGGGGAAAAGAGATGGTACTTTTTTTTCAGCTTCCTATCGTCATCTCAGAAAAAGGGAAGACTGTGCACTGCTGGGTAACCAGAATTCACCAAAGGATGATGGAAGGCTCCACACTTCCCATGTTTCTTCTATTGAACATGTCCAATAAGCTTCACAAGCACAGAGGAACTTTAGCAAGCATCCCCTGTACGCTTCTCATCAAATCCATCCCACAGCTGCTGTGCCTTTCTCCATCCCCTAAACGTTCTCAGCCACAACCACCAACACCTGGCAAAGGAGCAAAAGGAGGCCCTGCCTGCTGGGTCAGCAGTGAAACCTACTGGAAAACAGGTGGAAATGGAACTCAAACCAGCAGGCACCCACACAGTGAAACTGGAGGGGGGAAAAGATCCTCCTGGGGAAGGCAGAAGCTGCGCAGGAGCACCCTGAGATCCCCCGTGACCCAGGGAGGTGCCCAGCAAAGGATGTGCCCTAAAACAGGTGCTCTGTGGGGTGAGAGCTCCCACACCGCAGGCCTCAGCAGCTCTCCCTGCACGGAGCAGGCTCCCAGGGGAGGATGTAAACCCCGGGCACAGCACGGGTGAGACTCTGCCCTTGGCTCCAGCTCCTCGGGTTCGGCCGCAGACGGCAGCGAGGGTGGGCAGAGCAGTTTCACACGACCTTCCTCCCTGAACCAAAACTGCTGACGTCCAGCCAGCCCCAGTCCTGGGCACGGGGCCAGGGCCTGCCTGCAAAAGTCTGTCCCCCTTCCAAAACACATCAGCTGGAATTGCTGAATCCCTGAACCTGCTCCGGGAACAGCCCCGGGCTGCGGCTTCACCTACACGGGAACACAGCCCCAGTTTGCCTGATGCACAGCTCTCCAGCAACAACCTGCAAACCCCAGCTACACCTCTGAAACAGGGCTGTGGAGACAAAAGAGCAACTTGCAGATTCACTGGGGCAATCCATAAATGAGACTTCAAATTAAGTACTGGTATTCTCATTTTATAGCCCAAACCCTGTCTGTCCTACACAGTTGTTTTTTTCTTTCCTTTTTTTCTTGTTAATCTTATTTTTCACCTAAAATAAATAAGGAAATTATTTCTTTGAGAGTTATCCTTATCTCTAACCAGATACCTGAATTTTCATATCAAGGGATTGTTTCTTATTTCTGGGAGATAACAAAAACAAGTGCTGTGGGGAATTCTGATTTACATTCAGTGGCTTGTGAGAAACCTATTGATAAAAACTAAGAAATATTCAAGGAAGAATTGAACAGATTGTGTCTGAGGATTATCTCTACACCCAAATGTATGTGTAAAAAACAAATAAAAGCAATAAAAGCCATTCAATCTGAACAGACAGAAGCATGCTTCTTTTGCAGTAAGAAAACACATTCCTTCAGTTACTATTTACAGAATCAGAGGGGTCTGTGTTGGAAGGGATCTTAAAGGTCATCTCATTCCAACTCTTCTGTCAAGGGCAAGGACACCTTCCACTAGACCAGGTTGCTGTCTCTGGGACAGTGGAGGAGAAAAATAAACAAACACTGAATTCCAAAATAACATTTAAAAAATTAGTTTTTTAGCCTCTCTCTGCTTATGGGCTGGAAGGAAATGAGTTTAAAGAAACCTGAAAAGCTGATAACTGCATTATGCCAATTCATTCCTCTCTCCAGCACAGGTCCTTTAATGAGACCTTTTTGCCTTGGAGAGGGGTCAGAACCAGTAGCCATCCCTTGCCTGCCAGGCCAAAACCTCTTCTCGATGAGGCGTTTGGTCCCAGAGCATCTCCCTTACGGAGCTGCAAGTATCTTCTGCAAGATTAAAACAATTTCTGGGGGAGATTTACTGAGAGAAATGAGTTTTCTTGGACCATAATTTGTCCTTGGAAAGATGAGCATAGTCTGGGAGCTTTCTAGTGGAGAGGACAGCGGTAAAGATATCCCAGTGCAGAAGGCCTGAACAACAGCACTCAAATGGCTCAACTACTTATTGAAAGTCATAGAAGGAAAGAATGGTTTGGGTTGGAAGGGACCTGCAATCACCACGTCGTTCCAACCCCTCCTTGGACAGGGACACCCTCCACTATCCCAGGTTGTTCCAAGCCCTGTCCAACCTGGCCTCAAACTCTTCCAGGGATGGGGCAGCCACAGCCTGGCTAACCTGTGCCAGGGTCTCATAGCCCTCACAGGAAAGAATTTCTTCCCAACATCTAAATCTCTCCTCTTTCAGTTTGAAACCATTCCCCCTTGTTCTATCACAAACTGCCCATGTAAATACACTTGTCTGCATGGACACTGACAGCTGGGAAACCTGCAACCTCTGTTCATGCACAAGAAAAGTAAATATTTAAGGCATAAAAGTGATCTTTTCCTCCCATCAGCCCTGCAGCTCAGCCCTGGGAGTAGGAAAAGAATCAGACAACAGGTCTTCCCAGGTGTTCATCCACTGCAGAGCATCCCATCAGCAGCAGCTCCTTCCAGGCCTCCTGGTCCGAACTCACCTGCTCAGCAGATGCTTGGTGGCCGTCCCCATCAGCACCCTGCTCCAAAAAACTGGCATCAGCAAGGAGCAAAGGGCTTGGAAATCTGGGAAAGCACAGAGGGAGGAGTGTCCAGGGAGGAGTGCTGGCACTCCAGAGAGCTTCAGTGGTGATGCTGACTGAGGATGAAGGCAGACAGGATTCCTCACATCACAGCCATGAGCTGTGACCCCCTCCCAGCCAAGCTGGGACAGGCAGATACCAAAGCACTTGGGACAAACTGGGACAATGACCTCAGCTCCAGCAAGGAGCTTGAATGAGTGAGGGAGGAGAAGGAGCAAAAGAGACAGGATGCTTTCAAGGCTGGAGAAGCACCATATCTTGAGGAGCCAGGGGCGTGCCTGCTCTCCAGTGGGATGGCTCTGCATCTTCCTTGGTTTCCCTGGGTTTTACCAACACAAACAGGACCATTTGAACCTCCCAAGATGTCAACTCAGAGCGTTCAGAACTAAAGTCATGATTTGGGGCTGTACCATGAAGATGTTCGTGCCTGAAAAGAGATGGGTCGTTTACAAGGAAAATGAAACAACTGTCTCCCTGCTTGGCCTTGGATTTCCTCAGGGAGGCAGATGTCTGATTCCAGGATTTTGGCAGACCTTTGTGCACCAGAGACGTGAAGACCACAGAAGAGAGAGAGCAGAATGACAGACATACACCGAATCCCAAGTATATTTTCCTGATGGAGATGTAGCACATACAAGGACTTCAACAAAATGCCTGTTAATGAACAAAAAACTAATTTTATAGAAAATCTTTAATAATTTTGGAAATAAGTAGCAGCCCTATTTAAGGGTGCCTGTTCATAAACAAACCCATGTCAGTGGAAAATTTTCAGATTTATATGAACCCTAGGATTGACACGTTTTATTAATGATCAGCAATGTCATATTTATCAACCTATGGGCCAAGGAAGAAATTTACTGATGTAAGCTAAAAGTTGTGTTTGGTTGTGCTGGCTGCTCCCACTGTGGTGACTGGCATTCCAGTCAGCCCCAGACACTGAAAAATCCTGAGTCAGGCCTTAAAACCCACATGCCCCACTTGAAAACCACAAGAGAATTTGACATTTCTGAATAATAATAACAAAAACAGCATCAGCAACAACCTTGGTGTCTCACCCTTGGCTTTCCAGCTTGTATTCCTCAGCTAGAACTTATTTTTGACCATGAAGCCTGAGAATATAATGGATTAGAGGGTCCTAGGAGTTGGATGTATTAGAAAAAAAACCTCATATATTGCAAAACTAACAGTAAAATTACACAACAGCATTGTGCTTGGCACCTTTACCAAGCAGGAGTATTTCTATTTTCTGCACTTACCTAGACAAATCTACCAGACTTCTTTCCTCTCCAGCATCTAAGGGACTTTATGGGGCAGTAAAAACTGAATTAATAAACACAGATAAGAAGCAATAAATTATTGGCTTGAAAAAAAATAAAAAAGAACATACTTGTCTTTCAAAATATTGGAGCTGTAAAAACCATCAGGGAAGAATTAAGCAACTTTACAGCGATTTCAGTCTGTGGACTTTGGGAGAACAGGGGTTGCATCCCAATGACCTTCTGCACATGAAATATTTATAGACCCCTTTTTGTGTATGTGCATTTGGACATTTTTAGTCGTGTCCTTCTCTCAATTTATTCAGTTTTGCATTGAAAATACGGAATAAGAGAGCAGCAATGGGAAAGCCAAAAATACTCTTGATCTTCATTTTCCAAAAATGGCCAGTTTGGAGGCAAAAAAAAAAAAAGAAAAAAAAAAGTTTTGTTTGGTAGGTTAAGGGAAATGGCCAATTTTGAAATAAAAAATTGCTGTTTCCAATCCAAACAAACCTTCTGGTATTAGGAATTATGTGATTAGATTGTGCAAGTTGAATGTGTCCCAGTGGACTGAGGGGCAAAGGGAGCAGCTTCGGGCAGGTTCAAGGCTGCAGTCACAGTGCTGGCCTCTGTCCCCTTCTCTCTCCCTCCTTCAACAGCCTTCAGTCTGCTGCCTCAGTTTCTCTCCGTGTAAAACACTCTAAAAATAGCAACTCTCCTCCCGGAGGAAGCTCTGAGGAGTAATTAACTAATGCTTGCAAAGCGCCAGCCAGCACTAATTGCTGTCATTATGCAGGAGAGGAGCAGTCGGGGTTTGCCTTGGTCCTAGTGGTGCTTGTTTTCTGGGACTCGATGAGCCACGGCATCAATGAGCCACTGATGGGGCTCTGAGTGACTCCTCAAGGCACCGCAGCAGGTTCTGAAAATATAAACATTAACAAATTAATTTAGCTCTCCAACAGCCTCTGGGAAAGTGAAGGCTCCAGCCTCCCTCACAATGTGGCACGCTGGGGAAAAGGGAAAGAAAAGTTATTCCTGCTATTCCAGGCTGATAAAGTGCCTGGGTGGAGCTGCACATCCCCATTCAGCCTTTGATTTGCCCTGCAAATCCAGCGTGATCACACCAGCATCGTGGTGGCTCTGGTGCAGCACCTGGAGCCGTGCCCTGGGAGCAGGAAACTGGGAACGGGGCCAGGCTGGTGCAGGAAGGATGGGGAAAGCAACAGGTTTTCAAAGCAGGGAAAGAGAAGGAAGAACTTAGCCTAAGGAGCAAGAGTCAAGGTGTTCCCTGTACATTCTGGTCAAAAATCTGGCCAAAAACTAGGAATGGTTTGTGGAAGAATCAGAGAGAAGGACATTACCAAATTCATCTATGAATAGAAATTTCTTAGGCCTTTCATGAACACAGGTTTTACAAATTAGAGGGTCCAAGCTATGATGTGTCCAAATAAACATTTCTCTGCCAGGGAAAGGTAACAGCTTCTCTGTCATCCTTAGTGTTCACATCAGGAGAGGCTGCTGTGTCAATATCAACTAGAAATTGATGGCAGGGGGGTTGTAACAAAATGATCTTTAAGGTCCCTTCCAGAACAAACTATTCTATGATTCTATGAAATTACAGCAGGGTACAGAACACGCTGTTGTTTGCAATCCACAGAAATCAAATCTGCAGAGACTTTCCCAAAGGATGATCCAGAGGTGGCCACAGCACCACCGGAGCCGGCAAACTGATAAAAGGCTTTCTTCAGGTCTGAAAGAGGAAGAGCCACATTCAGGCCGAGTGCAGGCAGGGAACCTGAACTCAAATTTAATTGCACTCCCAAATTAGACAACTGAAGGGAAATAGATTTGCTAATTGCTATCTATCTGTAAAGACCTAACAAAGCAGGGAGATGGGAATAAGTCCTAGGCCTGGACATATTCCAAGGTGGTAGCAGTAAAGACAAGGAGCTATTCCCACAGGAAGAGACAGTGTGAAGGAATCCTCTTTCACAGTTCTTTCTGGCAACAGTTTCTCAAGTTAAATATTTATGTATGTATATATGCATTCATGTACATACTCTCACAAAGCAAGGCAAAAAGTAGAATTTTAGTGTCTGAAAAGTGGATCTAATCAAGAAAACTATCTTCAGTCTTGAAATTGCCCTTACAAGATTCTAAAATGCTTTATTTCAAAGTACAACCTCAGCTTTACAAAGTCATTTATAAATTAGTATTTTAAGTATAAAGCATTTGAAGTCCCTTTTAAACTTCCCAAAACACTTTGAAGATGGGAGAGTTCAAACTTACAAACCTCTGGGAAAGAAGGTGCCCCTTTAGAGTCAGATGGGCCCGGTCATCATGTTCACTCCAAACCCCGCCACAATTAGTAGGATAACGTGGAAAACCCAGCATGTGTTACCCCAATATGACATTAGATGTCACCCATGCACTGCATTTACTGCCTGTCCCCCTCTCCTGGTCCCCACATGGGAAAGTAACAGCCCATTCCCCGCCTCACCCCAGGACTGGTGATTGGAGCTGGGGGATCTCAGGATATCACAGCGGGGTGGCACCTGGAGTGCCAGGAGAAATGCCCATGGCCTGGACCTCACACCTCAGCCTGGAAGAGGTGGGACAGGAGCAGCAGCCACTCCCCCACGGCCTTGCAGGACAGGGGTGGGTCTTTGAACAAAGGAGATTGTCCAAGATGCAGATGTTTAACTCTGTACTGTCCCTGGCCCGTGCCAGCCAGCACCACCCACGTCTGGGCAGCCTTGGGGGGGCTGAAGGGTTTGGAGACAAGTCCCCACTGGGATGCACCCCTAGTTTAGCAGGAAGAGAGTACAGCTGTGTGGAATTTAGATGTTCTGTGCCACACAAATACCCATTATGGCCAGGAAATGGGTTCCCAGAGGAGACTGGAGCCAGAGATGGCACAGAGGAACAGGGAACAGCCCCGTGTTGTCAGGCAGCCAGGGTGCTCTGCACCTCCCTTCCCCGGGCTCAAGGTCTCCTTCACACGCCCTCTCCTCCAAGGACTGCTGCACCCTCCTGCTTCTTTGCCAAAGGAGGGGAACCAAAACCCTGGGAAGGTGGCCACGAGGCTGAAAAGCTCGTGGCTGGGAGGGAGCCAGCTGAGCGGCCCTACGATGGGAACCACCCTTGGTGCCATTTGGGCACCTAGCGGGGCAGGATCTCCCTGAGGGCTGAGCGGGCCGGCAGGAGGAATCCCATGGATTGGAGAAAGAGGCCGACCTCATTAAAGCCATGGAAATCCCCTTCCACATTCCCGGCTGCGGTGTTTCCTCTCTTGCAAGAGCGTGAGGCGGTGGCAGGCGGGGGGAGGCACTTTGGGGAACATGTTTACAGAACTCCTGCCAAACCACAGGAAGTCCCAGCTCCTGGAGATGAAGAATGGGCGGAGGAGGAGGCAGATGTGGCCAAGGCTCTGTCAGCTCCTCTCCACTGCCACTGGCAAACAAAAGCCAGAGCACAGCAGTGCTGTTGTGCCTGGCCATGTGGGATGCAGGAGGGCCTGGAGTCTTCTTCCTTTGCTGTTTTATCTCAGAGCAGCTCAGCAAGTGAAGTCCTCCAGCAAAGGGGCCAGAAAAGCCCCTGGGAGATAGGTAATTTTTCTGCACACATCTAGGGTTAAGCACACATCAATGTGCTTCTGGCTGTGGCAGCTGAGAACAGACTCAGAAATGGGATCCAACAGCTCACCGAGCAGAAAGCTGACACTCAGTTGTATTAAAATTCTTTTTTTATTTCTTAATAGCATTTATCTGTTGTATCCTGTTTACCCACACAAGGAATGCCACCTTGTGGCGTTCCCCTGGCTTTTCCCTGAAGGACTGGCAGCAGAGCTGTCCAAGCATCCAAGGAATCTAGAGGAAGGTGTCCCTTCCCATGGCATGAGAGCTTGAACTACATGATCTTTAATGGTCCCTTCCAACCCAAACCATTCTATGATTTTATGAATCTGCTGCCTCTACCATCATTTGCAGCCACGACACACCACTTGTCTGGTGAGGCTATCAAAGGTTTGGGCAACAGCTTGAAGATGCTCCTCCTTGATCAGAAGGTGTTGGACACCCCTATAAACACATCCTATAATGAACTCTTGAGGCTGGGCACCATGGGGTCCCCTCTGCTGACACCACTTGAGCAGGATTTGGGCAGCAGGTCCACAGTTCAGTACATGTTTCACATTCCTTTTCCTTTCTTTAAGGACAGCAGCCTTACAGCAATCAAGGATGTTTCTTTATCTCACATGATCTCATACTCCCAGTGGCTTTGGCTACATCCTTGGTGAAGACCTTGCACTTATAATGGCTTTAACCTGAAGGTGGGTAGGTTTAAATTAGATATTAGAAAGAAATTCTTTACTGTGAGGGTGGTGAGACACTGGAACAGGTCTGCCCAGAGAAGCTGTGGCTTCCCCATCCCCGGAAGTGTTCAAGGCCAGAATGGATGGGGCTTGGAGCAGCCTGGTCTGGTGGAAGGTGTCCCTACCCATGGGAGGGGGTTGGAATGAGATGATTTTTAAGGAACCTTCTGATCCAAACTGTTCTGGGATTCCATGATAGGTATCTACAGGGAAGCATTACCCACCATTCCCCAAAGTACTCAGCACAGCTGCTCCCTGTCCTCACCATTCCACTTGTTTGATGAGGACAGACACTCCACACCCTGATTTATCTATCAACATCTGCAGGGGTACAGACAGGCAGAAAAACAACCTACCTATCAAAACATTGCCTCATATTGCTCAAGCCAGCCAGAACTGCAAATTAATTAATAACAGACTGAATTTAAGACCTAAAGAAAAATACAAGTTCATTTACTGGACACACTATTTCAAAATGAATAATACAGTTCTTGCTTAAAAGCCACTATAGAGACAGATTTAATAAAAGAAAAGAGCAAAGTTTCCAAGCGGTTTCATCTGACAGTGAATATCATATTGAACATAGTCAGGAAGATAAGTTATTGTAGTCTGTATAATTAGTCCTTCCCTCCACCCCTGTTTGGCAATCACTTTATCAAATTACAGATGTCCAGACTGAATTAAGTGTTGCTGGAATACCTTGCAGTCAAAATCTTTGTGCAGTGTTCATTATCATTAATTAAGTGTATGCAATCCCAGTTCCCAGAAGAATGTCCTTTTCTATTAGCTGAGCTATATTTAAACTCAGGAGAATTCAGCATACATTTTTAATAGAAATTCAACAGACAGTATTGACATTTCTTTTTGGTTTACAGCAGCCTTTTTACGTCACAAAAACCATCACAATGACCCAGGGAGATTGTGCTTCTCTTCTTCTGCTAAAAACCCCAGTTCTTTAAACCCTTCCTCCTAAGGCAAATTTCTGAGATCTTTCTATCACCCTATTCTAGATTAGATCCAAAAGTACCTTGCCCCACTTCTAAGTAGTAAACTTTGTGTTTACTACTTGGTGATATGCTTGTTTACCCTCCCAGGGAGCTCTTTACTCTCTCCAGAGGGTGGATTTCCTGACTCACAGTGCCTGTAACCCATTGCCCAAACCGGTTGCTCCCCATTCTGTCTTTGTGCAGCTGAATGTTCCTCCTGCCTTATTCCACCCCACACACCTCCTGAGTGAATCTCACCCTGGTTTGGAAAGGCCGTTACTCCACAAACTGAGGGTCCCCCTCCTTCCCAATCTCATCCCTCCATCCTTCCTGACTCTGCATGTCCAGCAGATTGAAGAGTCCTCCTCTGGATACACCCATCCACCCCGCAGACCCATGTTCACCATCCCTCTCAAAAGTCCTGTTAAAAAGCATCTGAGTTGTGCTTCAGCTGTTTTAGAAGATTACTGGTGAAAGCCCTTCTGAGCCAAGGCAGCTACTGCATCTCTCCTTTCCAGAACAACTCCTGCAAAGAGAATTTGATTGATCTAAAAGATTTCTCTTGACCAGTCCCTTATGGCTGAGATTCATTTCCTTCATTACGTGTTTGCAAAATGGTCATTTAATTACCTGCCCTTTGCTTGTTTTTTGTAAGAGCGTGTGTTTCCTACCCTGTTGACTTTCCCATTTTACTGTAGAGGTACTGAACACCCAGTCTTGCTCTGCCTCATCATTCCTGATCCTCAGCATGAAACAGCCCTGTAACAGGTCAATAAAGGGATAAAAGCCCCTCTAAAACATATCTGCTAAACATTCCCAGTGCCTTCAGTGAATATTTGGGTGACATTCCTAGTTTTAGTCCATTAGACCCTAAAATAACACTTTAAGTACACAAAGCATCACCAGCTTCACCATAGGTCTGCAGAGCTTTGGCTCTGGTTCCTAACATTGTGGAGACTAAATGTCTCCATCTGTGGGTTAAAAAAATGCTGGTGATGCTTGTCTGTTCCAAGGAACACCTGTGGAATGGATTCACACATTGAAGCAGCTCCTGTTCACCTCGTTGGAGAAATGAGAATGCAGGATTTCTTCAGTGATTCCCAGCCAAGCCCATACCTCTGTCCTCCTGGGAAGGAAAACATTCCCACGAAGGCTGGGCTGAGAAGCAAGGAGAAAATCCTGATTCAATGAGGAATTGTCTCCCCCCAGCAGCATCCCACAGGGTTTTTGTGTGGGAGCTTGTTCATACCTGATGATGTGACTGAGACCTGTGCTAAGGGGGCCTCAGGGGACTTTAAAACACCCTTGACTGAAGCACCTCCACTAAAAGCAGCTCTCTGGGGTCCTTATACAACCAAAGAAATGGCAGAACATCACTCCTGGGATCTTTAGGGATCCTCAAAGTAGGGAGCATGAATCGCTGGTAGTGGGGATAGGGATTCTCTACCATTTTGGGACAAGTTGCTCACAGTTACAACAGGGAAGAATCAGAGCTTGCATTTCTCACTGCTCAGCTGAGACCATCTTCAGACTGCTCATCTCTCCTCTGTGAGATAAAATTCATCACAAAGCCAGTCCCTCCTTGCCAGAAGATGGACGTGGTCCAATGCAAACAGGACAAATACACCAGCTAATGCCAGCTCTCTGTCAGTCAGCCAGCCTTCTCTCTGGAACGAAAAGCAAAACAAGTCCCAGAGGTCTCTCCTGCTCTGAGCATGGCTTTACAATTATAAATTATCCCAAGATTATGTCTATCCCCAGCACTGCTGAATTCACCTCTGCTGTGTTTGCTGGGGGATTAATTGCTGCTGCGTTGGCTGCACTGCAGAACAAAAGCTGGGGATGCAGCAAACTCCTAATTGCCACCATCATTCAGCAAGGGGTGATAAATTTACAGCCAAATACACAGGAAACACTTTTTGATTTAGCACAGCCTGCAATTAGCCAGCACAGACCACTGCTGGAAAGGGAATCAAGGCAAACAAGACCAGGCGTCCAAGGGATGTGAGCAAGGACAGGGATTAGGATGGCACTGGGTAGAACAGCAGTGGCCGGAGCTGAACATCCTGGCTTCAGCAGGCACCATCCAAGGACAAACTGGTGCTTCTCGCTCTTCCCACATCCTAGCATGATGTCTGACAGTGCCTGGATCCAACTTATACCTTGATATCCTCCCCCACACTGTCAGGAGACTGCATTGGTGCCAATTTCTAGGACTCTGTGTTCAAAAGAGATGTTCCAGGACGGATCTTCCATCCCACCTCTTCCCTTGATGGACCACACATCTCACTTGGGGAAATGTGGAGATATCTGAGGAGAGAAGATACCCAGAAGTCTGGTGCTAGTGCAGAGCACTGAGCTTGCTTTCCAGATCAAAGTCTCTGGTTCTATCTTGGATATCCTGTCTGAGTGTGAGAAAAGGAGGAGCGTCATTTCCAGCAGAAAAATCTCCCACTTGCAGAAGTCACCCACAGCCTCACCATCCTCGTCCATGGTGGGAACAAGCAGCAAACACACAACTCCTCACTGAATCTGGGCTGGATCAGAGGAAAGCTGAGGTCCATGGGATTGCAGGAGGGCCCTGGACATCAGCACTGCTGTCATCCCGCTCTGGTGCTGCGGGACTTCCAGGCACATGGAAATGTGGTGAGAGCTCCAGACCCAGAGGCTCAGATGAAACACCAGAAGCTCCACGGCCCTGAGTGGGACTGGGCTGAAAATCTGTCAAGCTTTCTCATGAGATTTCCTCTCTCCCTCCTGGTTCTATTTGGACTGGAAACACCATGAGAATAACTTTCCTCCTTGCATTTCAGCAGTTTTGCTTCCGGGCCTGGGCTAAACAAGGAAGTGCAGAGGCGTGGGAACCGAGGGGAGACACAAACACATGGGAGCACAGGATGAATGGCTCCAAATCGCTGCATTCAACTCACTGCCTCCATCAGGGCTTCTCCTGCCAGCTGAACTCCTCTGCACAGGCTGACACTTTCAGGTGCAGGTGGTTATCTGTGGGTCAGATCCTTCTCTTCCTTAGGCAGCAAAGCACTCCCAGGAATAACTCAACTTTTACTGCTGTGAGACAAGAACATTTGGACCAGCATCTTGGTTCCTTTTTAAGACACATCACCCAGCCCACAGCAGAGCACTTGGACACAGAGCTCAGACCTCCAAACCTTTGTCCTTCTGTGGTAAAAGGGACTTGATGCACCTCATCATCTCAGCACCCTGAAAACAGAGTCCATTTCAGGTGTGGAGTACCACAAACCACTTCATGGGAGGCTGCCCCATTCCTCCAGGATCCAAACTTCTTCACTACTCCACACCTTCAGCATCCACTGACAAAACAAGTTGTGCCCACAGGAGCAGGTATGGCATGTAGGGATGAATAACGATCCTATCACCACATACATATTCCAGGATAAAATTCCAGCTTCACCACAGCCTAATGCACCACCCAACATGTGTTTACAGCAAACAATCAGTAACTCAAAGCCACAAAGAGTGAGGAAATGGGAAGGGGTTTTACCCATACCAA
This sequence comes from Bombycilla garrulus, assembly GCA_013400315.1. NCBI lineage: Eukaryota > Metazoa > Chordata > Aves > Passeriformes > Bombycillidae > Bombycilla > Bombycilla garrulus. Next base: position 120,516 of record VXBU01008309.1, read on the forward strand.
GCAGCCTGCAATTTAAGGCATTGCTCTTTCCCATAAGTCTCCACCAGATTGGCATGGAAATTTCTTTGGGATTATGTGGATCTACTCAGCAGCTCTAAGGTTAATTTGAGCTGCACCAGCATTGTGAGCAGAAAGGAAGGGACAATTTCCAGCAGCAAGGTCATGTATCTACTGAGCACTTCCCTCTGGAGCATTCGTCATTATGTAATTATCACTGTACTAATAGCTAGCATGAATTAAAGTATTCAGAGTCTCTTAGGCTTTGTGGAAGAAGAAAACCACCTGGGTTTTTTAAGAAGCTCACAATAGAAGATAGTGGAACATCCTCCTGGCCCAGCTGGCCCTGTCTCTGAGCACTTGGGGCAAACTGAACTTAATTATCTCTACAACTTCCAGGCAGGACTGGCCCAGCCCACGGGCAAAGAAGTTCCAGGTGAGTCTCAAGGACCTGCAAACAGCAGTGGCACAAGCTGGGAGAGGACTCAGTGACTACAGAGGCCATTTAAGTGGCTTTAATTTGAACCAGAATAGGTTTAGATTAGACACTAGGAAAGAATTCTTTACAGTGAGGGTGGTGAGGCCCTGGTACAGGTTGCCCACGGAAGTTATGGATGCCCCATATCTGGAGTGTTTCAAGGCTAGGTTATATGGGACTTGGAGCAACCTGGGATAGGGGAAAGGGTCCCCTCCATCCTGCCAGAGGCTCCTCACTGAGCAGTTTACATCTGAATTTGAGCCCATTAATACCTGTTGCAAAACCACTTTCCCCTCCTGGATGGTGCTGCCTTGTAGCACTACACAGACAGGTTCTGCTGTCCTCTTGTCTGCATCATGTTCCTGCTCTGAACACATTCCCAGAGGCACAAGCACAGCTTCTCCATGTCCTTGGCTCAGACAGAGAAGCACAGCCCTGAGCCGTGTCCTCTCCCTGTCAGAAGAAGCAAGAGAGGCAGAAATGCACCCAAGAGACATCCTGTGACTCTGGTCCCTGCCAGCTCTCTCCAATCTGCCCTGCCCAAGGCACTTTTTCCTGTCACAGTCTGGCACATCTATTTCAAATGCAGAGGATTGCCACACATCACAGGGAACAAGAAACAGATTCCCACTGGGGAAGCAGGGCCCTGGAGCAGAGTGGCGTCAATGACATGCCCTTGAGGTTCAGAGAAGGAGGACACAACTGCTTGTTAATCCTGCTTCCCAGCTGGTGATTTCTAGGGATAACCTAGCCAGGGAATTCTAGGGAAAACGTTAAAAGAACTTCTAGTAATGCACTGTGAGAATAAAATCCCCATTGCTGCAGCTCACAGGGAGGCAATGCTACCAGTTGCACAATAAACCATGTGAACCACTGGACACAGATCCGAGGATCAGGAAACAAGCAGCAAAGTCTCCAGCAAAATCACCTCAGTCATTACTTGGTTTTAGGAACCCAGATGTGACCCTCTGTGTTAGGGTAGATTGCATGGTAGTCCCAAGCCCACCTTTCAAACCCACTTTTCATGAGTCCGATATTTTCTCATGTTATCTTGTGCCTTTAATTAATTGTGTTCATGTGTTCACCCCTACCACATTTGTCTCCTTGCCCTTATCCCAGGCCCTCTCCACCATGAGCCCTCAGCCTGCTCTTGACCTCTCAGCATTGCAGTCTTTAGCTCTTCAGACTTTGCCTGTGACTTTATGCTTCAGCACTTCCATTAATTCAGAGATGCCTTGTCTTAGAGGACAGAAAACACGGCAACCTGGAGGCACAAGGTAAGGCCACACGGTTGCAGCCCCAGAAGACAAGCACATGCTCTGTGCCCAGCTGGGTGCTACCTGGCACAATCCTGCCACTGAGGGCCAAGAAATGAATCAACAGGATTGTGCTGCACCTTTATACATGCAAGGAAAAGAGGCAGAGGTGAAGGTAAGTCACAAAATCAGAGCTGCATTACTCAGCATGACAAGTTTGTCATTGCAGCACGATCCACCACCTGAGTCACAGGAGCAGAATTCATTCCACTTAAATTTAGACCTCTAAAATGTAGAATCTTATGTCTGGCCACGCAGATTCAGCTTCCTTCACAGTCTGTGATTCATCTGACCTCTCTCAGACACTATTGTAGATTTAATCACACTCTGGTTCTTCCTATTTTTCTGCATTGGCAACAAAGGGAGCCAACGGTGACTAGTTCATGCAAAGCCAGACATCTCAACTCTACATGCCAAAATAAGAGCAAAGGAATCCCACTCTGGGTATTGTCATTTCTCCCTAATTGAAGGGCTTAAAACTTTCAAAGCAGAAGGACAATGACAGCTGAATTTCTGGTGGGGTTTTTCATGCCAACATTCAGAGACTGTTTCTTCCCTGCCAGCTCACTCAGTTTAATTCATGGGAATGTCCAGAAACAGGAACCCCTGGAGCACAGAAAAAAAAAAAGGAAAAAAAAAAAAGAGCAAGGCTCTGGCATTTCTTTGAGCAACCAGTTCTTAATTATTGCACAAGCATTGTGCAGCAACCATATGAGCAGTTTGTGGAGGTTTCTTTGTGACCAGTGTACAGGCCTCCACAAGGGTCTAGAGTTTCTGCAGAGGTTTGGATACAAGAGCACAACACCAAACTGCAACTCTTCTCAGGGTGCTTGAGGAATTTACAATGAAACTGACCTTAAATGTAATTTGAGTCAGGAAGGATGAGAGTGATAGGAAAGGTGGGCTAATTTTGATCAAATAGGAGATATATCATGGGCATGAGGCAAACCCTCCCAAGTTCTGGAAAGGGCAGGAGCATGATGGAGGCAGGACTGATGGGAAAACCACAGGAATGGGGTTTTCTGCACAGAAGGAACACAGTTACCCTGGGATGAGGCTGCAGAGAAGCTCTCTGAGCCGTGAAAATGGAGACAAAATTACTCAAAAGCCCCTGGGTGTTGGATACCTGTGGGGTTGTGGGCTCTCCCTTCACTAGGAGATAGGTCAAATGTGCTTAGAAATTAAGGTTTTATCATTTCAGCTCCCCAGCCCCAGAAGTATTGCTAGTTGAGGGCTCTGAGGCAGAGCAGAGCCAGGAGGGAAGGAAATGTCTTGGGTTGTGCCTAGGGGCTGCATTCAGACCCCACAGCAGGGCCAGGATGAGAGCACTGGGGAAGGAAGTTTTATGGCAAGGTCGAACAGCAGCTGTCTCCAGGAATGAATCCAGGAGCAGCATCCTCCTGGGATGGGCCAGGAGGATCTTGCATTGACAGACTGCCCTTCCTGAGTTTGGGAGAAAATTAATCTCCCACCATGGGCTCCAGTTTATTTTTACATTGCAAGTTAGCCCAAAGGGAAAAAAAAAGAAAATCATAAAAAAAAAAAAGTTATACTCCCTAAAAGGAATCACAAATTTCACAGCGACCTAAGGAGATTAGTCAAATCCCTGTGACCGTCAGCAGTTTCACTTAGGTCAAAGCCTGGCATAACTCAATCTCTGTGAGAAGGGAGGAGTGGCGTGGACTGCCCAGCTCTGTAGGCTGGCCAGCCTCTCCAAGAGGGCCCTGCTGCAATATCTGGAGGGAAATATCCCTTTCGCAGTCCCACGGCAAACAGTCAGACCGACCCGGGGTGCAGACTGCGAAAGGGAGCGTTATCTCTTGCAGATACCACAGTGAGACCTTCCAAGCTGGGAAGCAGGAGGAGGACCAATTTCCCAGGCTGGGAGACATCAAAGGCTGTGTGAAACCTTCCGAAAATGCTCACCCTGAATTTCTCATGCATGGGTGGGCATATGGGATAACTCTCCATAGGGTCAGGGAAATGTAGAAAGTGGAGCAGTCAAGTTCTGATTTGCCTCTTGCTCTGGGGGAGAAAATGAAGAGAATTTAGCTCAAAACCTAAAAATAGATATGCCACCCATAGGTTTGGCTTTGTGCAAAAATTGGCCTGAGTTAGGTAACCGAAGGCCTTTTTTGGATTAATTCATTTCCATCCCCTGGCAAACGTGTGTGTTAATGGGCTCACAGAAGCATCAGCCCTTCAAGCTGTGCCTCAGACTTCATCCAGTGGATCAGTAATGTGGAGGTACTGCTGTGGTGCTGCTGCTGCAATGCACTCAGTGAGCAGAGAGGTGCTGGAGAAATAAAATGAGAGAAAACTTTAGGATTTGGAGATGTTCAAGACCAGGGTGGACAGGGCTTTGAGTAACCTGGCCTATGGAAGGTGTCACTGCCCCTGGCAGAGGGGTTTGAACATGATGATCTTTAGGGACCCTTCCAGCTCAAACCATTCTATGCTTCTATAATTACTCTAAGGAGAAATAGGGCTTTCAGCTCATACTCCCCAGTTAAAAAAAAAAAAAAAAACCGCCTTCT
>VXBU01008309.1:133995-175863 GCA_013400315.1 Bombycilla garrulus
GAGGCGGGCGGGTGAGGGGAAGCGGCGGCGGCCGCACGTGGGTCCGCCCGCGCAACAATGCGGACGGGAGGGGTCCGTGCGCCGCCGGCTGCGGGGCCACCGCGGCGCGCAGAGGAGGCTGCGCGGTGCCTTGTCCCCCCGGAGCGGGGTGATGGCTCCACTGAAGTCACTCTGGCGCTGTGGTGGGGGGGGCAGCAGCCTGCGTGCCCCTCCGGCCCCCAGCGAGACTACAGCATCGTCAGATTGAGCCTAAAATTCAGGGAGGGGAGCTGCGGCCCCGGCGTGCGGCGGTCACGCACGCTGCTTCCTCCCTGCTGGGAGCCCACGCGCGATGCCGCAGTCCCCACCCCGTGGTGCGGACACGGAGCATCCCGGCAGAGCCCATCCCGCCGCGCTCCGTGGGTGGGAGGCAGCCTGGGCACTGTCAGGGCTTCACGGGGCCTCTCCACCCCCGTCCGGGGCCGGACGCGGCGATCGGTGTCACAGGGGGCCCAAGGGGGGAAGCGCCGTGTTCCAGGCTGTCCGGTCTGGCCATCCCTGAGGATGTTTCCCTCCTCGTCAAATGAGTGGGGCTGCCCTGCGTCGGTAGCTACGGCAGGGATGGCCTCTCTTGGGTCGTGTTTGGAGCAGGCTGCCGAGGGAAGTGGTGGAATCACCATCTCTGGAAGTGCTCAGAAAACGTGGCACTTGGTGACACGGTTCAGAGGTGAACATGGTGGTGGTGCATTGATGGTTGCACTTGGTGATCTTGGACATCTTTTCCAACCTGGATGATTCAGTGATTCCATATTTGAGCATGTCTTATTAGGCTAACAAGCCATTCCTGGCTTTGCCATGGCGTGGGGGCTTGGGAATGGCAGTAGTTCCCATTCCCTGGGCAGGCAGGTCACATAGCCGGAGGATACCCCATGCCATGCTTTTCTCTGCCCTAGGTAAAGTGGATTTTTGCATGCGACTGGAATTACTAATCCAAGCAATTAGCTGGAATCTGTCAGGTTTGTGCTGCTGCCAATTTCTCCAGTTCATTTGGTTACAGCTTCATCTTTCTGCTCAAAGGAATTGAAATTTAAACTGGGCAACCTAGTGTCTGGAGCTGCTGGGTTTGGTTTATGTGCATCTTTCTGGCCAAAGGAGGTTCAGCAAGAAAACTGAGCCTTAATGAAGTCGTATATTTATTGGCAGCAGTGGAAAAAGAGTAATGTGGATAAATGGGGCTAGTGGTTTGTTTGTATGCAAAATGTCATGAATCTCCGTACCAGGCTGTGAGCTGGATTTAAATTCCGCTGTTATAAGGATCTGATTTTTTTATCAGATTTTTTTATAGTTGCTAATAGTGTACTTTAAATCCACTGCAGGTGGATTTAAAGCTGAGGGCCTTGTGGGTTCACCAGTGTTCTGCACCAATATTTATAGACATCCAGGGACTTAACAGCGTGTTGTCACTTGGCTTTAGAGTAACTGCCCGGATGCTGGCTGGCAGGGGCTGATGCAGCACAGTCCCTGACACAGCCACTTTCTGGGGATCACAGATGCCACCAAATTTGGCAGCTGGGCAAATGAAGACACCTTTAACCTTTGCTAGGTGCTCCAATCTGAAATTTGTTCCTTTTGGAAATATTAAAACTAACTTTGAAAACTTGTGTCAAAGGTGTGTGTCATGCATGAGCCATCACCTTGTTGGCTCTGCTTAGGGAGAGGGCTGCTTGCAGAAGCAAAAAGCTTTTGTTACAGCTGTTTTATTTTTATGTGTGCCTTGATATCTCAGAAATCACTCGGCTTCCAGTCAAGGCAATCCTGGGTGAGAAGCCTCCGCTGGGATTGGCCTGTTAAGTGCATTTCTTTGACTTGACAGCAGAAGTGCCCAGAGAAACATCAAAAACCCCAACATTAAGGCATGTTTCCAGCTTCATCATCCCCTGCAAGCCATGGAAATCAGTGGCTTGAAATCCAGCAGCACTTGATGTTAAAATAGCAAACAGTAAATGTCGTCTCCTATCAATAACTTTAATTATGGTTTGGGTTTTGTCATAAATAGACACACATTGTCATAAGGAATCAAAGTTTAGTTTCCAGACGTGCTCAGTGGGGTGGTAGCGTCTTTGGACAGGGTGTAACACGCTTTTATAGCATAAATTAAAATAAAAAAGGGGTTTAGCAGCGTAGCATGCTGTTGTGTAAGAAAATTACCAACTTTTGGGCTGAGACTGCGTGGTTTCTGGGCATCGTGTGCTGCGGCGTGTTGGCGGGTGGTGTTCCCGGGCAGCTTTGGTCGGGGAGAGCAAGTTTTACCACTCTGCAACTGAACCCTGACAGGGTTTTTCAACCATAAAACGAAGAGCAGAGGAGGCTTTGTGTGTGCTACGGATAGCCAAACCGAGAGCAAAAATAAACACCCGCGAAAGCTGGGTTTTTTCGGTCATTGACTGAAAAGGAAAGTGCAGGTCCGGGACGGGTGTGAAGTCCTGTGTTCGTTACGCTCCTGATCTGGAAAATACAGAGTGTGGCACATGGCAGCAGCGTGCGTGGCTAATTTTACATCTTCTCCTTTTCCCTTTCTGATTTAACCCAAAATTAAGGAAGGGAAGCAGCCCCCATAGGCCTATTAAATGTTCCTTTTTGCCAAGTTACGCCACTTTGTGAACACGAGACACAACCGGATTCCTGTGGCAAGGAGCCCTTAAAATTTCAACAGCTCTACCTATAAATATAGTCACCGTGAAAGGCAATCCGGCTTTAAAAGAAAAAAAAGCAACCATGCTCTTTTTTTAGTCCCACTGTATCTGCCTGACTTTAGTGCCATGCGATGCATCCCCAGCCGGGCAGTGAAGCTGAGGCAGTGTGGAACATTCAGTCTCCTGATTCCTCTTGCTAATTTGTGTGAAGAAGTGGTGCAAGCAGAGAAAAAAGAAAGTTCATTTTAGTTGTCCTGAACATTTTTGGGGATGGGACAGTGGGGCTGGATCTCTGCAGCCACATCATGGCTTTTTGCAGAGGGACCTTTGGTGATTGCTCGGTCCTGGTGAATTCCCAGGAGCTGCTGTACTGCGGGGCAGTGCGGGATGGAGCCTGAAGCATCCCTCGGCTCTAAAGCAATGTCCCAGATGAAAATTAAAGGGAAGGAAAAGAAAGAAAGAAGCTGGCTGCCACCTCACCCCAGAGGTGTCTGGGCTCACCGACTGCTCTCTTATGCAACCACAGCAGCTCCGGGAGCTCAGGGGCTGGTTTTGGACATGCCCAGGGTTGCCCAGGGACAGGCTGGCCTCGGGAGCGGGTACAGCATGTTCTGGGCACTCCTCCAGGCCAGTGGGACCCCCCACCAGCCCCAGATGATGTAGTGGGGTGATGGCCACTGGCACAATCTGGTGGAGAAGACAGCGCTGCCTGCATGGCTGGGATTTAGGTGGAGAAGCTCCAAGGGAGGGTGGTTTTGCAGCTTAGTGATGCTTTTCAACGTGCCCTGCACTTGCATGGCAGAAATCCACCTCTGTGGCCAGAGCAACTGGGTCACCTTGCAGTGCCAAAACCTGCTGGGTACGGTTGGGATGGGGCACGGGCTGGGAAGCGAGTGGGAGTGGGGCGGGAGAGCTCGGCGCGGGGAATTGCTGCGTGTGCACTTGGGCGAAGTGCTGAGCCCAGGCTGCGCGGGAGCTGCAGACAGAACCCACACGTGACCGTCTGAATTTCAGATGATTGCTGGACCACTTTGCCAACAGCCTCTCGCAGCTCATCAGCTGCAATATCGCTTCTTCTTTTCCCCCTTTTTTTATTTCCTTTCCCCTTCCCCACCCTGCCTGATTTCTAAGCCGAAGCAGGAGGGATGAATATGACACCGAGGGTGGCTGCAGCTGCGCAGGGTTTGTATCCAAATGGTTTCCTGGAAGGCAAGTTTTTTTGTTGTTTTTCAATCTTAAAAATATTTTTACAGCGTGTGTCTCGTATCGGGGCTGTTTGGATGTCACGTTTCGTTTCCCATGACATGGAGTGATTAGAGGAGGGAGGGGAAGGAGGGGCTGGGTGCTGCTTTATGTGCAGATCTGTCTGCAGCGGTGTTATTGCCTATTGATGGTAAACGTGTTCCCTCTCATCTCATCGCTGCGATAGTTCTCATAGATTTCCTCTTCTAGGTCACTGCAGTTAATAAGATGTTTAACTTGGGAGCTGGGGGCGATGAGCTGTTATCATGTTGCAATGAACGGGGGGGATGACGCGTTCCCGCGCAGACTTGTGCTGGGAAGATCGTATCAATGCTGGGGAGAACAGCTGGGTTTGGAGTCATTGCCTTCGCCCTTAATGAACCCGACCTGGCTGCATCTCATTTTTTTTATTGTGACAATGATTATTTTCCTTCTTATACTGAGAGAGGCAACTCAGTGCTCTCTGTCTGCTGCATTGCTGGACTCAAGGGTGCATCTTGATGTTTTTAAGCAGACTGTGTCTACCTGGCTGGACTTAAGCTCTTTTTTGGGGAACACTGAAGCATTTCATGAGAGCACCTGATGTTTTTTTTGTGGTGATGCTGCAGGTGCAGTAACTGCAGAGCCAGAGCCCTCTCCAAGAAAGTCCTTGGCTGTGTGTTTTGTGTGTCACCGGTTGATTATAGAGTTAAGCAAGTACTGCTGTTGTACATGCCTTGACCAGGAATAGCCTCTCTCCTGCCACAGTTTGCAAGGCCAGCTCGTCGAGGGCAGGCAAGTTGGTCAATAAATGCTCCAAGCAGCACTCTAGGGAGTTGTGAACCAAAATGGGAACATTTGTGTCCTTCAGCTCCTCCTTCCTGGCCAAGTTGTTTTCTTCCCCCAGCTCCTTCTCCAACTTGCCACTCAAACCCTCTTCTCTCTGCTGTGTTTTTCCACAAATGTTTTTCAAGCGTGACAGCCGGAAGAAGAAAGCCGTGAGTGCTGCAGGGGGCTGATGCCTATCAGGCCAACCCTTGTCTGTGGCTTTGGGGGCCCCTTCACTTCAGTGACTTGGTGGCTGCAGGTGGGTTCACTCTGGCAGCTGTTGGGCTTGGAGTTGCCTCTGTCTGCCACCAGACCCACCCCAGCCACCTGCACCTATTCCAAGGCTTCCAACTCATCTCCAGGGCTTGAGTCAGGTGGGGTGGCCATGGTGTCCCAAGGTTGGTGTGGACAGGAGAGGGGTTCTGTAACTCTCTCAGGGAAATGGGGACATGGAGGTTTTGCAAGAGGAACAGCCACAGCTCTGGTGGTGGCATTTTCCAGCCTTCCATCAGCACCTGTAGCTTGCAGTCCTGATGACATTTAGCTGCTGACTTGCTGTCACTGGTTTTGCTCAATAACCCTTTTCTTTCTAAGACTAAAATACTGCTTCAAAAACAACATGCCACCAACACATTGGGATGTTGATTTGGTTTTTGGGAGGCCTCTTTGTTCTGCTTTTGCTCTGGGGAGGAAGCAACATGGTTGCGTGCAATTTTCAGCCCTCATTGGAACAGGGTCTTTAAAGGTAACTCTACTACATCCCAGCTCACACCCTCACTGCTGGATGTCGGAGTTAATTTTTCTTGCTGCTGCCATGCATAACAGCCCTTCTCTACTTTTGCTGCAAGCTGGGACAAGGGGACTTTTGGGTGCAACTCCAGGCAGTGCTGGCTCGGCACACGTCCCCAAGCGTCCCAGCTGGGCGGCTGCCCGGGGCCCCCTTCATGCGAACGGGGTCAGCAGCTGGGAAATAGCAGAGCAAAGTGCCTCCCTGGTAATTCCCAGCTGCTGTTAAAGCGGCTTTAAAATAAATTCCCTCAAAGAGCAATTCCAAGTATTTGAGGGTTTGAACTTTTCCGGAGAAGGGTTTGGGAGCTGCTGGCTACCGCACTGCACCCTGGCACACCGGGGAAAGGCACCAGGGCAATTACCCTGATTATCCCAATATCTAAAAAACTTTTTTTTGATGTCTTTATTATGTTTATTTATTAGCTGCATGTGCAACACAACTGTTGGAAATGGGGCGCTGCTGGAAGCAAAGTTGTGCTAAACTGGGAGGATGGGTGGCTGGGCAATGTCCTGGGCTGGAGGCAATGCCCAAGGCTCAGTGACCCTCACTGTGCCATCCTACCTGGCCACCAGTGCTTACCCAGGGGTGCAGCACAGCTGGCTGCCCCTTGCCGCACATTCCACGGCCGGCTCTGCTTGGTAACGTGGGCACAACAGAAAACAAACTTTGCAGCAAGCTTTGCTCTCCCAGAGCCCCTGAAGCTTGCTTAAAAAAAAACAAAAAACAAAACAACTCTGGAGCAATGTGGTCTTTCTTTTTCTCATGCTCATGAAAATTCTCATACCAAACCAGTAACCTCCATTGCCCCCGGTTCATTATTTTTTAAGGTGGCGTTAGGGAGCATTTAAGGGAAGGCTTCTCCCAGCCTCTGTGTCCCCTCCTCTCCTACATCCCGTCATGGCAAATTACAGCTTCATCCGTGCTTGTGTGACAGGCACTAAAAGGGGAGGTTTGGTCAACAAACTGGAAAGTTGGTCTCATCCCTGAAAGGCTCTGGATGTCCCTGTGCTGGTGCTCCCCAGGGCGGTGCATTGCTGCATCCCGCCTGGTGCAACTTTTTGGTCACAGGAATGTCCCCATGAGGCTGAGTACCCTGAACTGGGGACAGCCAAGTTTTTCCCTGCAAAGACAGTGCTGGGCTCTTGCCCAAGTCCCCTCTCCAGGCCCTGGCACCAGTGCAAGTGCAGCCAGGCTGAAGGCTGATGATTAAACCCATGATCCAGGTCACTCCTGCCCCTCTCAGTGCCCCAAAAAAATAAGGATGCTGACAGCAAGACTACATCCAGTTGGGGATATTGCACCTCTCTGAGCAGTTCAGTGGGTTTGGGGATGAACTGAGCTAATTTGAGGCAAAACCTCCCTAAAAAAAACATTGCAGCAGGGTGTTGTTTCCCACACACCCTTCATTGCCATGGCTAAGCTGCTCCCAGCTCAAACTGATTTCGTTCATGGGCTGACCTTTACTCTTTCGGCTTCTTGCTGAATTTTCTGTCATAGATGTAATTTTTAAATATTTTTTTTCTGTGTGGACATGATGGAGCTGTCTCCTGAGGTGGCAGAAAACACATCTTGCCTCTTAAGGACAGGTAGGGAAACCTGCACATGGCACAGGGAGGTTTTGCTGTGGATGGGACAACAATGGGTACAATCCCAGCCCAAAGTCGCATCCACTGGACCACACACTTAGCCCCCTTTTTTTTGTTTGTTTTTTTTCTCCCTCCCAAACAAATCCCTCCAGCCCCTCAGGCTTTTTTGTTGTTGTTGTTGCTGTTGTTGCTCCTCTCTGAATTTCTTCTAATTTGCAGGCTCACTGCCAGCATCCAACACACTATAAAAAAGGAGACTTGTTCTTCAAGCTTCCCTCCGGTACAGAGCGTTTGCACAAATAGCAACATGCTTGACAAGTAGGTCTGATTCCCCCTGCTGTTACCAAAATGCTCGTAGGGTGCTCGGGGAGTAGAGCTGCTGTCTCAAGACAAGCCAAGCTGAATTTCACACAGGGCCCTGAGCCCAATTCCCAGCCGGTGTTTAAGCTCCTGTCAGCTGGAAAAACGGAGCTGTGTGTTTTTTATTTTCCTCCCCATGCAGCTTCCCTCTCTCTCCGCTGCGGTTGCGTCCCTCCATATCCCACGAGTGCAGGTGCGATGTGGGCTGTGGCTGCAGACCCGTGGCCAGCTGAAGGCAGCCCCAAGGCCACCACCAATTTTTGGCTGGTCCCCACCTCTGCCCTTACAAGCAGCCGTGACACAAACCCCCTGCCAGCTTCCTTCTTAAAACTAATGAGCTGTTTGACCCTGGCAAGTCCTCTGGGAAAGCTGTTGCCAGAGCCTTGCTGCTCGCACGGATACAAACTGCTCTCATTTCCAGCTTAAATTTATTTGTGGATGACTCGTACCCATTTGGCCTTGTTCTTCTTGTACCCACGCTGGCTTTTAGCTTGGATGGCTCCTTTCCCTGCTCTGGTATTTATTCTCTGGCAGGCTCTACCAAGTGCTGTGGGTCTTCCAACCTAAATAACCCCAGAGCTCCTGGTGGAGCATGGCTGGACGGGGTGTAAGGGCATCTAGGCTTCCTCATTCCTGCTGTGGAGACAGCCCCAGCGACTTGATTTGCAGCTCACCCATTGAAAAGGAAAATCCACCATGCTGCCTCTCGACATCCTCGCTGGGGACTCCCAGCCCGCGGAAGGACAACCCCAACCATCCTCACCACTGACAAAGGCTTTCTGATTTGAAACCATTTTCTAATTTCATTAGCACACTTCACTTTTGCGATGCGAATGCCATTTTGGCAGAAAATGAGCTTTTTTTTTTCCTGGTGCAGCCTTTGGTAGCACCTCTCCTCCTTTCTGGTACTGCCAGGGCTCGTGTTCCTGCCCGTGCTAATCTCAGCCCTGGTGTTGTGGAGCAGACATTTCCCATGCACAGCTGTGCCAGGCACTTTGCTCAAAGGCTGAAGTGGATTTAAAATGTGAAAGTTAATCAGGTCGAAATACACACATGGCTCCTTACCACTGGCCCTCTTTTGGAGGTGTTGGGCCATTCAGGATTGTATGGGAAGAGCTGCAGGATGTTTGCTTAACCCCCAGGATGATAATTTTTCACTGCTGCATCTTTGCCATGGGTTTTCTTTGCCTTTTATGTGCTTTCTTTAGGAGCTCAGTGCTTATTCCTGGTGATGCTGGGATGTTGGCTTATCCATCCCAATTTAGACCCCTGCCTTCTCCTTGGCAGGCAGAACTTGACTGGTACCTTTGATGGAAGGAAGGATGCTCCAGGTACCATCACTCACCAGCTCCTTATTTCCTCCAAAATTCCCAATAGTTAAAAACCTTTTTTTTCTTTTTCCATTCTGCCTGATCTGAACTGCACCAGCATGTGTCCATTTGAGGCAGGATTTTATATCCCCCTGCAGTGTCCTTCCATCATTCTGTGCCCTCGTTAAACCACGCGTAAATTGGCATCATCGAGGAGGAGCTGGCCTCTGCAGTTATTAGCGGGATTATTCTCATCTCCCAGTTTTCACTGAAGCTGCTGGGCTGGTGTAGCACAATTCCCACTAGCACTCATCTCCACTGTCAGGGAGAGTGATGCTGATGGGGCGCTGAGCATCAGCAGCAGACACCAGGAGGAAACCAGCAGCCCCCATCGCATCTTTCCACATTAAGTGATTTTTGAATTCCCAACTCCTCTCCTCCAGGCCGTGGTTGTTTAGCACATCACGTTGGGCATTAACTTCCCCTCCTGAATCTTCTCTGAGCAGCCCGTGGGCTCTTCCACAGCTGCAGCTCCAGCAGAGGAGTGCATCACATCCTGCGCTCATCGCTGGGCTTGTTTTGTGCATCGTGTTTTCTCGCTGCCTAAATCAGCATCCACAGCCTCCAGCACTCAGAGTGGGTACAGCTGGGCATTTTCTGCCTGCAGTCCATCTTCCTTGTTCCTCTCTCCCTGTTTATTTGATTTCTCACTGTGTTTAAAGGAGAGGTCAGTGTGTGTTTTGCAACCTTCTCCTCCTGTTATTAATTTCTTAGAAATGAAGGGGAAGGAACCACAAGCGATAAAGAGCCTGAGGTTTGAGGACTGGCTGTTTATTTGTCAAAGCTAGAAATGCAGTGAATGAAAACGACAACAGAAAATCCTCAATGTGGATGTACCTCATTTATGTTTAGGCTTGTGTAGGTCAGATTTGGGAGGGGGTGTGGATTTCCTCCTGCTATAGTTTTGGATGGAGCTGTTATCACTGCCATTACTGTATCTTAGTTTTGCTTTCTGCATCTCATTTTTGCATCCCCTGGCCTCGCTTTCCTGCACCATGCCCATCCGATGCTGGGGGAGCAGTGGTGCCCGTCTCAGGGGCATCATGGCACCCCATACAGTGGGGTTGGATTGCACGTGGCTGTTGGCAAGTGGGTGGCAATAAACCAGTCCTGAGAGTGCAAATGCTGCAAAGGAGGCTGGGACTGGCCATCAGCTGCTGGGAAGAGGGAATGAGAAGCAGCAGGGTGGCTCAGATGCCGAAGCCAAAGATGCTCAGAAGCCCAAAAGGGACAAAAATAGGTGCCTGGGTCATTCAAGAGGGTTTGAGGACCACTTAAGATCTTTTGCCTCGGAAGCAGCAATTACCAGATGAAAGGGAATGTCTTCAAGCAGGCTTTTTGAAGCATCTGGTTTGTATTTGGCTCATTCACTGGGGGAAGCAGGGAAGGCTGGAAGGCTGCTGGGTGGGTTGTTGGCTGGGCAAGGCAGAGTGTGTCCTTCAGGGGATGAGTCTGGTCGCTTACAAAATGTGTTTTCACACCAGGAGCATTCCCACATCTCTCCTCCTTTTTGGACTGCATTGTCAATAACTTTCCAAAGTGTTGATGCTGGGCATGAGCTGGATTTCTGCTCGTGGGAGGTTAAGGGGTGTCCTCACATGAAGTGGCAAATAAGGGGATGCACACGTGGTTTTCTTTTTAGGTTTCGCCCTTCCTCGCTACAGAGTAGGCATTGGCATGTAATTACCGCCAGCTTTAATCCAGCCAGACCAACTGCCTTTCTGGCAAACCCAAATACAATAGGAGCCAAAGGTTATTGCATGCCCTAAATAGAACCATTGCAGCCCTGGGGCCTCACCCAAGCCCAGACCGCAAAACATCCAGGACTGGCTCCATTCAGTTTTTCTGAGTCTGGAAGATGTGGTTTGATGGCAATGACCCATAATTTTTTTTTTTTTTTTTCCCCTGCAAAGCCACCTGCACACTTGTAACCACTGTGGCACCTGCCAGGAGCAGCACATCTGGCCAGCATTAGCAAGCCTGCCAGGGATGCACTCGGTTCAGTGTTTTCTTGCTAAAATCATTAGTGGCTTTAATTGAAAGCAGAGGTGGATGAAGGCACGTCACACAGACGTGCCACGGCGTACACAGCTCAGCCCAGCACGTGGCTGTGACCAGTGTCCTCTCAAACTGCTGCCAGATACCGCCCAGTGTTCTGCCCATCCGTGGGATGGACTGAGATTTCTGGTACCACATAAAGACCCGTGTGGCCTGGAGTGTCCACCCAGGAACCAGTGCATCCCACTGTGCTCTTCTCCCTGTTACTGCTGCAAACCAGGATTTACTGAAACCTGAAGCATTTTACTCTCTATCCCTGAGCAAATATTGCAAAGTGATGCAAATGTGTGACCTCGCCCAGATCTCAAGAGGTAAATATTGCATCACGATGAGCACGCCCTGTATCTGCCCCAGTCTGAGACACTCTGAGTCCATCCTGATGCAGGGACGAGCCAGGCCAGGGAGGAGGTATAGGAAAGGCTTTCTCCTCACCTCCCAGTTTAATTATGGGTGTCTCATGTTTGCATGATGGACACTGGTCCTGCCTCCATGCAAAGCTGCTCTGGCTCCTGACATCTCCACAGGGCTGCTGGCAGGGAGAAATTGCATTTCACAACCCGTCTTTCCAGGCTCCCACAAGATTACTGGAGGGAGAGGAATGTGCTGAAGAAAATATCCCAAATGCTGTTAAAAGGCACAGCTTTCCCTACCCCTTTTTGGGATGGCCATTCCTTCACTGAACCACCAGACACCCTCCTCCAGCTGGCAGCACCCACTGGAGCCAGCGCTGTGTCACCTCCCCATGTCACCCTGGGGTGTTTTTGCCCTCCTGGCCTCCCCTTCGTGTGCAAATAATTGAAATTGTGACAAGCAGACTCTTTTATGAACAATTTCTGCTTTTCCCTCGCAGTGCTCCTCCGACAGAGCTCAGTCACTTTATATCTGGGCAATAAATCTCCAGGCTCTCCAGGGCACACCCACCACACAAGGCAGTAATGGGCCTGCCAGATGCTGTTCTGCCTGGGTGAAGAGCTCACCAGCCAGTGCAGCATCTGTTAATAATTTGCCAGGAGAGCCCAGGCAGTGAGGGAGGCTCAAGTTGAATCCCTTTTGGCCAATCCTTTTGAATCATGGTTTCTGGGCTACCTGGAGCTGAAACAGCCTGTAAGCTGCAGCAGCCTGTGATCCTGGGCTGAGAGATGCATCCCACACATCTCAGGAGGAACGTGATAAGTCTTTCTCCTTGGTCCTTCTTCTTCTAAGAAGCATAAAATCCTCACTAGGCCAAGGCTGAGGCAGCCCTTTTCTTTGATCCCACTCATCTGCTTTTGCTTCAAAATCCTGTGAGCATCAGATGATGAGATGTGGTCCTGGGCAGTGAAAAGCACTGGGGAAGCTTGAACTGTTTTGGTGTTGAGTCATCTCCTCCTGGGTGGTGGCATATGGACAAAGCTGAAAGCGGGGATGGCTTTCTCTGATGTTTCTTCTCTGTTGAGTTCTCTTTCAATATTCCACAATCCCAGTCCATGCATTTTGCCTCCAGCAAGTAGAACACCTCCAGATTCTCCTCAGAAGATCTTGTTGCATTTGGGAGCAATGGTTGGGCTGTTGCACTCCTTCTGATTTCTCTCCCAGGCTAATTACAAGCCTCTTGGATTCTCTCAGGTGGCTTTGGCAAGTGCTCTGCTTTTCTAGTGCCAGTGCCGGGGAGCCCTGGACGCAGCCATCGAGTCTTTCCCCAACTATTAGGAAGCAGTTACGCTCCTTGTGTGTCTTTTCATTGCCGGAAGCTGGTAAGTGGATGGATCCTACACAAATAAACTTCTCAAGGGCAGAGAGTCAAAATATCCCTGGGCTTGTTTGGTGGGAAAAGGTTAACCAGCGTGAAGTCTATGAATTGCTGCTGACCCGACTTTGTTGACAAAATACAGTGTTATTAATTGGACTTGCAGGCAAACTGCCTGGGGATGTTTAGAAGGAACTTGTCCATCACAGGGGCCAAGATCTCCCTGGGAGAAGATCTGTCTGGGCTCTTTGGAGATGGCCTAGGGCTTGGCCATGGCTCTGGTTTGGGGTTTTGTTGTTGAGGATATGTCAGGGTCTCAGTCTCCCACACTGGCCTTGGGACCACACAGATTCACCAACAGCAGAGCTGTAGCAGAGAAGGACAGGAGGAGCCTGTCAAGACGCCTGGGACCAGGTGACTAAAATGGTCTCCTGATCTACTGGAAGGTCTCCTTGTTCATTGCTGGACTAAGTATTGTTGGGCTAGACAACATTTGAAGTTCCTTTCCAACCCAAACGATTTGGTGATTTTTGTGATGACTCTAATGAGGCTCCTGGGTCCTTAAGTTCAGGTTTCTGCTCTCAGGCTGAATCCTGCACAAGGCATCATTACCTGGACAGGAGCAGGAGCTTCATGATGACGGTGAGGTTCCAGAGTGTGACCTGTGCTGTTCCCAGCGTGCTCCTAAATCCCAGCAGCTGTTCACTGCTGCGTGGACACTGATGACACTCACTGTCGCCCTACCCTCAGCCCCGTGGCTTGTTTTTGACTGTGGCAGGGCAGCGGTCAGTGCACGTCCCTGGGTGCCATTGCAGCCTTTCAGCCACCGTCATGACAGCTCCAGAGCCGGCTGCTCCTCTCGTGGCTGGCGAGTTCCCTCGCAGCACCTCCCAGCCCTGCATGTCGAACAGCTCGCTTCCCTTGGCCTGGGAGCCAGCAGAGCACCCGCGCTGGCGCCGGCCCAAGACAGAAGCTTTGGGAATCCTCCTCGACAGCGTGACAGCAAACGTTCCTCTCCAGCAGGGCCGGTGCTGGGAGGCTCCCAGCAGCACAGCCCGTCCCGGTGCAGGAAGAGCTCGCCTTGGGCTGCGAGGTTTCCTGCACCTGCGTGACTGAACGTGCTGGAAAGCACCTTCCATGCGTGCCAGAGTGGTGGAATAAACCTGCCAGTTCCTGTCGTGCCGTGCTTTAAAGAGGGGGTGGCGCCTAGTGGAGGTGGGCAAAGGGGCTATGCCCTTTCCTCAGTTTTCCTAAAAACCTGACAGTTGCCTCCCAGGTGAGGTCAGCAACATCCAGGTGGAGCCTCATGCAGGTTAACTGTGCTCCTCAGGGGTGGCCGTGTGCCTGTAGCCCACAGATGAAGCCGCCTCTCTGGGATGCTCAGCCTTGTCTAATTTGAGTTGAGTCATGCAAACATGATCTGGAAGGACTAACAGGAGCAAGATCCATTTGCCTGTTTCTATTGCACAGCCTCTGGACATGGTCTTGTCCAGGCTGAAGTGGCCCCAGAGATGAAATGGTCCATCCAGGCTGGAGTTCAGAGCAGCTTGACCGTTCCCTGAGAGCAGCTGTGGCAAGCAGCCCACGTTTCACAAGTGGGGTTTTCCCATCAGGCTCTCTAGCTTCTATAAATAACAGGAAACGTTTTGTCGTTTTCTGCTCCAGAGAAGGTCAGGAGCTGGATTCTGTGGACTTTGGAGCTTTAATAAGGCTGGAGATTTATGCAGTGTACCCAGGACTCCCCCGAGACAGCTTGCTTGAGGCTGTTTGGCTCCTTGGGTGGAGAAGTCCTGAATGCCAGCCTTTGACAAAGTTACCTTAGCCACCCTTTATGAGCTGTCAGGTCCTGCTAAATCCTTAATGTGCTCTTCATCTCCAGGCCAGATGCTAACTCTTGAATTGCTGCTGAACCAGCTCACAAGAGGCTGGAACCATCCTCTGTCAGTAGTAGGAAAAGCATCCACCACAGATCCCAGGATGGATGGATTTAGGGACGCCAGCCACTGGTCTCGTGAGCTTGCTGGGAGCTCATCTTCACAGAATCATGGAATGTGCCCTTGTGAGACCCCACCTGGAGAGCTGTGCCCAGGTCTGGGGTACTTGGTACAAGAAAGACATGGACCTGTCAGAGCGGGGCTGGAGCATCCCCTCACATTTGTGTTTGCAGCAGGATGGAAACCCAGCAAATCAAGTGGGAAGATCATCCTCAGGGGGTTGCTCAGACATCTAGACAGCTTTTCTGGGTCCTGGAGAGTCCCAGGCTCTGGTTTGTGCCACCTGTCGCCCCAGCAGCCACACAGGGAGGAGGCAGAGCCCTGTCTGCCGCCTCTCCCATTTCCCCAGCAGATGCAGGAATGCTTTGATGTCCACTTCCCCAGCCCCAGGATTAACCACCAGTCAGATGCTTCCATCGACTCCAAATAAATCTTCTAAACTCAGACAAGCACCACTCAGAGGGGTCCCAGCATTCCCCTCTTGCAGAATGAGCGTTAAAAGTAGTTTTTTCCCCTTGCACCTGCCCCTCTGAAGCCGAGGCTATGCTTTTTTATTTTTAAAGCCCAAGTTTCGTGGTGGTTGGCTCCTCTCCTGGGGCATACAGGCTAGGGACAAATAGAAAAATTGCCCATCTCAGTGGTACAAAGAAGGCAGACAGTGTGGAACGTGCTCACATAGGTGGAAGAAACTCTTCCCCTGCCCCAATCTCTTCTTCCTATAGCCAAGACAGAAATGCATCTCTAGGGATGATCCTTCAGAAAAATACTGAATTTTGCTCCTTTTTACGTGTTTATGAGAGTATTTTATTTGTCTCTAAAGGGTTTTCGGGTCAAAGTTAGTGTGCCCTGTACAGATCTCTGAAGCCTGGCTCAGTCCCACTTAAATGGTTTCAGTGAGGCTGAATTATTTTTTGTTAAAGCCCATGTGTTTACATTTCATAACCTTATTTTAAAACATATGTGTATACAAGAGCAGGCTTATTTATATGGCAGATTGGCCTGCTGTGTCCTTACCTGACTTAAGTGTCAAGGAAGCAGCTTTTTTTAACTTTTTACAAGCACAGTTTAAAATAAAATACTGGTTTGCTGTGCACCAGTGAATCTGCCCAAGAGAGAAGGTCAGGGCAAGGTCTTGTTTTCCAACTGTAAAATGTTATTTTGCTTATTTACAGAGCTTCCTCTCACCAGCCATCATTTTAGGTTAATATGTTAATGACAGCTATAGGTAAAAAAAAATCATTTATGCTCCCCAGAGTCTTGGCAAGCCGAAATCCCAGTGTAGCCAGGCTTCCCAGTGAAACAGCTTTTGGGAACTTTCCATCAGTAAAGCAGGATTTGCTGGGTGACCCATTCTACCCAGCTTCTTGGCAGGATTTCTGATTTCAAGTACCCCGGGGAAATACTTGAGAAAAGCGTTTGTGGAAGGATCTTGGCATTTTCTGCTTGTCCCAGAGGAAGGATTTTATTCTTGATTTTAATCCTATGGACTGGTAATGCCTCAGTCCAGCTGCAGGAAGGTGGGGAGCACTTACAGTGGTGCAGTTCTGCGTTGGAGTGTGAGGAGATGTGTGTAGACCTTAAAACAGGATGGGGAGGGTGAGGAGAGCCCCAGGGAACTACGAATTTACACAAAAGCGAAGGGAAGCTTTGGGTATGGAACATAAAATTCATCTCTCACAAGAGATGAGAAGCCCACATGTGTTTTTATGCCTGTGCTCAGAGAACTTTTCCTGCTTCTGTCAAGCTTCCACATGGGGCTGATGGATATGGACGTGAAGACTTAGGAGGTAATGAGACAACTGTTGACATTTACACCCAGGAGAGAGCTGGAGCAGACACAGGGTGAGGGATGGTTTTCCATCCAGAGAAGCTGCAAACCAAAGCCCTGACCACTGGTGGTTATTTAAAGACTCCAGCAGCGCTTCCTGCTGTGGGAAGGTGCTTGGCCCACGTTCAGCCTGGGCGACTGCTCTCTGCAAAGCCAAATAAACAGCAGCCACTTGACCTTTCCACCTTGCAGGCTCAGCCAAATGGCTCATCCTTGGCCACAACAGGGCACCACGCCTCGGACGGGCTTTGTGGATGAGCCTCTTTGGAGGATCCAGAGTGATCACCACATTTTGGGGTTGGGGATGCATTTCCTGTCTCTGAAGGACCCTAGTGAAAGAGTTTGGTGCTGTTTGGAGCTGAGAGAGGACATTTGGGAAGGGAGATCTGTGTCTCCATGCAGGTCCACGTCCTTCAGTGACCCTGGGCAGGGCAAAGGGAGGAAATTATGTTCTTTAACACTAGATGTATGATTTAGATGCTACATCTCCTCAGAGGAGCACAGTTCAGGTATCTGGGACCAGGAATCTCATCCATCAGTCAAGGCATGGTGGTAATTTGTGACTGCAGTGACCATCTGATCTACAGGATGTCCATGGGGGTGCCAAGGCATCAGTGGTGAGATGTCCATAGCGATGCTTCACCCTTTGGAGACGCGGTCCCTTCCAACCCCAGCTCTGCTGTGACAGTCAGTGTGAGATGTCAGACAGTCCTCTGCAGGTATTTTGTTGCTTTTATGGAGTTGTAGTCAGCATGATGCACATCCTTCCCCACTTCTGACCCTTCCCCGGTGAGCTGAGATGTTTTAGCAGCTCACATGAACCCTGCACTGGGTGCTCCTCACATCCACCTTCTCAGCCTGGGAACTTTTGCGAGACTTGGCAGCAAGACTGTTGCAGGAGTATTCCACACAGGACCCAAAAATATTGCTGTGGGTGCAGCGTCAGCCGGCCTGGACGCGGGGTCAGGTCCCTCAGAAATCAGACTGTTGACGAACAAGCTTGAGCGCATTCAGATGTTTCGTCTGATTTTCTTGGACTGCAGAGTTTCCAAGGGAGCCAAAAAGCTGGCTGCTCCTCCTGTTGACTCTGCAGCCCAGAAATGCAGCCAGGTTCAGTGAAATAAGGAAGCTCACAATTGTTGTACTGGTGTAGCAGAGAGGGGGAAAGCTACATTTGGAAAAGCTCAAATGGCTTTCTAGAGATAAAAACAAGTCCAAGGTGGTGCTCTCTGCCTGAGCATCAGAGATGATTGCTCAGGCAGCCCCAGGACCAAAATCCTTGCTTGACATCCCTCTGAATTTCTGATAAAGAAGCAAATCCAGGGGCATTTCACTTGATCGAGTCCGAAAGGTGTGTCCACACAGGTTTGGGGAGTGCAGAGAGAAGCTGTGCCAGCACTGAGCTGGCATGAGAGCATCACTTTAAACTGCAAATGAACCCTGAAATTACAAAAACTTCAAGCAAACCCACATTTCGGGTCAGGCTGGCTGTGAATCAGCTCTAGAAAACGAAAGACAAAGCTTTGTGACTTCAGTTTGAGTTATGAACTTATAAATTCTCATTTATCTGGTTTAATGGATGCGAGCCAGAAACATTTTTTGAGGTTAGTGGATGGGAGAGCTTCCTGAAAATGAACTCATTGAAAAAGGCGTGATTTGGAGACAAAGTTTGTCTCAAATTCTCATATTGTACAAGGCTGGGTTAATGTGACATGGAGATACCTTCTGTATATCCCAGAGCTGCTCTTGAGCATCCTCCATCCACTTAATGCTCTCTGCTAAAATGTAGAGGCATGATAAATCACTTGCAAAAATGAAAGTTGAAAAAAGCTAATCAGATTTTAAATCCATCTGAATGACGACAAACGTGCAAAAAGCTTTTGCACAGGACAGCCACGTAACCTTACTCCGTTCCTCCAAGATAACAAGCACAGAGTGGCAGTGAACTGTGGACAAGTGGAGCAGCCCATGGTCCAGCTTTGTGATTTCATGGCCCAGAGATGGGGGTCAGAATAGGAGTGTCTCACATGTTAGTGTTTTTTGTCTGCAAATCTTAGTATTTTTTTTTTCAGAGCAAGGCTATTTTCCCCTCTCTGTTTCCCTTTAAAACACTGATTTATTTTTGCCGTTGCTTTAAAAATGGCTGTGTATTCCCCACAACTGTCTTCAGGCATTACAAAAATCAGAATATCTGCCTGAAGCCAGGCATAAAAATGCAGCAGAGGCGTCATGCAGGCAGCTGGGCTAAAATTGGTATCCGCTAAAGTTAGGGGAGATTTCATGGAGCTGTTGTTTGTTTTATTGAAGTGGACATGTCAAAGACCAGGGTTTTATCAATGCCCTGGCATCAGAGGGGTGCAGTACTGGTCCTGGATGCTGTGAATCTTCCTCATCCTTGGTGCTGTGGCTGCGAGCTGGGAGGGTGGCTGGCATGTGCTCCTGGTGAGGAGTTGGTGATGTTGTCACCAGCTTTGGAGGCAGCGGTGCCACAGTGATGCTCCTGCCTGCTGGAGAAGCGGGTGAGCTCAGAGCTGATCCTTAGTGTTAACTAAAAGCTCCTGTTCCTACACTGTGCCAGTCTCCTGGGAGCAGATTTGGGGCAGGTGTTCCTCTGTGCCTGAGGTAGGTGATGGCTCCATGGGTGCACCCATCCAGATACAGATCACCACAGTCCTGCTGGCTTGAGAGGCTCAGAGTCCAGCTACATGGCAGAGGCTGGTTCTCATTTCCAGACCTTGCAGGGAAGTCTCTTGCTGAGGTCCCCGCAGTCTTTCAGGTGCCGCTATGTGGTGGAGCTTGAGGGAAGTCCCTCTGCTGCATTTCTAGTAAATGCCAGCCAGGACGTGCTAATGAGAGCAGAGAGGATGTGCTCCATCTGCGTGACGAATGACGCTTACGGGAGATCTGGAAACAGGATGGGGATGTTTTATCGACCAGCTGATAAAAGAAAATGCCAGAGAAATTCCCATGTGGGAGCACAGGGCAGAGTTTCACCCCATGCCTCGGCATTGAATTACTGTGCTCATTTAGCAACCCTTGGCTGCCCGTCCCAGTGCTGCCCACAGTGCCCTGCCAGTGCAGCTGCCTGTTTGGAGAGAGGTGAGCAGGGAACGGATCAAGCTGAAAATAAACTTTTTTATTTATTTTCCAACTCCCCCAAGGCAAGATCAACTCCATGGTGCCTTTGCCAAGGTGGCTGTGGATGTCATGATGGCCTCGTGCTGGTGGAACTGAGCCAAACCAGTACCTGCTGACTTTGCACTGGAGCAGATGAGCTCCATGTCCTGTGGCTGGAGGGGACATCGTCAGTGTCCCTTGTCTCTACTCCCTCTGTCCCACTGTGGTCCAGCCCACGCTGGGCTGGTTTTGCTGTTGGTTATCATGTGGAATCCCAAATTTAAATTATTTTTGAAGTAGCAAAACATCCTTTGTGCTGGCTGCTGGAGTGCTCTGTACACATCTGTGCCTGTAGGGTTTTTCTTCCAGGAAAGTTGAAATAATGTGGATTTCAGCACGGAGCAGGTATATTAATAGGAATGCCCTCATTTTGCTTTTTTTCTGTACCAAAGGAGCATGCAATCAGGGAATTAATCGAGCCTTAAGTCAGCACTGGGTGTTCTGCAAAGTCTCCACAGTTATTCCTCAATATTTTGTTCTCTGTTTGCAGCAGCCTGGCTCTTTAGGAAGCAGCATGAAAAAGAGATGGAGAAAAACCCTCCCAGGATACACCCATGGCCAACAGAATAGGGAATGTCTGTCTGCCTCCTCCCCAGGCTGAAACCCTCTTACGTGCTCCTGGGAGCAGAGGGACAGGGACCATTCTGGATGGATCTCAAAGCCAGTATTTAACCCGGACAGCTTGTTACTGGTGTTGCTTTTTCATTCACCTCCTTTCATTTTCTCCCTGCTGAGAGGCAGAGCATGTGCGTGTGTGTCCCCAGAAACATTTACTATCATCAGCTGGCTTCATCACAAATGATCAATTTGGCCTTGCAGCTTGCTTTACCCAGGGAAGCTGATTTGGTTTCTGCTCGATTAGAGCCTGCTCCAGCACAGCAAGGGTGGCTAGGAAATGCCACCCACGCCGGGGTGTCAGAACACCTCAGACACCATCCAGGAGCCAGGGAGCGAAGCAGAGCCGAGGAACCAAGCAGAGCCGGAGCAGCTTGCGTGTCTCCAGGCCATTAAAGCTCACCCCTGGGGCTGGGGAGGATGTGCAGAGCTCGGATGAAACGCCGCATCCTGCCTGTCCCATCCCTGCTGGATCCGGCCGTAGGAGCCGAGGAAGTTTTCCTGCTTAGCAGGGTGGGGAGGCTTCACATCTCAGCCTTCATTTAATTTTCAGGTGATAAAAGCGTCGCTTCCTTGCCTGGCGTGTCAGAGCAGCCAGCACCTTCAAACGCTCCCCTTTCTCCAGGGAATTTGCGTTTCCCTAAAGGCAGCACCGGATTTATGCAAAATCTAGATGAAAGAAAGTCAAAGGCAAAGCATGTTCATAAGTAAGCTTTCCTGGGCACTTCCTGAACAGTCAGACGCTCTCCTTCCAACCTTTTGGCGTTTTGGGGAGAAGTGATGCTGACTGCAGGTTTCCTTCAGCCCCAAAAACACTTGGTGATGACCACTTCACTTCCATGTTGTCCCGAGACTGGTATCAGTCTGGAAAGCTGCTTTGAGGTTGCGACATCCCACTGTTGGATTTGCTTTTCCTAGGTGCACCATTCCATGGGATGTGGCATCCCCTCCTGTTGTGGTGTTCAGGTGATGTTTCCACTCTAGACAGGGTGGATTTCTTCCTCATCCTGCCATTCCCCTGTGGTCCTTCTCCTTCAGTGATCTCCAAAATCACCTGGGCGTGGGCCATGAAACCCAGCTGGCTGTGCCGCATGACCCTGTCCTTGCTGTCCCTGACAGGATGGGAAGAGCACCAACTATCATCATCCCACAGTGGCTCTGACACGAGCTTTTTGCTCATGCAAGTCATTGCCATTTCCCTTCCTGAGATACCAGGGCGTTTGCTGGCTTTTTCAAAGCCACTGCTGGAAATCCTTCCTGTGAATGACAGGAACAGGATTGGATGACTGTTCATCTTCTGTATCAAAAGACAGTTCATTTAAGTTCAAGAAGCACCAGGATCTGCATAGTTTGCCATCTTTTTTTAGCTAGTTTCGCCTCCAACAGTGGCTGGGAGCAGCCTTGGCATGCCAGAGCATCTCTGTGTGATGGATGTGATTTAAAATGTGCTCATTGGGGCTGCAGCAGCTGCTCTCTGCTTCTGGTGTGCAGCCCAGAAAGGGACAGGCTTGATGGGAATTGGGGAGCCCATTTTTGCAGTCCAAGACCACATCCCAAGCTGCAGCATTGTAAGGCTCCAGCCCAAAGGATTTTTCATCCCATTTTCCTAATTCTCAGAGTGTCCTGTTCCAGCAAGGTTTTTTTAATACCTTGGTTAAATTTGAATCCAGTTTGAACCCCACTTGAAGAAGAGGCAAGTGGGAAGCTGCGTGGGAGCTGATGTGGAGAACCCAGGGGAAGGTGATGCCAAACCACCCCCACCCATCAGGCCCTCAGAGAATCACGCAATGGTTTGGGATGGAAAGGGCCTTTAAAGATAATCTAGTTTCAACCGTGCTGCCATGGACAGGGACATCTTCCATTGTAGCCATGTTGCTCAAGGCCTCATCCAGTCTGGCCTTGAACACTTCCAGTGATGCGGCAGCCACAGCTTCTTGGGACTGTTTCAGTGTGTCACCACTCCCATCATAACAAATTTCCTCCTTAAGTTCAATATGAACCTGCCCCCTTTGAATTTAAAGCTGTTGCTCTTTGTACTGTCACTACAGGCCCATGTAAAAGTCTTTTTCCATATTTTTTTTTAATTTTCAACCTTTTCTTTAATGCATTGAAAGCCTACAGTGAGTTCTCTCTGGCCACCAATTCCTGAGCTGGAGAAAGAGCCATGGCCACAGCCTCACCTTTTTATGCCCATCTGAGCCCAGCTGCAAGGTGCATTTCCAAGAAGCTTTGAGTTTCAAAAGTTCTGTAGTTGGGAAAAGGCCTCAAGTTGCACCAAGGGAGGTTCGGGTTGAATATCGGGAAGAGTTTCTCCACTAAAGGAACAACTCAGCATTGGAGTGGGCTACTCAAGGAAGTGGTGGAAACCATCCCTAAAGTGTTCAAAAATGGGTGGACATGTTTCTCATGTAACCATGAGCAGGATAGTACTTGGTTGAAGGATGGCCTTGATGAGCTTGGAGATCCTTTCCAACTTGAATGATTCTACAATTCTGTGATTCTGGTTTGCAGACCCTGAGCAATCTGAAGTCTGCACTGCCTTAATCTCCTTCCTCCAGAGTGATGCTTGATCCTCAGTTCTCCTCCTTCCAGTTTAGTCCCCCATCTCCCATGTGGGCAAGATGTAAATCGGGCTGAGGACCTGAGACAGTGCTTTACACACCAGGCAGGCTCTGCAGAGGGAGTGGAGACACTGGTGTCCCTCCAGCAAGAACAGCTGTGACTTTCAGCATTTCATGCCCTTTGATCTTTTATTTGAAAGAAAACCACCTTCATTTGCTCTGTGAGCTCCCACGGGTGGGGGACAACTCTCGGCACATCTCTAGGGTTTTGAGCAAGGGCAGCAGGACCAAAGGATTTTGTCCCTGTTGCTGAGGATGGCTGGGTCCAGCAGGGTAGGAGAGGGTGCAGGGGAGCAGGGAGGGTGCAGATCAGGCCATGCTGTAACCACACATCCAAAACTGGCAGCTTGGAAGTAACCACCTTTGTCCCTAGAGCTTTGTTGACCTGTTGCTTTTGCAGAGCACTTGTCCTGTGGCAATCACGGAGCTCTGCTGTGGATTTTTGCTGGAGCTAAGGAGTTTTCTGGAAGAGGGTTTTAGGAAAACCATCTCTGCAGGACCTGGGCTTAGTGGGAGGAGCCAGGAGCATGATGTCCTGGGAGGTTTTGATAACACTGCCAGACCTTGCCACATCCTACCTAGGAGCAGCCTGCTTTCCCATCTCCCTTCACTTGCTCCATGGCTTTTGATTATCCTGGCTGACACTCAGTTGTGTTTCCCCCAGGATCTCTCTGTATTGTTGATAGTTCTGAGGGGACACTTCTCACCTACATGCAGCATGTCTGTCCCATCCTGCTGGAAAAGGGACATCCCTGGAGGGGCCATTTCAAGGGGCAGTTTCTGCTGTTAAAGTGACAGTGGTCATGGCTGGGGAGGATGAGGAGGAGACAACCCCAGGGGTTTCCATGCAGCGCTGTCCCCATGGGCTTGGTGGCTGCTTTCAGAAGTGCTTTGGTGTCCACCACAAAGGAAAGGGCTGGGGGTGCTGCCACCTCCCAGCAGCCTGTCATGATATGTGTGACCCTGTCTGCACGGGCTGAAATGTGTAAACCAAATAGTGCAGGGCAAGACCAAGATGGTTTGGGAGGACACCCCCGGGTCTGGATGGTGGAGGAAGTTGACCCACAAACACCATCTAAACCTGGTGCCACTGACTTGGAAGAGCTGCCTTTCTCCAGAGCCTGGCTTCTCTGGACAATCCTGACCATAGCTTGGTGCCAGCAGAGATCTTTCCATGGGTCACATCACAGGCAGAGCATGTTCTGTCCTTGTTGCATCCCCAGCATGTCGCAGAGCACTGTTTCGACACTGTCTGCAGGTCAGAGTCCACCCTGTGGGTAGATTTCGAGTCCCCTGGAGCCCCCTTCATCATCAGCAAACTTCCATCAAAGCCACCGCAGCCCGTCTGGATCGAGGGTTGTGCAAGAGTGACGCAGACAGGGCTCTGGTGGCCTTGGGTCAGGGCTGCTGGTGGCCTGACGAGGTAAGACCAGGTAGTGTAGGGACAACTTCCCATCCGAATCCCACCACCGAGGAGGGACATGGCAGATAGCAAAGTTCAGGTCTAGTGGGCACAGGCTCCAGCTCAAACTGTACCTCAAAGGGGAGGTCATGGCAGCTCCTCCCTGCCCTTCTCAGGAGCGTGCTGCTGTTTCTCATGTTTCCCCCAAAAAACGCATCATTCTGCACCCCAGCCTCCAAACTTTGCCACCTGCCACAAGTATTAAATTTGTTCAAAATACTGTGAGAAACCACAAGAAGAAAGCTGGGCAGATGTTCAGCTGCACCAGAGTTTCAGGGTGGGAGAGACACGTGGCAGTGGCACTTGTTTGGGGGGACCACTGGGGTCAGTTTGCCCCCAGTATGTGTTTTGGGGCAAGGATGCTGCTTTGGGATTCTTTTCTTTCCAAATATACTGTTAGACGAGGCTTGAAGCCTGGAAATGCTCAATCACGTGCAGAGTTGCTTTTTTTTTCCTGATTTTTCTGGCAGAAAGAAATCCCTGAAGGATGGGGGGAGCTGGCCCCCAGTATTTGGGGGGCCTGACTTCCCTGTGCATCGGGCACCGGAGCGTGGGGACCATCCGTCCCCAAATGACCGAGCTTTTCACCCCTCCCCAAAAAAACCCTCTAGGGCACACCCTCTGCAGATCTGGGAGGCAGCCAGCCCCAAGCCTGTTATTACTTTTCCCCGTGGAGTTGGCCTCTCTTCCTCCCCCCTCTTTTTCTTTTTTTTTCCTCCTTTCCCTTCAAATCCAAGCCAGGAAAAGCCTCTGACGTCGGCAGCACAGCTGCGAGCTCCTCGTGGCTGCTGGGGGAAGGCAGTGGAGGGGATATCCCAGATCGTAAAACCAGGATCTCGCTGTGAGCAGGGCCACCGGTGGCTGCCTGTGAGTTGTCCACTGCTGGGGACAGGGTGGGAGGGACAGATGGGGGACTCTGTTCAGCTGGGGGGGTTCCTTTTCCCCACAGTGCAGAAGGCTTAGTGCCTTTTTGTGGTTTTTATGATCCTCTGATGGCTGAATCCCTTCTGGTACAAGAAGGAACTAGGTTAAAAAGCTGTCCATGGAAAGCTCAAATTTGAGTTGTTTGGGGGCTGCATGTGAAGGAAAAAGTTGAAATTCCAGCTAAGGGGCTGTTGAAGGGGGGCTTGAAGCATCATGTTTCCTCCAGGGCACTGCCCCATGAACTGTGGACAGGAGAGGCAACCCTGACACCAGTGGCATCACAGGAATCCAAATGTGGGCACAGGGTCCATGTCCAGGGGTTCTGAATCTGGGTGAGAGGGAAAAACAACTCCCAAAGGACCTTTGTGGACACTTTCCACACTGTGCCTCAGCCTCTTTTCAAAGACAAAAGGTGCAAATGCAAGATAAGAAAGGGTTGATCATGTTACCAGTGCCTCCGGTGCATTCCCAGCTTGCACAGTGCTGGGAAGTCTCTGCTCTTCCTTTTATCTGGCTGCCTGGCTCGCTGCCTCAGCTTCCCCATTCCTCCCTCTTTCCTGGTGTCCTGAGTGCCTCCAGCTTTCCCTGCTCTCTAAATGCTACCAAACTCCTCAAGTCCAACTGGAGCTGTAAAATCAAGGGCTGCACAGCTCTATTTGGCAAAATTTCACGTTAGCCAGTATTTACTGCACACAAAAAAAAGATGTGGGGAAAGATGCATGACCTGGTTTATCTTCCAGGTGTGTTTTCATGGGCTGCCAAGAGCCACCCCCCACCCCCCCTCCCCCCCATCACTCTCCCTCCTGCACCTGTGCATTTTTAATCCTCCTTGTCACATTTTGCTCAGAAAACATCACGTGCAGCAAGAAAAGCAACCTAAAAAATAACCCCTTGGAGGAAAAATCCCACAATGCTTCCCTGGCAGATGGTGCTGGGCACTGCTTCGCTCCTGGCAGCAAGTACCCCACAGCCAGCATGGCTTTTCCAGGACATCCCGTGGGATGTCTGCTTCTCCTGGAGCAGGACGTGCTGGTGGCTGCTTACACCTCTCCCCGCAGATGCCGGCTCCTGCCGGGTGTTTTGTTTCCGGCTCCTGCCGGGTGTTTTGTTTCCGTCGCTCTCCTCCCGGACCTTTCCCGTTTCCTTCCGTGCGGATGCAACTGGAGGAAGCCTCAGCCTGTTGGCTGTGTCCCAGCTGCAGCACAGGCTGGGGACGGCCCTGTGGCTCCCTGTGTGCTGGGAACCTGTCCTCCCTGGCAGTGATGGCGATGGTGGCAGTAGTGATGCTGCTCGTGCTGGTGGAAGTGGTGGTGCTTGTGGCAGTGGTGGCAGTGATGGTGCTGCTCATGCTGGTGGGACCCAGTAGTGACAGTGGTGGTGTTGCTCGTAGTGGTGGCAGTGGTGACACTGGTTAGGAATGGTGGCAGTGGTGGTGCTGCTGCTGATGCTGGTGGCAGTGGCAGTGTCGGTGGCAGTGGTGACATGTTAGTGGTGACAGGGGTGCTGACTGTGCTGCTGGCAGTGGTAGTGGTGGCAGTGGTGCTCCTGCTGATAGCAGTGGTGACACTACTGGCAGTGGTCACTGTGGTGGTTGTGATGGCAATGGTGACAGTGGTGCTGCTGCTGATTCTGGTTGCAGTGGTGACACTGGTGAAAGTGCTGATGCTGGTGGTGCTGCTCATGCTGGTGGCAGTGGTGACAGTGGTGGTACTGCTGGTACAGATCTCATGTGTGCAGCCGAGCCTCACAGACCTGCTCCCCGTGGTCACTCATGTCAATGGCAATGGATGTGTGCAGAAACTGCTGCATGGTGATAACTGCAAATACTCAGAAACTTGGATTCAGTTTTCAGCGATGGAAGTGCTTGTTGGGAGCAGGGAGAGCAGGAGTTCATCAGCCTCAAGGGGAAAGGGTTGGTTGGTGTCCTGCTGTGTGAGCAGAAAGCAGGAGAGAGGTCGAGAAAGTGTGACATAGCTGGGTGCTTTGTTGGGTTTCTCTGAAGGTGAACTTTGAACAGGAGATGTGCTCACTCCAAGATGGCTATATTTATATACCGATGAGATGCACATTGTTTGGATGAGTGAGAGCCTTTGTTCCAAGTCCCGCTGCTCAAGCCCATGTGGAGCGACACTTTGGCTCTGCAGAGCTTCCTTTTCCTTCGCCTGGGGATGTGCTGTGTTTAGGAAAACCTGACTTCACCATCTGTATCCCGCTAGCCAGGTACCAGCAGTGCAGCTGTCGGGTCAGGCATCTGCTGGCCACTCCAACCAAGCTCTTCAATTCACTGGGTGGAGATCTGACCTTTATTTCCCATCAAGTTGCCTTGAGGAAGATCAGCCTAATCCCTCTGTTGCAGGCTCAGTCCCTGGATGTCTGGGATGAGGCCAAGGCATTTGTAATGGTCTTGCCACACTGCAAAGGAATATATGGGAGAGCCCTGTGATCCCCTCAGCTTTGGGGGTGTAAGACAAGAGGCGCAGTGCTCCCATCCCCCAGAGCAGCATCCTTCACTGCTCTCTTGCCACACTGGTGTGTGTTCATACCGGATCCTCAGTGGGCTCTTGGCTGCAAAATTATTGTGCAAGAAGCAGAAATTTCCATAGTCATGGTGAAAAAATCATAGAAACATTAAAATTGGAAAATATCTCTGAGATCAACTGTTAACCTAGCACTGCCAGGTCCACCACTAAACCATGTGCCACGTCCATGCCTCTTTTGAACACTTCCAGGGATACTGATTCCACCACTTCCCTGGGCAGCCTGCTCCGATGTCTAAGCACCCTTCTAGTGATTAAATTTTTCCTTACACCCAATCGAAACCTCCTCTGGCACAACTTGAGGCTGTTTCATGTTGTTCTGTCGCTTTGTTACATGGAAGAAGAGACCAACCCCCGCCTGGCTACAACCTCGTTTCATCAGGCTGCCCCAAGACGGGTTTGAGCCTGACAGGCCAGTGCTGCATTGCTGAGCATCCTCATCCAGGCCTAGTTCACTGTGTCCTCACATGCTTCTTCTAGATCCCCTGAAGCGCTCAAATCAGAAGGATTTATATTCCACTTGGCAGGTTATTAATATTAGCTGAAACTCCCTTTTCCACATTGTTCTGCCATGCTTAATATGGAGATCAGCATCGCAGCCTGAAACGCCAGGGATGATTTGTGATTGAATATCCATTAGGGATTTATGGGCTTCGGGGCTGAATTGCTGGGACGTGCGATTGCCAAAATACTTGAAACGCTTCCACTGGAGAGGAGACCTTGTGGGAAAGGAGCACTCGCTGTTCTCGTAGGCAGGCGGTTCCCACTGAGCCTCCGTTGCTGGCAGCGAGCACACCCAAGCCAGTAAAAGATTGTCCGGGATCCGGAGCACCCGTGGAGCATGAACTTGGATGATGACAGGGGGCCGCGCAGGCATTGGTGCTGGCAGCAGCTCCCAGTCCCACTGGGTTGCTCAGCGGGTGGGATTTAATCCAGGACACGGGTAAACATGGGCACTGTTCGTATTAATGTCCTTGGCGGCTGGTTAAAATGAGATATGAGGTTTTTTGGAGGGAGAAAATTCAGGTTTTGATGCTTTCCCTCGTGCACCCCTGGTGCTGGTGCGTACAATCAGATCGATCATTGGGATCAGATCAAATCGTTAGGATAGACAGCGTTAAACACACTGGAAGCCTGAAGAACAAAAGAATGAAAAGTAAAAGTAAAAGTAAAAGTTTAAAAGGTCCTTTGTTTCAGAGAAACTGGGTTTTTGAGGTGATGGTTTGGGGTAATTCCTACTTTGCATCAGCTCTCCTCTTTGAGCAGGCAACTGTGGCTGCCCATCTCTCCCACCTCCCATCCCCTTGGAGGGTTTTAAGCTCTCTTGTCCTTAAAATGTAGAAGATTAACCTTGCTGAGGGGAAAACCTGCCAGCAGATTTTCCTTGGGAAATGTTCACTCACTGAGTTGCTGGCTCTTTTTGTGGTTGTTCTGGCCAGAAGATTGGCAGCCGGACATGTAGGAGCCCCACGGCCAAAATCAGCCCAAAACTACCCTCCAGAAATACCAAACTGGTTCTTACCCAGCCGTGGTGAGATTGTCTTCGGGAGAAGCAGAACCCGCAAAAAAAGTGATGGGTGGGATCATCACTGAAAAAGCATGGTGAACACTGTGGGGAGAGCAGGTTTGCCAGCCCATCTGGCAGGATCATTGCAAGGTTTGAGCAAAAATTCCAGCTGCTGTGGTCCAGGTGAGGAGGGTCAGCTACCCTGGGGGGTTTAACATCATCTGTGAGCTGAGCTGCTCTGAATCACACCTAAAATGTTTTGGGGATACAGCTCCCACCTCACTCCTGTGCCTCAGCCAAGCTGCCAGCCTCCATCAGCTGCTAAAATCTGATTTCTCAATGGGGACTGGAAGGTCTTTCCCCCCGATTTCCCACTCATCCCCTGCAGCCCAGGCCGGCTTTGAACTTTGCAGAACATCCTTGCAGGACTGTGGGATAGCATTCTCCCCTTTTTATGGGAAAAAAAATTTAGTCCGGTGTGATGGGATATGGTTGTTGGGAAGAGTCCGTGATTTTAGCAGCCAAAATGCGCACATTCAGCAGAGCAGCTCTGCTTCCCCTGACAGCTCACCTAGCTTTTTTCCTGTTGCTATTTAACTCTTTCATTCCTGGGTACCAGTGGAAAAGCAGGAGCTGTTAAATGTGTTGTAAGTGATGCTCGGGCCTGGACGAACCCATTGTCAGCACGCAGGTGGTGTGATCAGCTGGTCAGGGCTCAGCTCATCTCCCTGCTCCCACCTTGTCTCATTGCATAACGGTGAAACAATCCAGAGGGGAAAGTTTCTGGCTGCTGTGAGGAGAGGCAAGGGGGTGCCTGCTGGCCTGGCTCGGGTTACTTATGTGCTTATGGTCTATTTTGAGGCTCTGGCCACCCGGCACTAAGCAGCCTCTGACCTGCGGGAAGGACCAACTTCAAAACAAGAGTCCAGTGGGGAGCAACCTGGGGAGGCTCTGGCTGGGTTTCCTTCAGCACTGAGTGGGGCTGGCAGAGCCCTTGCCTCCCCACTGGGCCCATAATCTCATGGATTTGGGTATTTCCACAGCGGGAATTGATTTCCTTTTTTAATTCTTCCCACTGCCATCCTTGAAAGCAGAGATGCCACGGGTTGAGGGGCCGGGCTCTGTTACTGGGAGCGATGTGCCGGCGGTGTGGGAATGTGGATGAGCAGGCAGGGAGGCACATCCGTCATTAACCCTGGCAAAGCCACACACACACACAACCCCCTCCTTGCCCCCCCTCCCTAGGACAGCTCATTTGCAGGCGGCTTAATGCTCCTAAGAGCATTAGAGGTGCATTTGGTGGACATGAGCCCAGCTCCAGGAGCATGTGGCCGATTAGTGGCAGCAGCAGCTGGTTTCAGGCACTGCGTGCGTTTGGGGTGGAGATATTCAACGTGCTTTTTGGGGCACAAAAGGTGAGGTCTGGGGGGTCAGGATGGGTGTCGGGGGGGTCAGCTGGTGTGGACTGGGTGCTTAAATCCACCAGCAGGAGCAGATGTTGGGTGGCACATGGAAGCAAGGCCTTCCCTGCCATGTGCTCTTCCGTTCTGTGGGTAAAATGTGAGTTACCCCCTCTGGTTTCCAGTGCCATTTCAGCTCTCCAGATGATATTTCAGCTTTAGCTTTAAGTACAACCTCACTTTCTAATCTGTGGTCTGCTGTGAAGACGAGGATGGTCAGGAATGCTCATCTGGGATGTAGAAAGTGATGGTGCCTTCAGGGGCACCCACACCGGGCAGGGGCTCTCCTGGGGAGGAGGACGCTCTCACCACCGCATTTCGCTTTCTCTCCCCTGCAGCCTCGCTCCCCGCTGGGATTTATGGAGGTGCTGAGGAGCAGCTGTGAGCCCCGCAGCCCCCGGCAGCCCGCCCTGTGAAGCAGCCCCCGGCCGCCTCTCCTCGTCTCGCCCAGCACCCCGACCCTCCGACCCAACCATTCAAGGCTCCCGTGCATGGATCGCCCCAGCGAGGCACCGCTGCCGGACGCCGCCGACGCCGCCCCGTAGGCTCCCGGCCCCCCGTGCCACCCCCAAGTACTCCACATACCCCGATGGGGTAACGTGACGGGGGTCACCCTCCCGCCACCACCACCCCCCATATGCAGAGGCCTTTCTAGAGCGCCCGGGAGCACGCGGCACCGGAGGCAGCAGCCGCTCGTCGTCGCACACACACAGAGGACGCCAACACTACAGCAAAGGGATTTTTTTTTTTAATTATTATTATTATTATTATCATTAATATTATTTTTTTTTTCCCCATCTGGCTTTTTTCCCCCCTGGGGGGCTTGTGGTGTGTCAAGGAAGCCGGCGCACTCCCAGGAGTTGGGATTATTTGCACAACGTCTGTATATTGAGTTCTGGATCCTGTTTTATTTTTATTTTTGAAGCGCAGAGGGGTTGTTGTGTTTTTGTTTGGTTTTGGGTTTTTTTTGCCTCTCCACACCACACTTTTCTTGGTTTTTTTCCCCACCACTGTCAGCACCACCTCACCTTCCCACTCTCCCCACAATGGCCCGGATGAACCGCCCTGCACCCGTGGAGGTCTGCTACAAAAACATGAGGTTCCTCATCACCCACAACCCCACCAATGCCACGCTCAGCACCTTCTTGGAGGTAAGGAGGGAAGACTGGAAGGTGGAGACCGGGGTTCAGTTGCATCTTGTGGGGCTGAAAGCTGATGTCGATGAGAGGGCAGCACATCCCCTTTGGTACCACAGCCCCTGGTGGCATCCTGGGGCAGTGGATCCAATCACTGCCAGCTTTTTGGGTGGAATGTTTTTCAGGACCCCAAGTGTGATGTTTGGGCACAGTAGAGATAGAGCTGAGTTTCCCCGTTCCTGTTGCATTCCCTGCCAGATCGACTAGCACGTCATGTCACAGGGTTTTGGAGGAATGCACATGGGTGCATACAACTGCCCCGTTCCTCCCAGCACCTCGATAGCAGGTTTCATCCCAAATATCCCAGCATACTTCTAATGCCCAGAGTGTGTTGGGTAGCGCTGGAGGGCTTGGTGTTGAAGAGCCAGCACTGGTAGCAG
The DNA here is from genome assembly GCA_013400315.1 of Bombycilla garrulus. NCBI lineage: Eukaryota > Metazoa > Chordata > Aves > Passeriformes > Bombycillidae > Bombycilla > Bombycilla garrulus. The sequence continues at coordinate 166,308 of VXBU01008309.1, forward strand.
CTGTGTGAATGCCACTGCCTCAGGGTGACAGGAAGGTGGCTGTGATTTGAGAACAGCCACCGCATACTCTGCACACTGCACACAGGGTCATGGGGACCACACCAGTGCAGAGAAAAATTCCCCTTTCCTCCAGTCTCTTAGACTTCTGGCCAGGCTGCTGAGCATGTGGGGCTCACCACGGTCTGGTGAGCGCACATGGGGAACAAAGGGATGGATCATTGTTGGGGATGATCTCATGGTGCCCGGCGAGGCCGGCGCACTGCGCACGTAATCCGGGGGCAATCCTCGCGCCGGGCACCAAGCCATGCTGGAAGCATCCCAGGTTCCACACCTGAGCCTGCAGCGTGTTGGAGTGATGCTGGGATACGGCAGCGAGGTGGAGAAGGAGCCCTTGAGCCATCTGTGAGATGCTGAGCTCAGCTGGTGGGGCAAGCTACAACTCCCCCCCAGCTGCCTCCATGCATTTCTGCATCAGGAGTGTGACCTCATCTGGCACAAGTATTTTCTCCTTCAGAGGACTTGCACCCTTGTCAGGCATGTTTCTTTGCCTAGGATATAAAATCCCTGCTGATGTGGGTGTCAGGGCTTAAAAATAAATGGCCCCATTGGTACTCGTGACTCTGAGGAGTCATGAAGATGCTGGTTAAAAAGGCCATGTGGCTTAGATGTCCCAGGATTTCGTGTTTCCTTGTGCCTGCCAGGCTGGATGGACCGTGGGTCAGGGGTTCAGAGAAGGGGCACATCACTGTTTTAGGGTCCATACTGTTCCACGTGCTCATGGCAGGGCTTGGATGTGTTGGGGTTAACTGGGGTGCATCTGGCAGGTCTGTTCAGACCCCTCCTTCTCCTTCCCTCCCCAGGACCTGAAGAAATACGGTGCCACCACGGTTGTGCGAGTGTGTGAAGTGACCTATGACAAGACCCCCCTGGAGAAGGATGGCATCACTGTCATGGTACGTGGGGCAGCAGGATGGGCACCAGAGGGGCTGCCCCAACACCTCCCTAAATATCTCATCCCTTGGGGCTGTTAAACACCCTGGTATCCCATCACAGCATCCCACTGAGGCAGGAGCAGAGCTGGAAGCCCAGCTGAGCTGAGCTGAGGCTGGTGCTTTAAAAAGAGAAGTGCTGCCCACACAGCCGAAACTGTGAGTCACCCGGCTGAGTCGGCAGCTGCCTTCCCTGCCTGTTGCTCAGGCTCTGAAACATCCAGGGATGAGAGCGCCTGATCCCACATGGAAGATGCGCGTGGTTCCCATTACCCCCGGCGTTATCTTATCCTGGGGGGTGGTGTGAGGGATTTTTGCTCTTCCAGCAGCCGGCTGGTGCAGCTGGGGGGGATGAAAGGGAGCAGGCAGCAAGCTGGGAAAGGCAGAGCTTGCAGCTGCCTGGGCTGTATCTTGGCTGATAAGTAATTGGAGATGATGTCAGGCGTGATAGCCCTGCCAAGGAGTTCAGCTCCAGCTGGGAAGTGAGGCTCTGCTCATTATTTAGGGAAGGGTTTGGAAGTGCCTTGTGTCTCCTGGGGTGGTCCTCTGTGTGTAGGATCTCTTTATATAGCTCTGTCTGTATAATGTGTGTCCTAGAGAGAGAGGAGGCTCTATCTTAGAGCCTCAGGGATATAGGTGGATAATCCTGGGGCTATCTAGATACAGATCCTCCAGATGCAGATCCCTCCAGATATAGATGTAGTCTCTGTCTGTACAGGATATATCTTGGAAAGATTGCACTCTCCTACATATATAGAATCCATATGTTGGAGTTCATATTTGCTCACTTACACACCAAATCCTGCATTTTACCACATTTCTAACTGGAGCCTCCAGTCTGAGTTTCTATACCTCTTTACATCTCTTATATCTCTCTTATGTGGAGAGATACATATCTAGGATATGTTATATATAGAGTTAGAGAAACTGCAAGACACTGTGTAGAAACTAAATAGCTTCTATATCAAAGTTTCTATAACCATATGGAAACTATATAAGGTAAATAAAGGGGTATCTATAACCTGGTTTTCTATAGATCGGTCTATCTCTGCAGATACAGAAATATCTCTGTAATTATATAAAATCTATATATTTTTGTGAGATATATATATTTATATCATGGTATATATTTTTATTTGGTATAGACAGTTTGGTGCATTTTTTATCTGTATCCTGATACATTTATTTGACATATAACTATATCTTGGTGCACAAGTCTTATGAAAAGCAGCTGAGGGTGTTTAGCCTGGAGAAAAGGAGGCTTGGGGAAGATCTTATCCTCTCTACAACTCCCTGAAAGGAGGTTGTAGCCAGGTGGGAGCTGGTCTCTTCTCACAGATAACAAGTGACAGGACAGGAGGAATTGACTTTCAGCTGCTCTAGGGGAGGTTTAGATTGGATATTAGGAAAAATTTCTTCACTGAAAGGGTTGTCAAGCATTGAAACAGCCTGCCCAGGGAAGTAAGTGGTCGAGTCACCATCCCTGGAGAGGTTTAAAAGAGCTGTAGGTGTGGCACTTGGAGACATGGTTTAGTGGTGGCCTTGGCAGCGCTGGGTTAATGGTTGGACTTGACGATCTTAGAGGGCTTTTCCAACCTAAACAATTCTATGCCTCTATATATAGACCATATGTAGGTCTATATATGGAGAAAAAAAATGGTCTGGGGAGCCTTAAAGCCCCTTTCCAGTCCCTAAAGGGGCTGCGGGAGGGCTGGACTATTAACACAGCCCTGTAGTGATAGAACAAGAGGGAATGTCTTTAAACTGACAGAGAACACATTCAGATGAGACATAAGGAAGAAGGTTTTTATCATGACAGTGGTGAGACTCTGGGACAGGTTGCCCAGAGAAGTTGTGGCTTTGCCACCTCTGGAAGTGTTCACGGCCAGGTTGCAGCAGCCTGGGATAGTGGAAGGCGTCCCTGCCATGCCAGAGGGTTGGACTAGATGGTATTTGGGGGTGCCTTCCATCCCAAGCCATTCCATCACAGGATGATTCTTTGGTGTGCTGCGTCGTCCCTGGTGTGAGCCCCTGACCTGCACTCATGGCTGCAGGGAGGAGATGGCCTTGCAGGAGGAGATGGCCTTGCAGGACAGGCACAGGCCGGCCGCGGGGGCTGGCTTCAAGCACTGCAAATACCCTGAAGCCCAGAGTGCTCCTTTGCTATCAAATCCCAACCGAAATCACACCACCTGTTCAAACACTGAAGTGAAGCAGCTTATTTTGCCATCTCACGCCAAGGGTGACTCCAGCACAGCAGCTTAGTGACTCATTCCTCAAAATCTAGGATTAGGGCCCGGTGCCCCCCACCCTTCAGGCTCACCAAGCCACCAAGTGATGCTGCCCTTCCTGTCTCTCTCTTCCAGTGCTGCACAGCTGGTGCCCACTCTCCTGAAAAATCTGTTTTGGGAAAGAAATCTCCATTTTGGGACACTTGACCCTCATAACTGAGCCCAAGGCTGAGGGGTATCAAATTCAGAACCCATTTGACCAACTTCCTCACCATGCTCCAATTTTGAACCCCTGCAACTGGAGGATGAAGCTCAGAGGAAGATGGGATTTTTTTTTCATTGTCCCCTAATAACCTTTCCTAAAGGATGGTATTTAAATGGCCCCATTTGGAGTAAACTCCTTCCCTTTGACTCTCTAGGGCTGTGTTAGTGGGTCCCCAGACCATTCTTTTGGTCTTCCCCTCCACGTGTTGCAGGAAGCTGAATTTCAGCGCTGCATCAAGCCCTGAGATTTCAGCCATCTTCAAGCCACCTTTGCTCAGATGTGCTCCTGAGTGCTGGAATTAGGAGCTGGCAGGGGGGAGGATGTGAGCTGCATCACCCCAAAGCTCAGTGAGGTCATCTGGATGGGGATGGAGCATGGGGTGGCCATCCTGGTCTGCAAAGGCAGGAGGTCATGGGGACCATGTTGCAGATCCTACAGGTGCTCCTGGGGGCTGAACCTGTCCATAGGAGGTGGAAAGACTCCAGACCTAGATTTGTGTGGCTTCAAACCCCGAGCCAAAGCATAATTCCCAATACAGGGAATTCTGTATGCCAGATGATGCCACAAAACCACCTGTATCCCCACAGAGCTATGCTGTGAGCCCAGTTCTGGCATTCTTCTGCCTCCCTGCAGCTGAGGCCCCAAACACCATCATCCTGAGTAAAAAACAACCCCTGAAAGGTTTTCCCCAGAGACTTGACAGCATTTCTCTCTTTCCAACCTTGCAGGATTGGCCATTTGATGATGGAGCGCCTCCTCCCAGCAAGATTGTGGAAGATTGGCTCAACTTGTTGAAGACCAAGTTCTGCGAGGACCCCGGTTGCTGTGTGGCCGTGCACTGTGTGGCTGGCCTGGGGCGGTGAGTCCAAGCCCAGCACCCCAGCTGCCACCCCCCATGAGCACAGGAGAGTGAAAACCATGCCAGCTCTCCTCCTTCCCTTCCCCAACCCCCCTTTGAGCAGGGTTTTTCCCCAGCTGCCACCTCCCCACAAAGGCAGGAGAGGAACAGCTGTGCCAGTTCTCCTCCTTCCTTTTTGCAGTCCCTCTTTGAGCAGGGTAAAACCTTAGTGGGAATGAGTGTTGAAGGGGTGCTGCTACCTTAGCTCCTCCTTGAACTTTAAATGATGGGTATCAGCCTCTGGGCTGTGTGACTGGGGAGTGACAGCCACTAATTTTGCCTTCCAGCGCTCCCGTCCTTGTCGCTCTGGCCTTGATCGAGAGTGGGATGAAGTATGAAGATGCCATCCAGTTCATCCGACAGTAAGTGGAGCAGTGTTGTGGTGTTGGGGCAGAAAGTCCCTCTCTGAGGGAATGGAGAGATCTGGCATGTCCCAGGGTTTGGTTTTTCTGGTGATACCACGGTTGTTTTTCCCTCCTTTGGGAGTGGGAATACAAGGCATTGGCATGGAGCACCTTGTGCCTTTGCAGGAGGCTGGGGCAGCAACTGGCAGCATCCCTGAGGGGCTTTTGGCAGTCACCCCACCTCTGCCCCACATTTCCCTCCCATCTCTCCGTGTCCTGGGACTCAAAGGGTGGATGGGCGAGGAAGGCTGCTGGGGTCAGTGCCTGTCTCCATCCCTGGAGGGTGCACCTGACTTCAGCCTCCAAATCTCTTCCTGCTCCAGGCAGGGGGACTCAGCATCCCAGCAGGGGTGGATTGGGGTGGGGGTGATCTCTGCCACGCCTCTGACTGCTCTGGCATTTCTCTGTCCCCACAGAAAGCGCAGAGGAGCCATCAACAGCAAGCAGCTGACGTACTTGGAAAAATACCGACCAAAGCAGAGACTCCGATTTAAGGACCCTCATAACCACAAGAACAAATGCTGCATCATGTAACCTCAATGACCTCTTGCCAAAATCCGTGCACAGACCCCCGGGCACTCGCACACATCCCACCCCTCACCTCCTCGCCCAGCCCTGCGCTCCCCACGCGCTGCCCCTCTGCCAGGGCTGGGCTGGGGACGTGGAGCATCTCCAGCGTGCTCCAGCACTCACAGCACACTCGTCTTGCTGGATCCCCAAAAAAAGGCAGCTGTCTCCAGCTGCAGTCCTGAGGAGGGAAGGCAGCACTGCCCTTTGACTCTTGGTGTGAGCAGGCAATGAGCTCGTGTGACCGTTCTTCATCACCATCCTCCTCCCCCCTTTCCCCTCCCGTTGCGCTGAGAGGGGTGGGCAAAGGGTGCTTGGTTTGGGGTGATGCAGGCAGGGCTGTGCCAGCTGAGAAGGGATGGGGTGCAGAAGGGCCAGAGCACCCCCAGAAGAACCTTTCCCCACCTCTTCCCCATAAATAAGGGCTGCAGCAGCAGGGATGGAGGTGGGGATGGCACAGTGGCCTTGGGGGGGAAGGTGGTGATAGCAGGGAGAGGTGACAGAGGCTCTTAGCTCCGTGACCCTTGTGACCAGGGGAAGGGCTGAGCTAAGATCCCCAGCACCATTCCCTTTCTCCTGGCCCCTCTGTCACATCACCACCTCCCTGCTGCCTCAGTGCCAGCCAGGATGCTGCAGATGGGGCTCACTGGGGATTTGCTCCAGTGAAGGCAGAGCCGCTGGGAACCTCGGGGGCCACGGCAGGGCTTTGAGGCACTCAGCTTTGCTGGGATGCTGGATCAGCACTGGGTCCCCCAAAGTGTGGGGTGCTCTTATTTATAGCTTCCAAATTCAGTGCCCAGGGTGGTGGGTTCTCTGCTGTCGTGTCCCCATCCCTGAGCTGTGGCACAAGCCCCAATTCTGGCTGCAGTGCCCTGGGGACACAGTGTTCCTCTCAAGGCACATCCATGTCCTCCACACCACTGCATTTGTTGGCCGAGGGGTGGGCTGCAGCTTTCCTAAGGGATTTTGGGTGTTCTGGCAAGAGCACGTCACCCAATTTCGCACCTGCCTTTTCCATATCTGTACCGAGGCCTGGCACCCCCAGCACACACCCAGGTGGGGTGGGCTCAGAGCTGCCCCTGAGCTGGGACATTAAACATCTCTCAACTCTCTGCCTTTGAACGCTTGCAGCAGCTGGAGCAAGTGGGCATGTAGGGGGTGTGGGGATGTTTTTTTTCTTTTAATGAGGATAAAAAGAAATTTGCTAATTAAAGGAAAAAAAAAACCTTAAAAAAATACCCTGTTTGTCTTCCGCACATCCTCTGGCCTTTCTTTCTCCCATCACTGCCCAGTAGAGCCCAGGAGGTGACCCATGGTCCCCCAGACTGATTCCCAGCGTAGTGTCACAGCTGGCTGCCATCCACTGTCACCAGGACATACATGTGGCCCAGGGGTTGCTCCAGGCGTCATTTAGGCTCACTGCTGCTCACCCCTCAACTGCAGAGGATCACAGTTGTGGGGACAGGGAGGGCTGGTCATCCACCTCTGGGGGTTTTAGGCTGACCAGCTTGAGATGCCCTCAGCCAGGTCTCTCCAAAGGTTTGTGTGCCTTCCGAGATATCCAGAGACCTTTGCTTCAGGGCATTCATCCCTTGGGACAGGTGGTGGGAAAGGGTGGTTAGACACCTTCCGTACTGCAGAAGGTTGGGGACTGCTCGGTACCGCCACATGGGTGGGCAGCAGAGGTGTTGGGAGCTGTTTCCAGCACCACTTCACCTGTCCTGATGGGGGCCAACCCCCCTGCAAGGCAAGGAAGGCCATCCTTTGGGATAAGCTGTGCTGCTGAGGGAGGGGGGGACCCTCCACACGTGGCCCTGGAGCTGTCATGCCACACACCTTGGGCCTGTCCAGCACTGTGGGACAGCCCTCAGTCCCTTGAGTTTCTCCTGCTCTATCCCAGGCTGTTGGTTCCCATGACTCATGGAGAAGGCAGCAATGGTCAAAGGGTGTGTGTTGATTTGGAATGGTGTGGCTTGGGCTGATAAAAAGGCCTGACCTTGTATTAGAGCACCCTGCTGGGTGGGTCACCATCCCCTTCCTGCTTGGGTCTGTCCTCCTGCTGCTAAAATAGGTGCTGCTTCATCCCCGGGGACAGAGGAGGTGGCTTGGCATTGTGGTGGTGACAGCCCCAATCCCTGCTAGCCAGGAAACATCCCAGTCCCATGCCCTTCCTTGTGGGAACTGTTGCTTTATGGGCTTGGAGACATTTCTGTCCTGGCAAGATGAGTTTTCCTCACCCATGCTCATGGCAGCATCACCTGGAACGCTGCCCAGGGCAAGAGGTCCTGGGATTCAGGCACGATGCCTTTGAGCTGGAGTCAGGCTGGGGACAGTGGGATTTGAATTCAGCCTCCTTTGGCCACTCTTGAGCGAGACTTCACTCAGGCCTCAGCTTCGGGGCTGGCTTGGGGGGAACATGACAGGGACAGGCTTTGCTTAATGTAGCATCAACCCAATCACCTTAAAATTAGGGAGCTTCTGGTATAAAAGCAGTCCTTGACGTGGCCATGTGACCAAATCCTGAGGGCATCTGGCTGGTAGAGCAGGCATCTTGATCCTCCTCAGTTTATGAGTCACTGAAAAGAAAAAAACTACCACAAAAAACAACCAAATCATGCTGATTTAATTGTCCTAGTTTTTTGTTTTTTGGTTTTTTTTGTTTTTTTTTTTTTTTTTAATGGATATCTCCCCCTTAACCCTAAAATGTGCTGCTTCTGTGGAAAGGACACCTTGGCAGCCCAGGAGCTGCTGTTTTGCATGGAGGGCTGAAGTCAGAAGTTTCTCTGGGTTGGACTGCCAAATATTTGGGATTTTTTTTATATGGACTCGAGCTCCTTCCTCTGAGGTACCAGCTCCTCGGTGTTTCAGCCTCGAGAGGGTTACAGAAGCAACAGGCTGGGGAGATTGAGGGGTCTTCCAAGGGGGATTTGGGTTAGAAATTTCAAAGAAGAGCTCAAAAGTCTTGAGACAGGCAAGAGGGAAGAATGAAGCTCAGTAGACAACACCAGAGCGAGGCCTAAGCATGCAAGGGCTCATGGTTTGACCTGGTCTTGGGTTCTCTCCTTGTACACTAATCCTCATTTCACCTCAAATGCCAAGATGCTGAAAGGAGAGCCTTAAAAATCCGATGTATTTGCCAATGCTGTCACTGCTCCAGTTGTTTCCATTGAGTCCTGGCAGATGTCACAGGGAACAGACACCCCATGGCTTTGGCTACAAACCAGCCACCTCGTCCTGCCCTTTTCTCCAGAAGCAAAGGCTCAAACTAGGTTTTATAATTTCTCACCCCTATCCACTCCTCACCCTCCACGGAAAGCCACCACAGTTTGCAGGGATAAGGCTCCAAATTGGTGCAAGAACTTTGGAGACCCGAGGGATGGCAAAACAGAGATGCCCCAACCCTCAAACCAAGAGACTGTAGCCTTTACGCAGGAGTCAGTCATGCCTGAGCCTTGTGTGAGGGAATAAATCTGAGCAGGAACCTGTAGCTGTGTCCCCTCACCGGTGGCACGTGTGCCCTCGAATATCCCTTCTGTTGTTTGTTTTCCAGTCAGATGGAGCACGTGAAGGGGGTGGGAAGGTGGGAAGGCAGGAAATGTGGCCATCACAAATGTCCAGCTCTTCATTTAAGAACGTTCAAGTGGCACATATTTAAAGACTTGGCGTTTGTAAATTCGTATTTTGAGCCTTGCAGTAAGGCTGACACTGTGGTGCAGGGGCTGGGAGCTTCAGAGGTTTATGAGGAACAGATTTCCCGAGAAAGCAGAGTCTGGCTCTACCCACAATAGAACGAGTCGTTTCCTTTTTTATTTTTTTCATTTGGTTTGTTTGGTTTTTATTAGTCCCAGTGGGAAAGCGCACAGGGAGATTCGTGACTTCCATGCAGTTTCCAAGGTCTTGTATCTTATTTGCTGCCAGCACGCTGGGTAGGTGCAGCTTGGCGGGTGGGTTTGGATGGGATTCTGTCTGGTGGGAGACAAATGTGGCTGGTTTCTTGGCACAGAGGGGGGGTCCTGGGCCCGGCTCTCGCAGACATTCCCGGGGAGGGGGCGTTCCGCCGCTTCCCTTCAGACGATGATCTCCCAATGAACTCTCCACTTCCCTGCTGTTCCTTTCTGTGCAACAAAGAACTGCATATTTTCCTTTTTAACCCCCTGGGCGACTATAGTAGTGTGTAGATTAAGACCAGATGACTTTTTTTT
>VXBU01008309.1:175969-317806 GCA_013400315.1 Bombycilla garrulus
TTTTTTTTTTTTGGTCTGAGCCATAGCTAAATTATTGTACCCAATGCTTTTTGTATCAGATGGCATCACTTTGAATATGCAGATGAGGTATAGGATCTTGACACTTTATAACCTTTTTAAAAAGAAACTTATCTGTTTACTTAATGTCTTGTGTAAAAAGGAAAAAAAATGTATGCCTTCGGTAATCACTTTTTTTTGGTTTTTTGAGTTTTATGAAATTACAGTGGTTACACTCCAGCAGCAAAATAAAAAGCATTCACTGTTTTGTACATCCCTGTGTGCCTGGTGCTGCTAATGGGAATTATCAGGATGTGGGAGGCAAAGGCAGAGCTGAACTCTGGCCAAGGGTGGAAGTGTATGGGGGAGAAGAGAGGGCTTCAGGAAGGCCTTGGAGCACCTTCCAGTGCTACAAGAGAGCTGGAGAGAGAAATTGCAGGGGCTTGGAGTCACAGGACAATAAGGAATGGCTTCAAACTGACAGAGGGTGGGTTTAGATCAAGTGCAAAGAAGAAATTCTTGCCTGTGAGGGCGGTGAAGCCCAGGCACAGGTTGCCCAGAGAAGCTGTGGCTGCCCCATCCCTGGAAGTGTTTAAGGCCAGCTTGGATGAGGCTTGTAACAGCCTGATCTAGGGCAAGGCTTCCCTGGCCGTGGCGGAGCAGTTGGAATTCTGTGATGTTGAAGGCCTATTCCATCCCAAACCATTCCATGATTTTATATCCAGTAGAGCATGGCCTAACCTTGATTGGACACCCTGGAATACACCCAGAGGAGACGCTGCACACCCCCCCACCTGATCTGCTCATGAAATCTGTTGGGTTTTTAACTCTGCTCCCCAGGACCAAGGAAGGCAAAGACCAGAATCTCCACGGAGGCTGAGGAGGTGGAGCTTGCATAAACAGGCTGGGAAGCAAGGAAAGCTGACACAAAATTGTGTTGAGTCCCCAAGTAATTACATGGGGTTGCATGGAAAAGTGGTGAGGAAACTCCCCTTGTGCTGCTCTAGGCTCAGGAAGGCTTTTAAGCCAGATGCCAGCTGGGAAGAAGGTAGAGGTGAAGCAGGGTGGCGTGGCCAGAGCTGTCCTTGGATTCCCCCAGCACTTCCCAAGTGCTGGGCACGGCAGATCCTTATCTCCTGCAGGCTTTGAACGGCAGCTGCAAGGGGCACTGCCTCCTCCTTGTGCAAGAAGCAACGGGGCCTTCAATCAGCCTAATTGCTGCCTCTCCTCTCAAGCAGGAGGGCCGGGGGGACTGCTGAACACGGCGTGTGTGCTGGAGAAACACCCACCCGCGCTCCTGCCCGTACATGCTGTCTCCTTCCTGCTGCATTCCTCCTTGCTCTCCGTCACCCAAAAACGTGCACCCCTTTGCAGGCCAGATCCCAGCTCTCCGTGTCAGGCTGCTACCACTCCATGCACAAGTCCCTGCTCTCCCTAAGGGGAGGACTATGAAGGTTCACTAAATTGGGGGGTTCTGGAAAAGGTACGTTGGCCACTCACTGGGATTGGCCCAGAAAAGCTGTGGATGTCCCATCCCTGGAAGTGTTCAAGGCCAGGTTGGATGGGGCTTGGAGACACCTGGTCTGGTGGAAGGTGTCCCGGCCCATGCTGGAGGCAGGGGTAGAACGGGATGATCTGTAAGATCTCTTCCAGCTCAAAGCATTCTGATTCTATTCCATGATTCTCTGGCCTTCCCAACTGGTGCCATAGTCCACAGTCCTTAAACCGTTCTCAGCAGGGGATGTTGGTACCTGCAAGGCCCATCACAGCCCCATGTTGCTGTGCCTTCAGTCCTGCCAACAACAAAATCAGTGAGATCCCCGCTCACCTCACCGTGGATGTCCACAGCTTGGGTTCATCCCTGACTCCCTTTACAGTCACCACATGAAGGGACAGCACCCTAGATTCAGGAGGGACTGATCTCAGACTGCCATGGACGTTCCTTTCAGAGCTCCACCACCAGAGATGGACCCCCAGAACTCTCAGCTCACACAGACACATCCATTCTGGAGACCCCAAAGCCTTGGGATATGACCCATGGCTCACAGCTTTCCCTGCCCATATTCCTGACCCACCTCAGCAAGCCAGCTCTCCAGAGAGCAAGGAGGCAAAGGTTGCAGGGTCTTCAGTAAAGTCTAGACCTGCCACAGCCCAGCCTTATAAGGCTGGATTAAAAACTGTTTTCTGAGGGCTGCCTTGGTACATTCTGAACCATGATGAAACCTTCCTTTGATTATTTTGGACTGCTGCTGGCTGCCATGGCCAATGCTGGCTCTTCCCGGGCACAGTACAGCTCCCATCACTGATCCCATCTACCTGCTTGGGATCAGCCCTTTTGCAACAACTCCATCTGAGGACATCCTGAAAGGGTCTCCCCACTACCCTCTGTGCCCATGGAGTCTTGAACCATCAGCTGTGCAGAGGCAAAAATCTCACCCACCCCCAGGGCCTGGCAGACCCCGTGGGGCTGGGCACACGGTTCTGGAAGGTGGGAGGTGCTGCCCTGCCCGTGCTGCAGTATCTGGAAACTCCCATGCTCGTAGGGATGAAAATGTAGGGCAGCTCTTGGGTTGGGAAGAAAATTAAAATGTTCACAACAAATATAGCTGAAAAGTCAAGTGGGGAATTAGGCGCTCCTTGGCAAAGGTACAGGAACGCGGATCACCAGGGGTGGGTTTTGCCCTGGGAGCTTTCCCTGGGAAACAGAACAAGGAGGGGAAGGAGAAACTCTTTGCCCAGGCTCACGCAACAACCCCCACGGTTCAGAAAGGGAATCCTGCAAATCCCTGCTCCATGCCATGACCACAGCAAGGAGTCGTGCTGCCCTGTCTGAGCCGCTCGCTGGGCAGGACCTCGGGGCAGAATTTGTCTTAACAATGGGAGAGAAAGAACATTTGAGTGGCAGGAGAAGAGGCTTAGAGGCTTGCAGGGAGCTTGGAACGGGCTGAGTCACTCGCTGTCGGCGTCAGCAACTGAGGAGAAAAGCGTGACTGCCAAACAGCCACCTGGAGCTTTGTCAGCTCATCATTAAATAAAAAAAAAAAAAAAAAAAAAAAAAAANGAAGAAAAATTGTAGAAAATAAAATTAAAAAAAAAAAGGAAAAAAAAAAAAGAAAAAAAAAGCCTCTCCCGCATCCCACCGGAGAGCTGAATGTGCCGCACGCAGCCGGGGAGTTCCGTGCAGAAGCAGCGGCTGTGAAAAATGCCCTTCCCTGGCTGCAGGTGCTGGTTTCTGTTGCAACATCTCCCTTGGGGCCGCTCTCCCACAGCACCCGGGCAGCCTCCAGGGACGTGTCACGGCCAAGCCGGGGCTCGGTCCAAGGACCGGGGGCGGAGGATTAGAGAGACCTGGCGGAGGACGACGCAAGAGCTGCCTCCGCCTCGCAGAGATAACTGCGGCTGACTTCAGCCAGGGGCTGACTCACCTAAGCCAGGGCATCTTGTCTGGATATCAGGTGGAGACAGGGAGAAGCAATGCATTTAAATGAGCTTTGATCTTTAAAGCAAACAACGCCGCCTTGTTTTGCAGCACTCAGGCAGCCGTGGGTGACAGGCAAGGACGGCCAGGCTGGTTCTGGGGGGCCCAGTTAAAGGCACTCGCTTTTCATGGATGGGTGCTCAGCTCTCAAAACAAGGGCTGTGATAAAGGGCTTATCAGGAAAACTCACCTGGAGCTGCCAAATACCGTCTTGGGGCTCTGTCTGCGTTGCAAATCTTTCAGGCTGAGTGAGACAACACAGCTGGGTAACGCAGAGAGACACAACTGTGACTAGCCCAGCTGCAGCCAAGTGACACATCTGGGAAGAGAAATCTAGTCCTTGTGTTTGCAGTTCCTCAATTTGTTCTATCCAGTCTCCATTCTGGGAATATTTCAGTGTGAGGAACTGGGCTGACCCCCATAACTGCCCTGCTTTGAACAAGAGACCTCCTTCCACCCTGAATCATCCTGTAGTCCTATGAAGATGCCAGAGAAGAAAAGGATATCTTATAGCTCATAGGGTCCAAAACTGGGTCACTGAAGGAGATTCCAGAGAGATACTTCCCTTGGGGCATGTACCTTCTCCTGAAACTGCACCTGGCTCCTCCCGCTCCGTCTGTTGTGGTTAAAATGTCCACGGCTGCAGAGGGAATTATGTCCAGGCTGCCTGCTCCCCACAGACAGCTCAGTATCCTCTCTAAAGTGTGATTTTGCTTAGTTTCATAGAATCCTGGGATCACAGAATGATTTGGGTTGGAAGTGGTCTCAAAGATCATCCAACTCCAACTCCCAGCCATGGGCAGGGACATCTTCTGCTATCCCAGATTGCTCCAAGCCCAGTCCAGCCTGGCCTTGAACTCTTCCAGGCATGGCGCGTCCACAGCTTGTCAGAGATTTCAATATCCACAATTCCTCAGATGTGGATTTCACTCATCTAAAGCAGTTAAATCACCTCCCTACATGCCCCTATAACTCAACCTGTCTCCTGTTTTCTCTTGAGAGTGTTTCTATCATGAGATGCAGATTTACCACACTCAAAGCCCTGCAAAGAGACGTCTCTGGCTCCATCAGCTTTTGCCATGTGATCCATCATGTCCTGAAGAGGCTGAGCTGCACCCCCTTGCATTTTGATCCCTCAATCCACCTTTGGGGTCCTTTCCAGCTGGATGGACTGAAGTGTGCATGGAAATGCAGGTGTCAAAGTGTGTCTGGAAAAGGGCGGCAGAGCTGGGGGAGGGTCTGGAGAATAACTCTGGTGAGGAGTGGCTTAAGGAGCTGAGGCCTGGAGGAAAGGAGGAGGTTGGAGCCAGGTGGGGGTTGGTCTCTTCTCCCAAGTTACAACTGACAGGACAAGAGGAAATGGCCTCAAGTTGTACCTGGGGAGGTTTTGATCAGATATCAGGAAAAATTCCCTTTCAGAAAGGGTGATCAAGCACCGGAACAGTCCAGCCAGGGAAGCCAAGGAATCACCATCCCTGGAGGTATTTAAAGGGCTTGTAGATGTGGCACTCAGGGACACAGCTTTAGTGGTGAACATGGTGGTTCTGGGTTAATAGTTGGACTTGACGCACTGAGGCCTTTTCCAACCTTAATAATTCTGTGAAATGGTTTCATACTAAGAGGGACTGACCAGTCCCTGTGGGTGTTTCTCTTTTCCACCCCATTTTTCTCCCCTCACAGCTTCTTCAGGAGCAATTTCACATTCATTTCCAGCTCACAGGAGGGAAAGGCTGTAGAGCTTTGGGCCAAGGATTTTCCACGGAAGAAACAGATCCAGACCCTGGTGATTACCCACTGATCACCACTTTTTGAGATCTGTCAGACAGCCAACTCTTAGCTCATTTAACACATGCTCTACTGATGTGTGGAGCTTTTTCCCTCCACTGCAACACCACGCTGTACAAATCTAATATTTTACAAGCTTGTGCATACACAGTTATGTTTATGGGCCAACCTTACAGTCTCAAAGAATGACATCAAACTGGTACAACAAGACCCCTGTTCTAAAAAACATGTTGACTGGCATTTTTAATATTTCTGTTATTTATGCTTTCGTGAATCAGATTCTAGATCAGACTGTTTTTATTAACAATCAGCCTGTTGTTATTTCTAGCTGACATCACCCCTAGACACGTCTGGCCCACAAAGGCAGTTTTGCTGCTCAGCAAGCTCCTGAGGCTTAGCACCACGTTAGACTGGTACCCGAGACAGGAGAAGATGTTGGCCCATGCATCAAGGCCTTTGCATCTCCCAAGGATCTGAGCTCCAGGCTTGCTTGGGTTGAGCCTGAGGCAGCTGCTCTACATCCGAAAACCGGTTTCCTCACTTTGTCCCGAAATTTGTATGAAACTCAGATAGAAGACAGATATTATGGCAGACTCTAAACTCATGAGGGTTCACTGTATCTCTTTGCACAGTGGCCAAGGAGAGGAGATGGTTGTGGGGAGCCTAGCAGGATACACCAGGTGAGACCTGAACTCACCTTCCTGAGCTGGAGGAGGGGCACAGCCTCAGGGACCCTGCAAACCTCTTTGTGTGTGACAGCAGAGTGCTGCGGTCTTTGACCCTCAGGCTGTGGGACAGCCGGGCTCAGGCTGGGTGTGATTATAGAATCATAGAATTATTAAGGTTGGGACAAACCTCTAAGATCACCAAGTCAAGCCATTAACCCAGCAGCATTGTGTTCACCACTAAACCATCTCCCCAAGGGCCACATCTAAGTGTCCTTTGAACACTTCCAGGGATGGTGACTCAGTGGAGGGTGGACAGCTTAGGATGCACAGCTTTAGAAAACTGTCCCAGCCCCAAAAAGATTAGGAAACAGCAGCACCATTTCAAAAACATCAGATCCTACCCAAAATCAAAGGTGAAGCAGCTGATCTACTGAGACCACTGAAGCACACTGTCAAACCCTGCGTGACCATTTCCATACAGACCCTCCTTTTGCCTCATCTCAGGCTCTGCTTGGGGGTGTTTGCCCTCATTTTATTCCACATATTCACTTTCCTCCACAGCATGTGCTTCAATTACTGATCTTCTGAGTCCCTTGGAAGCCTCTAAAACTTCAGTGTGAGAAATAAGATATTTCAGATATTGAACCAAACCAAATCCTAGTGCAGAGTTTCACCTCCTCGCCCTGAACTCACACCCAGCCCAGCCTCCTCCTCACACAGCCTGTGCTCCAGCAAAATCATTTGCACACTAAAAACCCCGCCAGACAAAGACCCAGCCGCCCACCCGTGCTCTCAGCCTGCCACCGGCGTAGAGAATCCTCGTCCTTAAGGACACAGCCTTGAATAAAAGCCAGGGAAATAAATAATAAAAAAAATTAAAAAATCTCAACAAAACAAGCTTCTCTGCAGCCTGACCTTTTATTGTCTGAATGGGGCTGCCAAACCAAACCCACGCTGCGGGTCCTTCCCGCTCCTTGCATCCTGTCCCAGATTCCTCCCCTCCCTGCTGAGGCTCAGTCGCAGCCCCGGCTGTGTCACTGGGGCTTTCCCAGGAGTGAGGAAGACAATGGGGGGGATTCTCGGGGTGGTGTGGGCGGCTTCCTCTTCCTCCATCCGAGGAGGGCCTGGGGGTTGGCTCAGCGGAGGGTGGGATCCGCAGTTCTGGCAGATGGAACAGTGAGACGAGGTGGAAAAGCGTCGGCAGACTTGCGGGGCTGGCAACACCAAAAGGACCAGAGGGGACACGTCAGGTTTAAATATTCTTCTCACCCCCAGGGCCCATACTAGACACTTCAGGAGAAAAAAAAAAAGAAAATTATAATCCCCCTGTGAATGCATGGTGCCGGCTGCCAGAAGAAAAGCTTGGCTCAGGGCTGTGCTTGCCCCAGCAGAGCCTGTCTCGCTTTTGCTGCCCTTCACATTTCCCCACCAGTCCCCGGCTCAGCCCGAGAACTCCTGAGGACGCGAGCTGAGCGGCAGCATCCGAGAGCCCCTTGCAGGACGTGGCAGACCCTGCCCTCCCTGCCTGCGAGCGCCGAGCCGGGGCTTGTCCACATCACACAGCGCCGGCTGCCTCTCATTAGCACCGGGTGATCAATCCATGGGGAGATGACAGCCCAGCGGGATGAATCCAAGCATCCTACTCTTTCAATTCTCCTCCTCCCATCACACATGGCCGGGCTCGCCTGGTCCCATCATCTACTGAGGGCTGTAAGCCATCGCCCCCGGATGGGGAATGAACCCTAGCGAAGGGAGCATTTCCTTTATGTCCTGTTGGGAAGCAGAGGTTGTCCAGGCCTCCGTGTCCTGCTGAAGGTGGAAGAAGATGCCACGAGGTCTCCCCTGTTACACCATGGAGAGGTTCAGCTGCATTGTCCAGCACAGACTTGCAGTGGCAGCTGGCATAGAACACCACTTTGATCTGTGAGACAGATTGGGTGAAAAACCACCCATGGTTTCATGGTTTGCTCCAGTGTTGCTGTCCCCTCCCCAAAAACAGGCTGTTGCAGTTGCAAACAGGATTTATGGAAGTCAGTTCTGCTGTGAGCAGCCAAGAGAGACGGTGCCCAGCATCCACGCTCCACAAGCCTTGATCCAGCCTGGCACGGGAGACTGGGAGGAGCTCTAAAAGCCAGTGTGCCATGGATGAGGATGCCTGCAGGGAGGCTGGGTAGAGGCAGGTGGTAGATGGGCTTCCATGGATCATTGAATCATACAATAGTTTGGGTTGGAAGGGACCTTAAAAGGTCATCTGGTCCAGATGCCACTAAACCAGGTTGATGAGAGCCCTATCCAAGCTGGTCTTGAATGTTTCCAAGAATGGGGTATCCACCAACTCTCTGGGCAACCTGTGCTCGTGTTTTACCAACCTCACTGTAAAAAAACTGCTTTCTAATATTGAATCTCAATTGACCATCTTCCAGTTTAAAACCATTGCCCCTTGAACCATCACTACAGACCCTGCTGTAAAGTCTGTCCTCATCTTTCTTATATGCCCCTTTCAGGTATTGAAAAGGTCTTCCTGGAGCTTTGTCATCTCCAGGCTGAGCAGCCCCAACTGTCCTAGGCTGAATCTAGAGCTGAGGTGCTCCAGCTCTCTGATCTTTTTCATTGCCCTCCTCTGACCCACTTCAAGAGGTCCATGTCTGTCTTGTGTCTGGATTGATAGCGCACATTGACCTGACCCAGGTGCAGCACCAGCACCTGGCTTTGTTGAATTTCACGAGAGTCCCACGGCCCACTTCCCGAGCTTGGCCAGGTCCCTCTGGATGGCACCGTGTCCCTTAGGCACATCCTTCAGGGCAGAGAGGCACAGCTCAGCCCATTTTGCACCAGTGATTCTCTGTCCTCCATCCTGCCGAGCACAGGGAGGGGCCCCTCAGTGCCACAGTCCTAAGGGCAGCGGCTGCTTTTCCCCTACAAATCTGGAGGGAACAATATCTCCTTGAGGGCTCTTCTACTCAGTATCATTTTGGTTGAAACTGCCTGGATTACTTACATAAATCTTGCTTCTTTAGGAAAAAAGCTGGGCTGTGGTGTCAAAACACTTTGCTGTGCCAAGAGCATCCCTGCTGGGTTTGCAAAGCCTTCCCTGGGGTCTTGCAACCCCTCTCTGTTGCTGGCACTTTGGGGAAACCATAAACCATCACTGGCCTGTCATGGTTTTGGGGACGGCCAGCCCCAGGGGTGATGGAGAACAATGTCCTCTCTGCAGACTGACACAAACCGCTCTGAGCCCAGCCCTGCTGCTGTCCAGGGTGGACAAGCTGTGGATTCATCCCTTTCTGAGGAAAAAAAGGGCTCATGACCATTTCTCAGCTCTGACCCCTGAAAAGAAGGGGAGCACCTCACTGTGGAGTTTCTGCACAGCCTTGTACAGTTGTGCTTTGGTTTATGGTGCATTTTCCATTGCATCAAACTTGTCTGTAATAAAAAGTGAGAGAGGATGTAAGAAGATGGAAGCCTCAGGTTTGGGGCTAAGTCAGGGTGGGATACCTGCTGGATTGGGAAGGAGGAGCTGTAGGATGGGGCTTCATGAAGGTGCTCAGTTACATTTAGGAGCACCTGGGTTCCTTCTGGAGACATCTCAGACCCTGCCATGAGCCTGGGGAGGAAAACACCACTGTGGGTTGGAGGACGAGGCAGCAGATGAGGGCATGGCTGCAGAGACAGAGAAGGCTGGAGGCTTGAGCTGCAGCTTCAAGCAGCCACTGATCTGCTGGTAAATCAATTCTCCTCTTTTGGAGCAGCCTGACTCCTTTTTGGAACACAGTTTCACTTGGCTGTGGTGGGCAGTGGAACAGAGGGTTGGCTGGGACACGTGGCTGGGGTGGCAGAGCTGCAGGCCCAGCTGCTCTCAGCCCAGCCCAGCGCTGGCCCAGCCACACGTGGGGTATCAGTGACCCCTCCAGGAGCCCTGCAGCACCATCACACCCCGGGC
This sequence comes from Bombycilla garrulus, assembly GCA_013400315.1. Lineage (NCBI taxonomy): Eukaryota > Metazoa > Chordata > Aves > Passeriformes > Bombycillidae > Bombycilla > Bombycilla garrulus. The sequence goes on from VXBU01008309.1 coordinate 185,838, forward strand.
TTCCCCACATGGGACAACCAGGGAAGGGTCCTAAGGCAAACTCCATGGTCTTCGAGGAGAGAAGGAGGCAGAAGGGATGTAATTCGTGACAAGGCAAAGTCACTTCTCCTTCTTTCCTCCCCACGAACATCCCAGGAGAAAACAGCAGGGAAAATTAAAAGGCTAAATAGAATAAAACAGACTGAATAGAACAAGAAAGAACACCTAGGAGCAGGTCTTTGTAACTCCAGCGGGAGTGGACTGTTCCTGAGTCAAGCCAAAAACACCCGAACAAGGCCAACCTGGCCACCCCTCAGGCAGGCCATGTGAACAAGTGCATCAGCCACACTGGCAGTTCTCTTTCATGAGTTTCTTTATAAAGAAATATTATATAATTAACTGCAGGCCAATTAAACACATCAAACAATCATTGTTGATAACCTCCACCACCCTGTGTTGTCAGGAAATGTGAGAGTGGTGAAACAGCTCTGACTCTCAGAGTGGGAATAGCAACTCGCTGGCTTGAGGATGCCAGCGATGGGCCATGGCTGGTCACCTGGACATTGGAATTGCCACAAGGCTCCTCCACATCTCCTGCCTTCCTGGCTCAGGTGGATGCCCCCAGTGTGGTTAACCAAACCTCCCAGCACCACAGCTCTGGGATACAAGAGAAGAAAGACACATATAAAAATGGAACCAAGAGAGCTCCACTGGCTCCCACCACTGGCCTTTTCCAGCCCCTGACACTCCAGAGCTCTCAGCTTTCTCCTGTAGCACCCACAGCAGGTTTGCAATGAATTTTCTTTAGTGTTTCTCCCCTGCTGCTCCAGGCTCTGGGAGAATCGCAGCCACTCACAGCAAACTGGTGCTGGAAAACCTGCTGGTGTCAGAAAAACAGCCCCAGGATGTCATTGTTCCAGACAGTGCCATGCACGAGGGTAGAAAGCTTCTGTGGGCATAGCTCTGCTGCTCCCTGGGCTCTGCTCTGCAGAAGGGTCTGTTGCAGCCTGGAGGGAAGCAGATTCCCTAGGGCTGGTGGGCAGATCCTGTGCATAGCAAGGGACATTTCTGTTGCAATCATTACAGGAAATTGTTCATGAAATAACTTCACTGCTTGGAGCAGCTGGACCCAACCCTTCCTGAATGAACTCTGTCAGGGCCAGCCCACAAAATTACTCCTGGATCCTGTCTTTTAGGAAGCTCAACTATCTCCAGAGCACTTGTCCTAGGAGGATGCACCAGGGAGAGTGCTCTTCCAGAAGTCTTCCAAGAGGAGAAGACTCTACTTGAGAACACCCTACTTTTACTAGAGACAAATTCCTCACCTTGGACATTCAGTGTTCCCAGTTAAAGTATTCCTGAGGAGTGCAGAGGCTGGGGAATTAGGAGCTGTCTTCTGGTGGGCGTTTCCCACTAGTAATGTACAGAAAACAGCTTCCCCAGACCGGGATCAGATGCAGCATAGGCTGGGTGCACCCCAAATCCAGCAAAATATCTAAGTACCCTTTCAGCTGACAGGTGGGGCTGGATGTTTGTGGTGCCTACATCAAAATGGGTAAGGGCAGCTGAAACCCCTGAGAGACCTCGTGAGTGTTGGCTCAGGTTTTTTTCTCCTTTAGGTCATTTGTAGTAATGAGTATCACTATTGTGCCATTATTTGGGGAGCTGATGCTGAAAAAATGGTCCCACCTCATGTTGAGGCAGACAGACGTGAGAGAAAGCCTTTGATTTTCTTGGGCTTTATCCTAATTACACAGTTTAGATGCTTTTGGGAGATTTTCTCTGTTTTTTTTTTTTCCAAAGCAAATGGAATGAGCAATAATGCCTTGTGCTTATAGGTAGCTATCTGATGTGCTTGCTTATTAGGCTAATAATTACTGGGAAAAGATTAATGAAGGGCAGATATTGGAATAGTTAAGTACTGCTTTTTTTCTGGTTTTATTGAATGAGAGAAAGGGTCGAGTGCCTTGACTGCTACACCAGCCACTCATTGGATCCATAAGATTTGTGTTCCCTGTGTTCTTGGGCTAAGTTAACAAATATTTACAGGCTGGGGCTGTGTTCAACAGAGCACTCTCAGCTGTGTGCTCAAATCTCCTTGGCCTCAGTGGCGCTCATATGCAGCCTTGTGCAACGTGCTAGATGTGAGGACCTTGGATTTTTTGGATAACAAAGACAACATTTGTCATTGCCAAACCAAGGGTCACCGAGTCACATTGCTGACTAGCACAAAGCCCTTCATCCCCTTTGTTCTGTCTGAAATGGTGAAATAGTAGCTGACTAGGCAATTTTCACAAGTTTCTACTTTTTTTTCTATGTGTGTTTGTGCGTGAATGTTGTTGACTTCTAAATTACCTGTGTGAAAATCCTTTAATCTCAATCCTAAATTCACACTTACTTGATTTGCTTTTTTGTGCTGCTGCTGCTGTAATGTAATCAGGTTCTCTCACATCCGCCAGAAGAAAGATTACCGAGAACATCAGATGTCCCTTTTTTGCGTGAAAATGCAAAAGGACTCACTCAGCAGGTGGCCAGACGTGTTTCTTCTCCAGAGGGCTCATTCACCCCCGAGCCAGGCTCACGGAGCACCTCAGACCAAACCCCTCACATTCATTATGTGCATTTCTCTTTTCCTTGCTCTTGCACTCCCTCTGCTGATCCCTGAGATCTGTTAGAAGAAAAGTGCTGGAGCCAGAGATAAGCAAAGTACAGGGGGGAAACAGCTGTATAGCAAAACATGAACCAGCTCATCCCAGATGGAGAATACCTGGAGTTCAGAGCGCAGGTGAGAAAAAAACTAGAGGGATAAATGAAGATGTGGCAGATATAGTTCCTCCTATCAGTTGATTTCTTCCTTCTGGTGACCAGTGATGTGACCTGAGGGAATGGCTGGAGATGTGTCAGGGGAGGTTTAGGCTGGATATTAGGAAAAGGAACAGATGGGATTTACCTTCCTACCCTCTTTCCAAACCACGATCAAGGTCACCTGTCTGCTTTCACCCACCCTCCTCTGTAGATTTCCTTAGATCCTTTGGGGTGAACTTGAGCCCTACTTGAATGCTGAGTGTCTTCCCCTCAGAGAAACCAAACCCAAAATTAGAAGATTAGAAAATTAGAAGAATTCCTTGCTCAGAAAAGCTGTGGATGTCCCATCCCTGAAAGCGTTCAAGTGGATGTGGCTGGGAGCAACCTGCAATAGTGGATGGTGCCTCTGCCCATGGCAAGGAATTAGAAGGTCTTTAAGGTCCCTTCCAACCCAAACCTTTCTGTGATTTTATGATTTTTTATGATTTTTATGATTCTGCTTTGAGGGCCTGAAGAAACACAACCCCTCTGAGGGGGCTCAGTTAACCTTTCCATGGGCCTTGCCTTTCATAAGCCAGAGAGATAAAAACTAATGGGACTGCTGGGAAGCAGGGAAGAAGCACAGAATTGCTCTATGTGTCCTTTGGAAGGTCCCAAAGGGAAAGGGTCCTTGACAAGGAGTTTATTTTCATTAAAAATTACAGGCCCAGCTCAACCAGTCAAGTAAACAAAGCAAGTCTGTAAAACAGCAAGTGCAAAAGGTCCTGGGTTATTTATAAAGGGCTTTTAAGTATATTAGGCCTAACACCAAGATAAATCAAGCCTGCCAGGATTCCAGAGGCATATCACATGTAGCCCTAGCTGTTGTCAGCTTTGTGCTGGAATATATTTAGTGGCCTGTTTCACTACGAACCTTCACGGCTTTTTCCCTGGTGATCCCCTTGAAAATTAATACATTGGGACCAGACACAGCTTTCTGTCTTCAGTCACATATTGACTTAATCAAATCCTTCATGGAATCAAGGAATATTTTGGTTTGGGAAACATGTGAAAGATCATCTTGCTGCAACCCCAGCCATCGGCAGGGACACCTCCCACTAGACCAGCTGTAGCCAAGCCCCATCCAACCTGGCCTTGAACACTTCCAGGGACAGGGTATCCACGGTTTCTCTGGACAAGCAATTCCAGTGCCTCACCACCCTCACATGGAAGAATTTCTCCCTCATACCTAAAGCTAACCTCCTTCAGCCTAAAGCCACTCCCCTTGTTCTCTCTCCGTATGCTCTTGTCAAAAATCCCTCTTCACAGCAATTCAAATCCATGCCACTGCATTCAACAGACATTTTGCCAACCAGTGTGTTACAGAATGGTGAAGGAGCCTGTTCAAGACCAGGTTATTGGATCCAACAGGACTGGGGCTTTTTCCTGAAACAGGAAAACAGTACAGAGGGTCACCAACATCTGCCACTGTGAACTTCAGTTCAAATAAATCTCAGTGATTACTTCTCAGCTGATCAGAAGGAAGATGAGGATATCTGGGATCTTGTAGGATTTGTTCACATGGTAATTTGAAGACCCTGGACAAAGTCAGTGCTAGGAAAACAGCCATGTGTTTGTCTGCTCCTCTAGCTCAACCTCCCTGCATTTCAGATCATCCTTACAGTGATCCGGCACAAACACAGAACTTTTTGGGTGCTTTCTTCTCCAGTCCCACCAGAACAACTCTGTGCTTTCCCAGGGTCCAGACCAAGTCCAGCACAACATGACTCCAGGAGTGCACAGAGCAGGAGAGGGTTTGACTGGGGATTCAAGGTGTGATTGCTGGGACGGCCACAAGAGGATATGGGTGTCTTAAGGGTTTAGTGGCCTTCCATGAATATCTGTGGGGTATCCTGGAGTGTTTTGAACAGTACCTAAACAGATGTTTAGGCAACTTCATAATTCTCTATCAAACCCCAGAAACTTGTGCCATTTAGTGCCTTGCACTGTAAAGTTAGGGATAGCCCATTTCCAAGCCTCATTTCTGCTTTTTATTGCTCCAGCTCCTGTTCGGAAAGAATGCCACATGAGGGAAGGGAACATTTTAGAGGGAAAATATTCTTAAGGCAATGTTCACACAGATCCCAGCATTCCATTTTTAGGATCCCAGTCTACTCCCCAAATAATCTGGCTGATTTTGCATCCCTGCTGGACAAAACTGGACAACTGATCCACCCTTCCAGCGAGGATTGAGGATGGGCTTCTCTGCCTCATTCTGGGGTGAGGTCAGACACCTCTGTCATCCCCTGCCTAGGAAGGTCATGATGTTCCTTCACTGTCACAAGGCCAAGGCCAAGATCACAGGTAACTTTTCTGAAAAGGAATGCAGAGAGGGAAGTACCCAGTTTGGGAAATCCTCTGGATTTGCTTTTTTGGTGCCAAATTCCTCAGCTGTTTCCAATTTGTTGAAATTAACTCCGGTTTAGTAACACCCAATACTTGCCTAATTGGTTTGAACTAATTGACTACATACAGGCCAGAAGATGCCAGCTGGTGCTCCCCTGCCTTGCTGAAAGGGTTGTAGGAATTGTCTACAGGAACAATTGCTCAGCAGGAAAGGCAAGTTTTGCAAAATCAAGTTTTGCTGTGAGAAAAAGCTGTGGTTTTGTTCAAATAATTCTAATTTTTTTGTTTGTTTTTCTTCCCGGAAAACTCAAATAAAGTATCTTAATTTGAATAAGGTTAGTGCCAAACATTTGCTTTTAACTTTGTGCCATGACACACACAGAGCCCCAGATCCTTATTTCAGCTGAGCTGTGTTGGTGATGCCTCTGAACAGAGTTTTGTTTTCTCCTTAGACAGAAAAGAAGCAGATGAAAATACTGAGACTGAGAAAAATAAAAATTTGGTTAATTGTCTACTGAGTTATATTATATAACAATTTCTGTAGTTTTTTGCCTCCATGACTAGAGAATATTTATTTTTTTCTGATCAGCTCTCAATCTTAAATAGAAAAGATCATCTATCTTACAGACAAGTTAGAAAACTTTTAACAACCCTATAGACTCAGATGCTGCCTGTGAAAAACAGGGGTCCAGCCTCCACTGCCCATTACTTTTCTTTCTTTCCTCTATCCCAGCACTCATCAACTTGCTCTTTGATGCCCCAAATATTTCTGAGGGGAGAGTCAGGCTGAAAATGCTGAGGATGGAGGTCATGTCTCCTTGAGCCGTTCAGTCCAGCAGTGCTGGTCTGGGACCAGCAACAGCACCGTTTTTCTGGTCAGTTTTTCAGTCCCAGGCAGGTATTTCCGTGCTGGAGCTGCTCGGTTAATTCTGGGAACTTGCACCAGATGGCGATGCCAGCCCATTTCCAGCTTCACCTCTGAAAAGGCAAACTCCGAGGCACCCCTGGATTGTTTGGTTTAGGGTTTTGGGGGTTTTTGGTTTTGGGGGGTTTTTTTGTGTGTTAATGGCTGATGCCTGCTGAAATCCCTGAGCCAGGCAGGAATCCCATTGCACTGTTTCCTGCTAAGGTGCACTCCCATAGGAATTCGCTGCTCTATCTTGCCATTATCCTGTGAGGAGCAGACAGGCAGAAGAGAAAACAGCCTTCACTGTGTTCAGGACCAGGAAACATTTACAGAGATTAAAGCATGGCTGGATATAAGGGGTCAGAGCAGAGGGGGATGGAAGCTGTCAAGAGTAAGGTCAGGGCTGAGCAGCACAAGCCGTCAAGAAACTGTCCTGTCCACTGGCCCAGCAGGATCAGAATCACAGAGTATCCTGAGTTGGAGGGACACACAAGGTTACCAAGTCCAGCTCCTGGCCCTACACAGGAGAGCCCCGAGAATCCCACCATGTGCCTGAGAGCGTTGTCCAAATGCTCCTTGAGTTCTTGTCAGGCCATGACCACCCTGACCTCATATAGATATGCAGATATTCCTACCTCAGTGGGTTAAAAGCAGCTTGCACAGAACCCTGGTAAATGATCTCTGATCACTGACCCCCACAAGCTGTAGCACTGACTTTGCAGTGATGTTCAGCAGATTTTGTAGTCTCTGAGTTTTTTTGGGGCTCCTCTCCAGCAGCTCCCAAGGGCCCACTCTCAGAGGCAGATTGCAGCCATCCCAGTCTGCCTGGCCACGATTTTCACCACCCCGATGTAGGTTCCCAGTGCTCCCAGAATCTGTCAGGGAGCTGCTCAGTAAAGAGCAACCGGATTTACAAAGCTCGTTCTTGGATGGGAAGTGCTGGCAGGGTGACAGGACAGATCCTGCACGTGCCATCTTATCTCTGTCCAGGTGGGATCACAGCCCTGCAACACAAAGGGTGGGAGGCAGGGCTCATTGCCACGAGCTCTGTAACTCGTCTCCTGCCAACTCTTTGGCTTGGTTTGGGAAGCAGCACAAACAGAGCTTGGGCTGCACACAGAAACACCTGTATGACACAAAACAGCGTGACGAGCAGAGCTGGACACAAAACAGGCCTGTCAAGACATTCTCTGGGAAAACGGAGCTGTTTCTGCACAGACCTCTGACACGCTGGTCTGAAAAGCAGCAGCCAGCAAGAGGGGACTGGTCCCATTATCACACTGGGGATGCACAGGTTGAACGTTGGTTGAAAGATGCAACTTCCCAGCCTGGCCCCTCTCTGTCCAGCATTTTTTTACAGATTATTTCTACCTGAACAGGACTGTGAATGTGATTTACCCGTTCAGAGCCTGCTCTCCCTCCTGTGCAGAGGTGAAGGAAGGCTCCGGGGGGAAGCAGGGAGAAGGTGGCAGGGTTGAGAAAACCAGTCTGGCCTCTCTGGGACATGACATTTGCCATTGCTACTGCAATAATAACTACCTGCTCTACACTGCCATGGTTAAAAAGCCCAGGTCACAGCCAGTAAAAATTTCCATCCCCCACTTGCCCTGCAAGCACAGCCTGATCCCAGGGGAATTCTGCATCAGAACCAAAATATGTACTAACATTAACATGAGCAAAGGTTTAGACCACGGCTGTCAAACAAACCCTGATCAGTCATTGTTTAGCAACTATGGATCCAAGCTACATAAACTGGTGACAGAGCTCACTGGGAATTCATCCACCTTTCTCTTCTGGAAGTTCTCAAGGAATTCAGCCATGACCCAGCTGATCTCTTCAATCAGGCAGATGTGTTTGCAGGTGGTGTCAATCCCCTGCATGACAGGATAAGCTACATCTGAGCATGGGAAGAGCTCAGGGAAGAGAGATGAAGGATGAACAGAGAGGAGGATGAAGGCAGCTGGGAGGTAGATACTGCACAGAGTTGTGTCTCCCCTCTGTTCATGGAGTGGATAATACCATGATTTCCTTATTCTCAGAACTTCTGACTGAGAAAAAAAGTTAAATCCTCATTTTTATCCCCAGAAAATCAGAGGGAACGGGACAGATGTGGTTACTTTGGCTCACCCAGCCCACAGACGAGTCACTTACCAGAGTTCACATCTCTGTTCCACCCTCATCCAACCCAGCTACCCAGCTTCCAACCACTGCTACAAGTGAAGCCATATTTACCCCTGTTATCCCAGAATCCCACAGTCTGGAAGGTTACCAGCCATTCCCAAAGCTGGACTCAGAGCCTTGCCCAGTCAAGATAACAGAGCCCAGTACACGGTAAATCATCCCTGCAAGGAATCTCTACTGTCAGGTCTTTCCACTCCACATTCTAAAAGCTGATACTCACAGCAGCAGGGATTTCAGCCACTGTGATGCCTGTGCTGTGGGATTTCCACATCCTCCAGGCTCAGATAAAATAGCACACTAACTCCCTGCCTCTCTGGTTTTGGCCCCAGATTCAGACTGGGACCTGAGAAATTTTTCTCAACTGCGGTTTCAGTGTAATGGGTATGTTCCCATGGAAAGTTTCAGTTTCAATTATATCAGCACTCTTTATGGGGGACAAAAAAAATTAATCAGAAAACATTCCAGTCAGATTTAGACAAATTTGCTAATATTTACCCAAAAAGACACTCATGGAAGACTTGTGTCTCATTATCAAGATGTTTGGGCTTTCAGGTTATACCCAGAAATCTTTCTGATGTAGAAACAAGGCATGAAAGGCTTTGGATTGATGACTTTAATCTGTCTGTCTTTCCTTGATTAGGAGTGTTAGTGTTGGCCTGCCTTTGTTCTGCTGAAAACCCTTTTCTGGATTCAAAGGCATATTTTTTGCAATCTCTAAATTCTTCAACTGAACAGGGAAAGGAGGCTGAATCCTTAATAAAGACTTCCTTCCTCCCAGTATTATTTATTCATTGGATAAAGATAGGCTAAAATAAACACGAATTACTCGTGGACTTAAAAACTTCAGTAATTAAAACATCATTCTCCTGTGAACGCTCCACATAAATTTCTTGATTTCTAGGACAGTATTTCTCAGTTTCTCCCATTCAGCCTACAGTATGTCAGATGGCAGACAAAGCCAGTTTTTATCATGAATGAAAGTTACAGATTTTTGGAAATAAATCCCTGCGTGCTTTGTGCTTTCTGAGGTAGAATTTTTTAAACTGGGAACCAGTTAGGGCAAAATATGGCCAAAATAAAATGTTTTCTGACTGATGATCATGCTAGAACCCAACCAGTATCCAGAGTGAGGCAGGCAAAGGGTTTGATACCAGCAAATGGAAAAGGCTTTCCTTCTACACAATGCATGTAATTAAATTGTGGGACTCATTACCAAAGGAGGTCATGAAGGCCAACATTATGCATGAGATTACAAAGGATTTATTACAAATTGTGGAGGATTTCGTTGGGATAACTTAGCACAGCGATCTGGCTGCAACTTCTATGTCAGGAAACCCCTCAAATACTAAAAGACAAAGGCAGGGTCTGTCTTGGTCTGGGCATCTGTGTTTCAGATCCACTGAAGGGGCAGCAGACTGAGGTGCACTGACAGAGTTTAGCAGTTATTTATTGACCAGGGTGACAAGGAAAGATTGGGGATTAATGACATAATTCTATATTTAATAGGATTAATAGGATTAATAGGAGAACAGGTTTTCAACTGCTGTAAATCAGTTTATGTTCCTGGTTTTCCACAAGGCTTTGGAGACTTTCCTCTCCCAGGGATCTGGCTCTTTTTGTCTTTTCCTAACTGCGAGGACACCAATTTCCAGCATGCCCAGAGCATTGCAAAGGGTCTTGGCAAAGCTCTTGAGACTTGCTGGAGTTTCCCTCGTGTCCCTTCAGTCCCTGGATGCTCACAGGGCCCTGACTGAAGTGCTGTGCTCACACAGCCCATGGAGGTGTCTGATGGAGCCCAGGCCCTTCAGCACCATCCAAATGCAGGGGAGCAAGTCAAGGAGCCTCTCTCCAGTGCCAAGCCGTGCATCTTCCTCTCTTCTCCCTTGATCTTAAACCTTTTTCTCTCCCTTCAGAACTGCTTTCAGCAAGGAGGGGAGGATTTCTTAGGAGAAGTGCCCCAAGAGCAGCTAAGAGCTGGTTTGGGAGGGTTTTAATGCAGTGTGGACTTAGCAATGAGCAATGTGCACCTCTCGGGATCCACCAGTCACTTGGACTTTTAGAGGCTGGAGAAAGGTGTAAATCAAGTCCTCTAAACTAACCATGATAAGGGAAGCCAGTCCTCAGAAATAAAGGCAGAAACCCTCTCTTGCCAGCAGAAGGATACTGTGCATATTAAGCACAGAGTGGGCACCTGTTTGGCAGCCCCCAACCCTTCCCACAGGACAGATTTATCTCTTCCTACAGGATTTGCCACCATCTCAAAACATCTTGAGGTTTCTTCCCCTGTCATTCCCTAAATAAACTTTCCTAATATCTATAAGATGAACTGATCCCAGGTTCTCCAAAGACAGATGGCTCTATCACAGATCAGTATCTGATACTGATGTAACAACAACTCCAACACTCCAGAACTTTGCCTTCCTCACTTCCCACCCCTTGTGATACTCTATTTCACTAAAGCAATTCCCAGCCAGCAGCCCAGCAGCTGAAAATTATACATAGAGAGGAGATCTTCTCCTGCTCTGAAGGATTTTATGCCAGCTGATTCAGTTTCTGGAGGCAGCTAGGGAGAAAGGTTGCCTCCAAACAAGAACAATTTGTCTGGCAAGTTTTGTGGTTCCTGCTGGTTTAGACAGACTCAGCCTGGGATGATGTCAGCTCATGGAAAACAGGAGATCTCAGACCTTTCTCTGCTGGTTTGATTAGCATAGATCCCCCACAGAACTGACATCATATGCCAAGCTATTTGGGATGAGAGGCAGCATCCACCTCTGAGCCAGTGGCTTTCCCTGTGTGTCAGTGAGGCTCAGGGCACGGACCAGCTTCACCCCGAGAGCAGAGCTGCGGCCCAGGGGCAGGTTCAGAGGTGCACCAAGGCCTGGTGCCTGCCCAGAACTCGTCACACTTGTTTTTGCCAGGAGTCTGATGTCTAGGAGTGGTCTGGGTGTCTTGCCTGTCTGCAGGTGATGCTGGCCGTCACTCTGGTGCACGGGGAAGGCTGAGCCTGAGCTGGCCCATCCTCACCACGGGGCAATGGCTGCAGGAGGGTGCCCTAAAGCACCACAGTTACACCAGGCAAAGTGAGAAACACCAGCTTCAGAGGCACGATCCTTACTGCGCTGCATTTCAGCTTTCCTTCTGCCTCCAGACCAGTGAATCCCACCCTGCTGGCCACCTGCACCAGCCTGCAGAGCCCAAATGCTGACAGAAATGCCACAGACAGCTCCTGTCCCCCATATGCTCCATCACCCAGCCAGGGCTCCTCCGTGTGAGTGTAGCAGAGACATATTTCAGAGTTAAACATCCTGCAGCCCAGAAGGGGCTGCCAAAGGAAAAAAAAATTCGTTTCCTTCCTTTCTTTACATTTTTCTGGCTGACACCTCAGGGTCTTCTCTGGTGTTCATTACTCTTCTCGCTTGTCCCTGCTGGACGGATGCATCTCCAATCCAGAAGAGGCCAGCAGCACAGGTCAAAACACTGAAAATCCTGTGCTTGATACCTGGAATCACTATCATTTTCCCTGGTACCAGCTCTAATGTCCAGTACCGTGTGATTATGGGAGCTCTCACTCCCATTTTGACATCTCACAACAGCACCACTGTGCCCTCTGACAGCACCTCATTTCCTAGGTTTTGGAGCCTCCTACCATCTCTGAAATAGAAGAGTAGGGCACTGGGTCAAGCCTAGAGAGAGACATCAGGTGTCCTCACACTCAGTTTTGTTTTCAATGTCAATTTCCAAGGAATTGCACCAAAAGATACCTCACCAGGAGGTTGCTGTCTAATGCCACCCAGTTTGCTCTTTGGTGTATGTGAAAAAGCACTTCAGCTGCCTTTGGGCTGGTATCTCTTCTGCTCCTTCTGCTCCCAGCTCTTGATCCCTTCCTTGTCCCCAAACAGAACTGGAGAAAACAGCAGCTTCTCCCGAGCCTCACACCCTGCAAAGGGCCCAGAGTAACCCCAAGAGCTGGGTCAGTTTCACAATACACTTGTTTTATCCATTTAGCTAACTCAGCTTTTTCTTCCTGATTTGCTGTTGCTGACTCTGCAGCACAGTTTGCTGCCCTGCTCTGCAGGCCAGACCATCTTCCCAACCCCAAATCCCTGCAGCAAGCCTGCTCATCATCAGGGCAAAGCCCCTTTGTAGCAGATAGACAGCAGCAGAGGGGTTTGCTGGCTCTGCCTATGACCTGAGAGGCTCTAAGCCCATTCTTTCCCCCCATGGCATCCTCTCATCCCTGAGGGTTCAGCCACTGCCCCATGGCAGGCACTGGCATGGACACGAGCTCCCGTGAGGAAAAGGAGACCAAGGTGCCAGTGGATATTAAAGCCCTGACAGCCGGATTTACAATTTGTTCCTCTGTCTTCACAACTTGTTGCTCTGCTTTCTGTCCAGCCCTGATTCCAATCCCCCCTCCCTCCTCTCCCTTTATGTATAGATATTTTATTGCAAACACTCTGGCTTTTACGACCGGATTTTACACGCTCTGGACCACTTCCCCCATCAATTCTCTTGTCACATTTACTGTCAGCTGCCCCTGGATAAAAATAACAAGAAGAGCCAAGTTTTGTGAGCTGGCCTGTTCTCTGGGGGGAACCTACCAGAATAACCTGCCAGGAGAAGCAGTTGCTAATAATAATACACTGAGTGAAGAGCCCAGAGCATTGTAATTCACTATTTAATTGAAATTATGGCCTCCTTGAGATCTTCATCTGAGCAGAGTGTTCATAAGTCAGCCTCTCACAGTCCACCCCAGGCTGAGCTGGGAGCACATAGATGCTGCTGTAATTCCCCGGTGAGACCCTGTTGCCATCAGAGCTGAGCTTTGTCCTGCTCCCACCCAACCATGGGACCCACCAGCCCCTCTCCCAGGTAATCCTTAGTGACTGATTTAAAAGGCATCATGCATGAAATGAATTCCAGAGGAAAACTCATCCATTTCCAGACCCCTGCACCTTGCCTCACTGCCCCATACCGGCAGTGTCTCATTAGGAATGGGAAAAGCTCCAGAGCCAGGGAAAGCTGCTGCTTCTCCTTGCTTGCTCCCTTGTGACCTTTGCAGCTAAGAAAGGAGAATAATCCCTAATTGCACACCTGATGCAGCTAATGCTGCTTTTCTACCTCCTTTGAGTAACTAGAAAGGGACTCTGTTAGAGAAGGATCTTCGTAAAACCCACAAGAGCTCAGCCAAGCAGAGCTGATCCTGCTTCTATTCTTGATCCAAACCCAACAGTTCCTATTTCTATGTCAGCAGGGAAACACTCCTGGGATCACTCTGGAATGTCATTTTTATACTGTCAAACCACTGGCACAGCCAGCACTCTCCTACGTGATTCCCTAACACAAAAATCAGGAGTTAAAACCAGGCTTTCCCACCAGACAACTTGCATAGAACCACCTTGTCCAGGATGTAAGGGGTGTTCAGCCGTGCCCTGGTCATTCCCACAGAGCTCAGAGCAGTAGGGAATTTCCTGACTCAGGAGAATTCACTGTTGCAGGCATCAGTGGCCTGTGGAGATGGGTTGGTACTGGATCTGCTGCCCTTCTTGCCTGAGCGTGGCTCAAACTGTCGAGCTTTGTAGGACTGTTCCTAATGGGACCAGGAGTCAGTGTTGCAGCCAGGGACTCTGCTCCATGTTTACCTACAAAACCAGCAACTGGAACTCGTCCTTCACAGCAGTTCCCAGCTGTGATGTAGACCCGTTCTCTGCTGGCCTCTGTGATAGAGGAGATCCAGCTCTCTGCTTGTCCTCCTCCAAAGTTGTTCTCCTGGCTTCCCACCCACCAACACCCAGACCTGGTTTTAGAAACTCCAAGACACCTCTCAGCCTGCACCTTTTCTGTATCTCCACCTTCTGCTGCTTGCGCTGTTTGTATTCCCCAAATCACCTTCCATTTAGTCTTTGCAAAACAGACCTTCCTTGGCTGCTTCTCAGACAGGAAAGAAAGGCACAACCAGGCATTTCTCTTCTCCACAGCACAAATCTGTGGGGTGCAGTTTTAGCTCTTCCCTTTCCTTTCCAAGGCAGTGCTGACTGCGTTTCTCATCGCAGCTTACAAGAGCTTCCCAAAGTTTCATAGAATCCTTAAATGGCTTGGGTTGGACAGGAACTTAAAAATCAGCCAGTTTTGAACCCCCTGCCATGGGCAGGGACACCTCCACTAGATCAGGCTGCTCCAAGCCCCATCCCACCTGGCCTTGAACAGGGATGGGGCAGCCACAGCTTCTCTGGGCAACCTGTGCCAGGGTTCAGCACCCTCACAGAAAAGAATGTTTTGCTAATGTCTAATCTAAACCTGCCCTCCTTCAGTTTACCCTTTGTTCTATCACCCCATGCCCCTCTCTTTCAGTAGATTTGCCATCTTCTTGTAGAGTAAAATCCAACTCTGAAAAACAAACCAGGCACTGCTGCACTAACTAAAGAGAGAGCAAAATTAATTTCACTTACAACAGGCCTCCAACATTTAAGCAATAAAGATGAGTCCATCATTTAAATTTTTCTCTTATTAGTATCTGAACAGACTGTCCCATGAGTATTGTAGCTGAGTCTTTTCAGATGTTAATTGTTTCTGATAAAAATACGTTCCTACAGAGGCAGAAGTTTCTCCTTTAAGTGTTTGCATATCTGCCATATAACAAGGGTTGCAGTAAACAAGGGATGGCTTTGGCATAGAATTCAATTCTTTGCAGGGAAAGAAAATTTGATTTAGAGTCTAATAGTTTTCTTTTGACAATGATGCTGAAAAAGTAATTTCTCTGGGTTTTTTCACAAGCATGGAGGAGAATGTGGTACAGCAGTTCATAAACACCTGGAAAATTAAGCAGTTCATCTCCAGAGATATGAATTTCATTTGTATTACAATCTAAACGAAGATACTAAAGTTGCACAGGTTTTTTCATTTGCATTCGTGAGACTGAGAGTTTCACAGACAAAATGAGACAATTGTGACTGTAATTGGCTGGAAAGTGCAGTTCCCAAGTTGACAGGAAAAAAATTTCCTGTCCAAATTGGATTCATATCAGCAAATGTCTCATTTCTAGTTTCCTACAAACTGGAAAGGTTCCAACCATGGTGCACACCCACCAGAGTTGGCATTTTTTCAGTTCCATATCAGAAATTGGTACCAACTGTGCTGCAGTGCCACGGGCAGCACTCACATGCCCCTGTTCCAGAGGGTTTCATCCTTCTGTGAACTCACCCAGGACAACAAAACTGGCAGGTTCCAGTGTTCCTGGCCCATAATCCTGGCCAGCTTCCACTGAAGCCTAACCTTGGACTCAGTAAAATCACTTTTAACCCAGGTTTTTTTCATATGAAGATTTCTTTTTTGTTTGCCGAATTGATATTTTCCCATGACTCTTTAGCACAAAAAAAAAAAAAAAAAAAAATTCCAGTTGCTACAGTATGTCTTTTATGTGCCTGTTCTTGATTTTACACGGACATCTGTGCAACTCTCCTACCCAACCAAGGGCCGAGCATGCAAAATATAACCACATAGCTAATAAATTGGTTATTTCAGACAGCCTAAAAACAGGAGATAAAACCACAGATTAAAAATAACTTAAACCCAGGTGAAGTCAAGGTTGAAAATTATCAGCAGCTTTCAGGTAAGCAAGTTACAGAGTGCAGGTACCAAAAAGAAAAAAAAAAGCATTGCAAACACTAGGAAATTAAATTTAAAGAAATCCAACCACTTTAATGTTAAGAAACACAAAGGTAAGATAGCCAAAAATATTAACTCTAACTGTAGCAAGTCCACATTTCCTTGTGATGTCTGCTCTAATTCTATTTTAAGTCATCATATAGATTGAGCTGCCCAAGGTCACATTCGATACTCTCACTTTTCTCTTTTGTGATGCAATTTGGACAAAATTAACAAAACGGACGTCAAGAGCCTTAAAAAAGTGGCTTTGCAGAAGGACATGTAGGCAGAGGAATTTTCTTGCAATAACAGTCTTCTTGCTGGAGCAGTTTAAATATGGACGAGGCGCTTGAGAACGAAGCAGAGAGACACAACCTCATCCTGCTCCTGCCGGGGCATGTGGACAGGATGACCTAACAAGTCTTTCCCATCTGCCATCCCCGTGGTTCTCTGAGAAATGAAATCCCACGAGAGCCAGGGCCTGATCCTGAGAGGTGAACCCAGAGGACCAGACTTCACCCTGCTTAAGCTTTGCTATAAATAAATTTGTGTCGGGGCCAATTACTGGCATTTGCCTCTTTCTCAATCCTTTCAGTCAGAACCTCTTGGCATTTAACGATGTGATTTTTCCAGCAATATGTGAATCGCTTTCACGTCTATGTTTATCCCAGCTGTCTGACTCAGAAATGTGGGCTGACTTGGTTAAATCAAGGCTGCCAATGCTAGAGAGATGGGTAAAGATGTCAAAAAAAAAAAAAAGAAAACAAACCACACCCTTATTTTGCAAATATTTGTGCAAAGGAAGAAGTGAATATGCCTCTCGTGCGTCTCCCCTTTGCTGAGCTCATAGTGCAAATGCCAGTGGATGACTTTTCTTGCAGGAAAACTGGTGTATAAGGCACACATTACGTGAATATTCAAAAATAATTCATGAGGGTTAATGTTCATGGTGCAGCCTCATCCTAATGGTCATTAATCTCAACAAAGATCAAAAATTTTGCTGTTTAATCTGCATACCCTGCAAAAAATTAACCAGACATGAAACTGCCAATAACTGGGAAATGTTTACCACCACAAGATGAAAAATAATATTCTATAACATGTACAATCAAGAAAACCTTCATCCCCTAGAGGACAAATTAAAAACAGAAATGGAGGCTAAATTCCTGGCATGTATTATTTAACTGAATTATGTTCTCAGCCTTCATTTCATATTTTTCAGATGTGCCTTCCAATCTGGGGAAAGCATTTGACAACATTTTAGGACTGTTCAAAAATTTTTGTGAGAAACAACTAATTTGCATTAAATTCACCATTTTCTGTCCAACTGGTAATTTACACAAGACATTTCCAATTTTTTGCATTAATTTTGGCCTTCAAAAATGCCCTGGGACAGCCATCTCAGTCCATCTAATGGATGTTATCAATTTAGTCACAGAATCACAGAATGGCTGAGTTTGGAAGGAACCACTGATGGGGTTACGTGGTTCAACCTCCCCTCTCTACGTTAAGTTGCGAAGAACCTGAAAATTATTTTCACTCAGCTTTCAAACACAGAAAAATTGTAACTTTAAATATGCTAAAAATGATATGTAGTAACAAAAAATGGCCTTTTTTTCACGTGCCCATCTGGGGGCAGAAGGTGACCTTCTAGCGCGAACAAAGTTCTTCCCCACATGCTGGCCCCACTAGCAAGATCAGCAGCAGTGTTGATGCCAACGCGCTGTGTCCTGTGTCTGGCAGCTCCAAGAATTTGTCATCTCCAGGGCTGCTCCTCAATTCTTGACAGAGAACTTCTTCCCCTTCGTGCCCCACTGGGCCACAGGCCCAGGAATCAACGGTGGAAAAATGAAAAAAGATGGCATCTGATAAAGATAAGAGCTTCCAAGTTACAGTAAGCAGCATACACACATTATAATTTCTGCAGCAAGAGTGGCTAGAGAGTTTTTCCAGGCCTTTTCTCACCCACAGAGGGTCCTGAATCCTGGACAGGACTTACTACATCTGTTCCATAACAGTCCTCCATGATTCAATAATGAAACATCCATCCAGCCCAACTTCAGACCAGAAAACTCTTCCGCAACACCCCAAAACGAGATATAAAGGAGTCTTTTGGAGTACAAATGGGTGATTTTCTCCTTCTGATTCATTCCCCGGTTTTCATTTGCCATTTCCTGTCCACTCTTCACGGAATCACTGTCCATGGTGAAGGTGAGGGATGGATCCAGTGTGGGGCTGCCTCAAAAGGCCACTAAGCAACAAGATCAGAGGTGAAGACGTCCAAGTTGAATGAGGAAAATGTCTTGGTAGACTTTGGCACCTTGACAGATGGTGAGGACTGGGGATGGGCAGGAGGATTTTTAAAGTCCCTTCCAACCCAAACCACTCTGTGATTCTGTGGCACTCCTGGCTCTCTGTACCTTTTTCAACACATATTTATCTGTGTCCATCTTGGACAGAACCGCGTCATGCCCCTGAAAAAAAGGCAACAAAGAGAATGCCCTCCTTGCCTGCCGTGCTTATATTCATTGTCCCTGTCCTTCCACCCAAGGCCTGTGTCTGGAAGGTGCTGCGTCCTTCCTGGTGGAAAAATCAGGCATTTTCTTCCCATATCCACACAGTCTTAGCACTTGACACGGTCTCAGCTGGACTGTGTCCTGAGCTTCCAGCCAGCCTGACTGGGCTTTGGAAGCTGGCAACCCTTCAGCAACACAGCTAATCTCTAATAATCAGACTGGTTATCAGCGATAATGTGAAATGCATTTTTGGGGTGGGCTGGAGCTGCACTGGGGAATGACTCCCCATAAGGAATACACAGCTGCATGCTCCTTCTCCCAGGATTTTCCCCACACTGAGCTGGAAGACAGGCTGACCATCCGGTCACCAGGCAGGCAGTGAGCTCAGGGAGGACCACACCTACTGCCAGTGGTGGAGATGAGTGTGCTGGACCTCCCTAAAGGATCTGGCTGTAGGAAGCTCCCACCAGCAAAGATTTCTCAACACAGTGCCAGGAAAGCCATCCCAGGAAGTGCTCAGTGCTGGTCTGCCCAAGCCAAGGCATAAACCTTCCTTTCCCACAGCAGTCAAGTCTTCAGTCCAGTCTATGCAATGTCTTGCCCTTACCAAAATTACTGGTTCCAAGGGGCAGAAACTGAAACCTGTTTATCTGAGCCCTGAGCAGAACAGAGGGTAGCAAAGGTAGAAGGAATTAGGGCTGCTTTGTACCTCAGGTTTGTGCTTCCTTACCTCTAGCCACGAAAGAAAGCTACTCCTCCCCAAAGGAAGATCATGTTCCTATCTCAGCCGACAGCAAAACATCCAGTGGTTTCAGTGGCAGCAGAAAAGAGCCTTGGGGAACAAAGGGCAAAGAAAAGCAGCAAATTCCCTGTTGCCATAAATGTACTTCCATGTCAGCTTTCTATCTGCAAAGGCCTTGTGTGAGCCAGCCTCCTCCCTGTCACCACGGGCTATCAGTCTGTGTGTGGGTGGTCAGGGCAGGTTCACAGCAGGGTGGACGTCCATCAAGGAGCTGCTGAGCATCAGAACCCTGCTCTGCCCAGAGAGAAGACCCCACAGGTTGACAGGGCCCACGTTAGGTAGTGCTCAGGAGACAAGTGGATCTTGCTAATCCACCATGCCAGACCAAGGAGACAGATGAGGGAAATCGGGCGTGGAGCCGGGAGCCTCCCAGCATCGCCACACGGCATTGTCATCCAGTGGCTGCTCATTCCCTGTTGATTTCAGAGGCTGTCCTCACCGCTCCATGCTGCTGACACTGTGCAGATGAAGGTGATAGTACTGGGAAGGGTCTTTGGGGTGCTGTTTCAAAATACAGATTTCTTTTTTTTCCCCTAGGATTCTTTTTTTCCCAGGAAACAGAACAGAGGCCAGGTTCCAAGGCAGATCGCCAGGCAAGCATCCTGGAGTCTCCAGCTCTGGGAATTTCACCTGTGAAGCATCCTGAAGGTCCACAGAAGCCCAGGCTGCCCAGGAGCCCCCACATTAAGCAGCAGATAAACATGGCAGGAACCAGGCAGATGTGCACTACAGTCCATTTTGCTTGGAGCTTTATCAACCCAGCCGGATTTGCTGGCACGTCAGAGACATGCAGTGCTCCAAGGTATGGGAGGGCACGGACTTTACTCAGGGTAAAGGTAAGGGTAATTGTTCTTTATTTGTCTTGCTCATCACTTGGACAGTTTGCCTGGCGGGACAGAAATAACTTCTCCTTTTATCTATTCATAACACCTCCAACACCTCCTTTCTGAATGTCCTGCAGAGAAAATTGAAACATAATAGACTTGGAGATGCAACTTAACTTTTTCTCTTGGAGGTACAACTATTCTCTTGGAGATATGCCAATTTCTTTTTCTTCTTTTTTTATTTTTTTATTTTTTTTTAAGGGATGAAAGTGTTGACAACCTTTATGGGGGAAGGAAGAATAAATATTTTATGAGATGAAAGAAGGAGGCAGGTGTGACATGAACTCTCATCTTACAGAGCTGTGGCCGTAGGAAGGATTAGGGCATAGGTTTTTCAGGCATTCATCTCCAGCTCTTGTATAAACAAAACTCTTATCCATCAAGTGAAGGCCTTATTTCCCAGTAAATGTAACAATCTTTTTTTTCCCTGAGAGCTCTTCAAAGGAAAAAAGAAAATGTAGTTCCAGAGCTGCACAACTTTCTGTAAGCCATCATCACAGTTGATGTCACCATCAATAAACAAAGGAATGCTGGGGCCAACCATGACAAAAATGTCAAATTCTTCCTAGAACAGTTACCTTGGCTCCTTTGAGAGCAAAGCAAGCTCTTGTCCTGCTGGACAGAGGGGTCTTTGGAAAATGGAACAGAGCCTGGAAAGGCCACAGAAACCTAATTGCTGACCCATATTGTCACAAGTACCCCCACTTTCGTCAGTGGACAGAAAAGCCCCAAGAAAATTGTACTCCAGGCCAGTCCTTCCTCGTCATCCCTCATTTGTGTGGCCAAGGGTTTACATGTAGAGGATGGGGGCATTATCCTGTAACAAAACAAATGTTTGTTCTTTTCTCCTGCGTTTGTCTGAGAGGAATGAAAACAGGATGAAATGGTTTGCATGAATGGCACCTAGGAGGCAGCGCAGGTTGAGACTCCCTCCAGGTGAGGACACCCATGTTTAGGTGCTCACATGTAAATTTGGTATCTGAATTTCCACTATTTCAGGCACTGCAGTTATAGCCAACAACCCCAGGGTTTGATCCAGCCCAACCTCCAGTAGAAAACCAGCTTGGGGTGGATTCAGTTGCCTGAAAGGAGGCACCTTGAAAGGCATTCAGGAGTATCTAAGTCATCCCCATGAGTGTCTCTAGATAAGACACAGGATCTGCTCCAAATGAGGAGTGTGTCTGCAACAGAATCCTATCCACAACTGCTCCATAGGGGTCAATGACATTGACAAATCAGGTACAGATCTGTCCCCCAAGAAACATAAATCCTGTGTTTGCCTTGTGTTTGCCTAAATGATTCTACAAAGTTTGTAGGTAGTGTCAGGCAATCTTTCCTGTGAGGTCTGAGGAAAACAAAGCTTTCAGCTCCCAGGGTTGCCAGAGCAGCATTTCCCCTGAAAGCTCTGAGGAGACACCTCAAAAAAATCGCCATTCTCCAGCTCAATGTCATGCTGTATTAATGCAGCCTCCCGATTCTCAGAAATCATTATATTTTGGGCTTCCTACTATTTATGCACCATTTCTCACCTAGTCTTTGCAGTGGCTTCACCAGTGATGGTGAAACCTCTTTGAAAATCATGATCATCCTGTTTGATATGAGTTTCTTCATCCTACAAGGCTACATTTGAATGTCAGTCATGTCAGCCTGTTTCCACTAGCTCAAAAATAAGGATTCAGAAGAAAACCCTGAGTCACCAGTTTGTGTCTGAACCCAAGGTCTGTATCCTCAGGGCTATTTCAATGTCTCCACTTGGTGCAGATTTCTCTACAATGTCGGTTCCTGCAGCATGGAGGCTGAGACAACAACAGAACATAACTGTATCCATTTTCCCACTAAAATAAGGATTTCTTTAACTCCATCCTAGACATTTTCGTTCCCTGGCTCTGGTGCACCAAGCTGTGCATACATCAACACTCCTGGACCCTTCAGCCTCCGCTGGGACCAGCAGGAGAACAACTTGTGAGTCAGCATCCTGCCTCCAACAGTGGACGCCCAAGAAAGAACATAGGCTTAGAACAAATATGTAACAATATTTCCTTGAAACACTTCCCAGCATTCAGCAGCTTGTGAGTTGGGAATTTCCAGGTAAGAAAGGGGATCTTGGCATTTCGTAGTCATCAGTAAACTTTTCTCCCAGACTTTTCCAGTCTCTTTTGGAGTGTACACAAACTTTGCATATCCACAATCTCCTGCAGCAAGGCACGCTACAGGTTTTTGTAACACAGTGTATGAACAACCACTTCTTTTTTCTTGGACACGACTCTCAGTAATTTCTCTTGGTGTCCTCCAGTTCTTGAATTGGCAGGGGCTGAGGAGAGTCGTCCCTGAGTCCCCACCTTCGTGCCCTATGTCCTTTCGGTCCCCACTTTTCCTGAAGTCCCAAAATTTGGCTGCGCTGCTTCTCCCCAGTGCAGGTCAGCAGAGGGAGCTGATGGTCTGAGCCCTTCCAGCAGCTGCTGTCGCTTTGCATGTTCCAGCTTTTAACACTCAGTCTAAATATAAAACAATACCCGTTGTTTCTCCTGGCTGCACGGACGAAAGTTTCAGAGGAATGAAATCAAATAGCCAAGAAAGGCAATGCACTCAAAAGGAAGAATACTGGTAAATAAGATAATGATTTATTCCAAACTAAGACAAATTTCAGGGCTTGTCCTAAGACAGCAGCCAGGAAAAAAAGACAAGTAAGAAAAAAATCCTGATTCAAACTTCTCAACAAGGTAGACAATGCGACTTTGGTTTGTTTTTGACCAGTTGCCCTCTTATGCATTATCAGAATATAAAAGATCTTGCCTTGAATGTCACCTACAGTGGGGTCTGCAGGACAAAAGCTTGACTTTTATAGGAAACCCACTTTAATTCTCAGAGATGTCATGTGAACTGTCTGTGCCTCAGTTTCTCTACTCCTCTGTGTTTTATCCATTTTATTATAGGTGCATCAGGACAAAGCACGTCCTGTAATCACAGAGCACAGAATTATTTGGGTTGGAGAACAACCTAAAGATCAACCAGTTCCAAACTCCTGCCATGGGTATGGACACCTTTCACTAGACCAGATTGCTCAGAGTCCCACCCAGCTCAGTCCTGAAAACTTCCAGGGATGGGGCAGCCACAGATTCACTGGGTAACCTGTGCCAGGACCTCACCAACCCCATCACCCTTGTCACATGTTCAGCTTGGAGGGACTGATTATCTGCAACTGTCTGAAAAAGCTCAGATTCCAGAGTCTTTCCCCAAATTCTTGAGCATGTTTTCCCTGGATACTTTCTGCACTGTAAAAGGGGTTTGTGTGAGCCCAGGGGAAATCAGGAGCTGGGGGAATGTTGCCCAAGAGCAGGTGAGGTCTGCCATGAGATTCAGGGCATGGGAAGCCCTGTCTGCAAACCCTGATCTCCCCACGTGTCTCTGCACCCACCAGCTGAAATGTGCTCGCTGGGAAGCCAGCTGCATCAGGACAACCAGGAGCCTGATGCCTTCCAGTCTTCCAGAAGCTTCAAGGGGAAACAAATCTGGTTCTGGTCTGATTTGGACCCAAACCAGCTCATTAAAAAAAAAATTACAACCCAACACTTGATGAGATTTCCTGCCAAGAGGAAAGCCAGGGAGCTCTCACTCTCCTCCATCACCCCTGGTTTTGGCATCCTCCCGGGCCCATGTGCCTTGGCCAAGTTTTGTTTGATCTGCAGCGCAAAGGAGCCCTGTGTCTCCACTTCTGGCAGCTGGATTGCACCACCGGGTAATTCTGTGGCTAAACTGTTTAAATAATGTTAATGGCTTTACAAATTCACTTTCAAAACAGCCTGAAGTGTAAAGCCAGCGGAGCTGAAGCAGCATGCTGGGGCTTAGGCGTGTTTAGATAAGAGTGGGTGCAGAGTAAGCTTTCCACATGAGCTACAGGAACAAGAGATAGCTACTCTTAACCAGCTCTCCTGCACTGCAGAGGGGTAGATGTTTGCAGCAGCAGGGCAAAGATGCAAAGCCAGCGCAGCTAGAGGCTTTGAGATCAGTATTTTTGTTCTTCTTGGCAGTTGACTCCCTCTGTGGCAGGTGCTGCTGGAGAAAACCACAGCAGAGCCATGGGTAGTCTCAGCAATAGAGCAATAAATAAAATAAGAAATAAAAAATAAAAGGGTTGGCTGACAGTGCTGAATGTACGATGAAAAATCAAGATTTAACACAGGGCAAATCTGGCTCATATCCACCAACTTGAGGCAAAATTGCTTTTCTCTGGCAGGTGTCCTGCTCTTAGCTTTTATTCAGGATTCTCCCAGGCTCCTCAGCTGATAAAAAAGAGCTTGAGGAATGCAGCACAGCTTGCTGGAGGGCAAAACTGAGCTACATGAACCTGGACAGACTGCAAGGTACAGGGATATGAGTCCAAAAGCAAAGGCACAAATGTGGCAATGTGGACAGTGACTCTATTTCCCCACCCTTGACTTTTCTGGGCTCATCACAGAAAGCTGGGAATACCAGAGCTCCCTGTGCTTGTGTATATGTTCACACTGATCCTGCCTGCTGCCTGCTCCGGCTTTGTGCCCACCACGGGTCGTGCTGTGATGGTGATAGTCCCAATAGCATCATGCAGGATTATCTGTGCCTCTCAGCAGCCCAGATTTCACACAGGTCACTCACTGCATTCCTGTAACCGCAGTTGTACTCAATAATCTCTCTTGGCCAAATAAAAACAGGTTGGGGCTATGTTTGTGCTGTGATTTATATCAGATAAATCAGCCATTCCGCCCCAGTGGTCGGCTGTCTACAGGCAAAGGAGGAGTGAGGTAAGGTCAGCACAGACCTCTGGAGTGTCTGCAGGAGAGATTTAATGTCTGACAGCATGGCTCAAACTTGTGTTTAGGAAACCAAACAAGTTCAAAAGAAAAATCAAGCACATACTTAAACAATACGGATAATAAAACACTAAAAACAAGTCAGTAACGGGAAGGGGCGGATTTGCCAGTTCTTGATCCTTCAAATCAAAACCAAAGACTTTTCCAGCGAAATATAACTTATGGCAAGTGAGATGCTCTCTGAAACACCCTTTGCCACAAACTGTGGAAGATTTGAGGGTTGTACCAAGCAAGAGAGATGGGTTTGCAGCCAGTGCAGAACCATCCTCACACTGATCCTGCCACGAGCTAAGAGGAAAACCAGAAATGACCAAGTAAAACCCAAAGCCCAAGCACAGCCCACACCCCCAAAGCAGCATTCATCCTGTGTCCCAACACAAACCAGCAGCTGCTGCTTCCCTCGGGATCCAACCCCTGCCAAGAGCATCCACACGCTCCCAAGTGCAAACCCAAGATCCCAAGAGAAGAGGAGGCTCAGGGGGGACCTTTATCATTCTGTACAACTCACTGAAAAGAGACTGGAGCCGATCTCTTCTCCCAGGCAATAACTGATGGAATGAAAGGAAATGGCCTCTAGTTGTGCTAGGGGAGGTTTAGACTGGATATGAAAAATTTCTGCGCTGAAAGGGTGGTCAGACACTGGAAGAACTGCCCTGAGAAGTGGTCTAACCACCATTCCTGGAAGTGTTAAAAAAACATGCACGTGGACATGGTTTAGTGGTGAACTTGGCAGTGCTGGGTTAATGGACTTGATGATCTTAGAGATCTTCCCCAACCTTAATGATTCTGTGATTTAGGAAGCCACTGGCTGCAAACATGCTCTGCACAGAGCTGCTGGTGGCGCAGACCTTGCGCAGTCCCTGGGCTGGGTCTGGTGGCACAGTCTCATGCTCAGAGCTGGGTTTGGGCACTGTGTGGGACATGTTCCATGCTGCCAGGCCGCTCCCATGTCACACAGTGCTGGCACACCTTCCATTGCACTGGATGGGGACTGCCAAGAGTTCCTGCTCTCTCATGAGCTTCTGCCCTCAAAGTGGTGAGAGTGATTTTTCCAGTCAGCTGCACTCTGGAACAGCAAAAAAATGCTAATATACACCATTCCATCAAGCTGCCCCCTATCTCCTCCCTTCCAATTGCAATCCCACAGGTTCTACTACAATGGAACAGAAAGATGGGAACAAATCATTTAAAATGGGAAGTCTGGGGAAAATTATTTCACTTTGTCAGGTCAGTAGAAGCTCCCTAAATATATTTTTCAATCTGGGCACATCTGGAGTTAATATAGATGGTGAATAAGAGCATCCAGAGACTCGTATGTGATGGCTGGCCACTGGTCATCTACAGGATCCTTTTTCTTAATACTTCCTCCCAAAATTGTTTTGGGCAGATTACCCAGCAGTGATGCAAAATCCTGAGTCTGCTGAAGTCAGGAAGAGATCTGCCTGTGGCTCTGAAGATTTGCAGTCTGGTTTTAGTCCTGATAGGAAGAGAGATCAAACCATGGAATCATGGAATCACTGAATATCCTGCGTTGGAAGTGACCCACAAGGATCAAGTCCAGCCCCTGGCCCTACAAAGGACAATCACAAGAATTCCATCAAGCTCCTGAGATTGTTGTTTCAACACTTACTGAACTCTGTCAGGCTTGGTGCTGTGACCGCTTTTGTGGGGATCCCGTTCCAAATGTCCTTGTAACCTGTTCATCCCTCACCTCAGCTGGGCTGGGGTCAGGACCCCCCACAGGCTCAGCTGTGTCACAGTAACCCTGTTCACAGCACCCACAAAGGAGGAAGCCCGGAGAGGAGGCACAAGTCCATGTTTGCTGAGGGTGGACACAGCCCAGCAGCCTTCCTTCATCCCTCCCCAGGAGAAGAACAGCCTGTGCTCCCACCCAGGGGGGCTCAAGGGACTTTTCTCCTCCCACACCCTCGGTCCGCAGGTCCTCGGGGCCTCTCCCAGGTCTCAGGAGAACAAAGGCACCTCATGCTGCCCCAGGTTTGCTGTGGCTCCTCCCAGCTCAACCTCTCCAGCACATGTGCCCTGCAGTCCTTCCCCAGCTCGTGCCCTGCCATGATTCATGGCTCCTCTTCTGCTCTTCCTTATATGGGGGCTCGGAACTTCACATTTCCTGCTCTAGGAAAGCCAATGCCAAAAAGTGCCTTTTTCTCTGCTCTGCCACCAGCCCTGTTTGTTCCCCTGGTCATGCAGGGCACAGACCCAGCCTGCCCCACAGTGCTCCCCCCTCAACAGTTCTTTGCGGTGCCCCTGTCCCACACCATCCCCTACACCACAGATGCCATCCACAGGCACGGGTCCCTTCCCCACAGGGCAACCCCTGGTCATTCCCATGTCCCCAGATTATGGAGCACGTTCAGCAGGGCAGAACGTCCAGGGAACACATCCCTGCTGACCCAGACGTGGGAAATGGCTGTGGTGCGGCAACCTCTCTCCGTTTAATCCTGACTAAGATGTTCATTTCCATCTAATTGCAGTCAAATCAGAATTTTTGCTTTTATGTTCTGAGGTAAGATTTTTTTCTATTTGGGAAAAAAAAATAGACTGAGGATTCTTTGAGGAAGCAAAAATGCAATAAAATTAAAGTAAGTAGTAAAATAAAGTAATAAAATAGATACAACAAAGTGCAATAAAATAAAATAAAAGCACAGGAATGCAGTAATTAACTCTTAGAGACATTAAACTACATGTTTTTAACTGCCAAAGTCCTTAATGGGAATATTTTGGTCTATAATGACAATCTGCCCTCTCAGCAGCCCTTTCATGGCCAGCAATTTCCAGACAAGGGTTTGTCAGTCCTTGAAAATTCTCTTTTTGCAGCCAGGGAATACAGCAGATATGGCAGAAAGGCATTGGCAGATTCAGGAAGGCAATTCCCAGAAAAATAATCTGGTTAGTGAGAAGAGAATGGAAAGGAAAATTCTCCTGAGACAGAAAATCCTTTGGAGGTGAGATGAGATGATGCAGCACTTCAAATACACCAGCTCTCTCTCTGAACATCTGCTTCTCCAGAATATAAAAATAAAAGAAGGCTACACGAAGGTACAAACAAGTGTGGAGTAGGAATGAATTGGTCCAAAATTCTTGAAAAGGCAGAACTGTTTTTTCTAAACATGTTGGATGATAGAAGAGCATCCTGCAATTAGGTACCCAAGCCCAGCAGGATGGAGGATCATTGAGCAGTTGCTTCTCATCAATTCCCTCCCACCTGGTGACAGGCACAACACCCACAGACAACTCCTCCATCACCATCACAAAGAGAAGTCTGAGGAACAGGAAAAATTGATCCTGCTGGGTCTTATCCAAAGGGTAGAAAGAATTTTCTGCAATTTCCTCCTCCAATGTTTTCCACTGCTGTGTCTCAGGGTAGCTTTGATCTGTGCTCATTCCAGCTGCTTTCCAGTAGGATAAGCTTCTTCCCTTTCCAGGCAAAGCCAGCTTGTCCAGTTCTCCAAAGGGCTTCAGAGGGATGGAAGACACTGCAGAAGTCCCCAGGGTCCTGGCTGCAGGTGTGTTCCTGAAAGGACAGGGGATGTGTGGCCGGGGTGATTTCTGTTTGCAGCTCTCACGCTCAGCTGGAGTTTGCAGTCACAGAGATTTGGCTCCAAAGCCCCGGGTGTGATTTCAAATCCCACGGTCCGGCTGCCTCCCTGAATTGCAGCTGCCTTTCCATGTCCCTGGCAGGTGAACAAGGAGGAGGTGACACGTACTCTCATGGGCCTTGGGTGAATACTGCTTCTGCTGCTCACATTTAACAGCCACACGTTGCCACTGACATTTATCTCAGCTGCTTTCTGTCTCTCCGTGAAATGATCACAGCTCTCTGTATGGAAAATTTAGCTGCTCTGAGGATCAAGCTGTGCTGCTAGTTCCATGTGGGAAGGATCGGAAGTGGATTAAGCAGGGTTTCAAAACACAGATTGAAATGACGGGCTGGAACAAGATCTTGGTTCAGGAGCACCGTGAAAACATCATCTTGGATTTCAGCACACTGAAAGTTAGGAGTGAATTGCACGCCAGAATTTTTCAGGCTGGGAAAAAAAAGAGAGCAATAGGAAGGATGACAGAAATTTATAAAACCACTAAAGGAATAGAAAGGGTAGTGTTTTTTTCACTGTTTCTTTTAATGCAAAATCTAGTGAAATATAATGAAACTAAAATAAGGTATCTGCAAGGTAAAATGAAAGTCAGTTCTTCATGTGACGTGTGGTCATACTGTGAAAATCCTCATCACAAGATTTTGTGGTTCTAGAAGAGCTTAGGCTGATAGGTCAGTCATTCCCAGGGTCCCCCTGGTCATTCTTTTTATTCTCATTAAAAATAAGTTCAATGGTTTCCTTTTTTCAGTCCCTGGGGACTTCACTGACTGCCATGACTTTTTAAATATCTTAGAGAGTGGCTTAGCAACTGCATCAGCCAATTCCCCCAGGACTTTGGGATGCCTCTGGTCAGGACCCACAGCCTGATACATGTTCAGAATCCTCAGCTCGTCACGAACCTGATCTCCTACAGTGGGAGGGACTCTGCTCGGCCAGTCCCTGCCTTGTAGCCCATCCAGTTTCACTGTGCTGATCATATTTCTGCTCCTGGGATGCTCCTGAATAATTTACTGCTGTAGGCACAGCCTGTGCATCACCTCAGCTCCAGCCCTGGTGAGACACATGAAGACAAAACAGCACAAAGGCTGAGCTGCAGTGACACTGAGGTGTTGGAGTGACTCAGTGACTGAGGTGAGTCCAGCTGTGACTTGAAGTCCCAGTGTTCTTCATGGCTTACAGCTGTCTAGACATCTGTGGAGAACATTGTCCACCTGATCCAAAACTGATGCTGATGTTCCCAAGTATCAACAATCACTCAGCATTGATTAAACACTCAGTCTCCCCCCAAGTTTGTCTCTCTCCTGCTCTCTGCTCTCAAGTTCAGCCTTCCCACGGGGGAATTGCTGCACAACTTGGCTTTAACCAAAATAAACTGTCCTGGCATGAGTTCCTGTTTTTCAAGATATAGCTTTAAAATAACAAGGAGCAGATTTTCCCCTTCCCTGCTCTTACAGGCTCCATTGTGAAAGGTACAAAGATTGTCACCTACAACACCATGGTGACCCCAGAGCACCCATATATTTATTCTCTCATGAGAGGCATTTCTGTAGCTGATGGAGATTTATAGGTTGAAAGCAGACAAGATTTTCCATTACTTGTAAGCTTGCGGGAAAATCAGAGGGACAAAGATAGCTTGGGGCTTCCAAGCTGTAAAACAACACTCAGCCCATCTGATTTTAAGTGTTTTATGCTTTATATCAATATTGTTCTTCCATGCAGAGGTAGGAAAAGGGACTCAGTGGGAAGAGGGACTCATCTACCCCAACAGCAGGAGAAATCTTTTGGAAACAACAACAAAACCACAGGCCTGGGTAATCCCTGTTAACAAAACAAAGCTGCAGTCTGGATTGTATGTACAAACTGGAACCAGGCAGATTTATTCCCGTGGTGCTGTGAGTCCAAAGAGATATCAAAGTGGTCACAGAAGTATTTTGGAAACTCGCCAAGTGCATCCTTTTGTCATCTTCTCTTTTCTACTTCAATTTGAAGGAATCAAGCCCCAAAATACTATGATCCATCTTGGATCTCCCATTCTGTTCCTCCTGTTATTTTAACTTTAGGCACAGCAGTCCTTTGAAAAAGTGCCCCGTTCCCACTGCCTGGGAGCTATGGGAAAAATCTATCTTGGTCCTATCAGGAATGTGCCTCGCCGCTGCCCTGCGGTTGTGTTGCCTTCGGAGAATCTGGTGTCACGAAGCACTGCAGAAGGACAGGCCACAGCGTTCCCTTGGAAAAGCTGGGGAAAGGAAGGGGACAAGTGGGTCAGGCTGTGCTGTTCCTTTGCTTCTGAGAAGCTGGAGGACAGTTGGAGATACCTGGGTTGTTTTTCCCAGCTCCTTGGGGATGTTTTAGAAAGGTGGAAAGTTTAGGACAACAAGCAGCTGGGATTTGAAAAACCCAGTCCCTGTGAGCAGCTGGAGGCTGAGTGGGATTTGGTGTTCTTAAATGTCTTTTCCAACCTTAATGATTCTTTCATTCCAGGATTCTAAGGGAAATGCTGGGAAGGATCTCACACGGTGCTAGGAATTCACACACTTGCAAGAGAATCAAGACTTTTCTGGATGGTCTCTCCACAAGGTATAATGGGAGTTCAGACACCTAGTACACATGAATACACAGACATGGAGACTCCCACACATCTTGGTCTCCAGCCAGAGCTGAATCCCACCCTGGTTCTGGAGACAGTTAAATGAACTTCCACCCACCTGGCCAAAGGGTTTTATGGGTGTGGGTACCATGAGAATTACACAGCAAGGGTTGAGTGGGGAGGAACATGTTTTGTTGCTTGGGTTTGCTGCATGTCCTACCTGACACAGCTCATGGAAATTCATTTTCGACACAAAGGTTCAGCTCCTTTGAAGGTGGAAGAGCTTAAGTGAGAAAGAAGGAGTCCAATGAGCAGGTACAGACACTCCGCGTGAGCACCTGTACTTACCTTCCAGGAGGGGTGTTAAGCTGGAATACATTGCATGCTGAAGAGATCCACCTGCTATTTCCCAAATAGAATCATTATCCATGTAAAGTTAGAGTATCCTGCCCCAAATTTCCTAACAGAGGTACAAGGAATGACCAGAAGAGGCAAGCTGAGAAACTGGGACACCAGCCTCAAAAGGATGAGAGCCACTGCCCTCCATCCCACAGCCTGTGCAAGCTCCAAGCTCCAAAGGTGTCTCATGCCAGTGTCTGGGAAGTCCACCTGGGGATGGAAGATTTGTCCCCTCAGGAGATCCATGACCTTCTGAACCAACTGATCAGCCAGTATTTCCAAGGATATCTCAGCTACCACTAAATGCCCCTGTTGAGGTAACTGGATCCTGACCATTCCTGACCATCTGACTCAAACAGTTTGATTTTAAGGAGCGTTTGGACAACACTCCCAGGAACATGGTGTGATCTTTGGAGTGACCTGTGCAGGGCCAGGAGTTGAACTCAATCATCCTGGTAGGTCTCCTTCAGCTTAGCATATTCTATGATCCTCTCATACACACAAACCCAGCATCTCTACCACATTTGAAGATTTAGCTTGGGACTCTTGGTTGCTCAGAGTCCCGAAATGGGCAGGTATTTCTTCCTTTTATGTCCATTACAAAATCTCACCGAACTCAGAGAGAAGAACCAGAAGTCACAGCCCTCCATGATGGGAAATGCACAGACAAGTGATGAGGAGGGAAATCACAGAAAACAGCTTGGCTAAAGCTCCCCCAGACCACCGTCATTGCCCCCTTCACCTCAGCCTACTCCTCAAGCATGTGGACCCCATCTGTGTCCCCAGCTGCCAGGAACATTGCATTTGACACCTGATGTGCCTCCCCCAAATACCCTCAGCTGTGCAGAGCATGGTGGGCTCTTGTCTGGAAACACAAGCCACTCTGAGAAGAGCTCTTCCCCCACTTGCTGTGATGGGACAGAACAGGTTAATCCTTTTGAAAGTGTGCTGGGCCAGCAGCCAAGCCTGCCTGTGGGGAATCCATCCAAACTTGACTCATCCGCAAGTGATTCAGATTGCTCCCCTTAGTACTTTGAAAAAGGTTATCAGTCTTCCTGCATCAGGCCAGAGGAGGATTGATGGATGAGGGAGAAGGCAATATGAACCACACTTGGCCTCCTTCAGAGTGATTTGGGACTGGCTATTCACTCACCCTCCACAGAAATCCACTTTCCACATGTGAAATTGAGGGGTTTGCACTTCTCTGCAGTATCAGTACCTCAGGAGATGACCTTGGGCTGGCCAAGCATCCTGGCTCTACTGGAGCGGGAGCCCATAAAAAACAAAGCAAGGGCTGAGTCAAGCACTCTGCAGTAAATGCACTGGCCAGAGCACAAAGCCCAGCCAGAGAAACAGCCTGTCCAGTGCCAGCACTTCCTAGAACTGGGAACATCACATTCTCCACAGACATCCCCAAGATCACACTGTCTTCCAGGCTCTGGAGAAACCTGGGAGGAAATGCCTCACTTTTGCTGAACTGCTAAAGCCAAAAGAAGAGATGATCAGCATCAAGCCACAGGTAGTCATTGATTCTTTCTTCCTCCATTGGAGCAAACAAGCTCCTCATCCTCACACTCACAGGTGGGCGGGATCTCTCTCACTGGACAAGTCAGAGTGTTTTCTGGTAAATAACTGTTACGAACCTGTAGGAGGGGGTAGGAAGAGCAGGAGGGAGTTGGGAAGAGCAGCAGGGATACCTGGAAATGACCAGGGTGAGCTGGTTCTGCAGCAACACTCCTTGAAGCACCAGGCTCCACATTTGGTCTTCAAGACTGTCTGCTCTTCTACTGCGCCCATATCTGCCCTTGCAGGCACACCACGGAACTTTTAAGACTTACCATAACTTAGGAGGAGATTTCAGGAGTCCTTTTGACTCAGTAATGCTGAAAGTGAAAGAAGAGGACCAAAACTAAGAACAAAGATCAGAATGTCACTTGCAAATACAGATTCTTTCCAAAAACTGGGATATCACAATAGCCCTAATTAGATCAAAGACATAAAAGACATATCATAACAAATATAATCTAGATGGGAGGTCATGCTTATATCATTGTGTCCCATCCAAAGCAGTCAGAAGTGACCTTGGAAGACCTCAGAACCACAAGCCAATTCTGGTAACAGCACAGAGCAGCCGCACAGCCCCCATTTGTTTCTCAGTGTTTGATATGGATTTGCCTCAGGGCTATGCTGACAGACAAAGATAAGTAACATCAGTTTCCCATTAATCTATGGCCACACAGTCATTGGGTGTCTGGAATCAAAACAATGTTGCTGAGATCTACTTCTTTTCCCCGTTTTTATACCCATGGTCTTTTGCCAAAAGTTCTCAAAGCCATCAATAGAAACAAATCAATAACAGGACTGAAATTATTTCCAGGGATGAAATGCGTACCTGTTTCTAGTAAACTCCTAAAGGAAAGAGCCTGAATTCCTTGATAAAGCACACAGAAAGGCTTTATATAGTGCAAATTTAAAAAAAAATACAAAATATACCAATAGACTAGCTATCCCTTAAATATTTTACTGCTGCCTTTTGTGTCAATGCCCCTTGTTGACAGGCTTCTGGCTGAAGGCAGGTTGATGGATACCACCAGCTGTGTAGGTGGGTGAAGGGACCTCGATGCTTCAGTGCACATCGGCCAAATTTGCACAGCACATCCCCTGCAACAGGCTGGTACAGCAACCAGGGGGTGATGTCAGGGGCCAAGTGCACATCAGAAAAGAAGCATTTTCTGAGTTGAGAAGGGTAATGACCCATGGCACTGTGTCCTTACCAACATCTGCCTGAGTGTAGCCTTGAAGTCATCTCCAAACTGCTGCAGCAAAGGCCAGTCCTACTTCACCCGCCACGACCTCCTGAGCACACATGAGCTCCCACGCTCCTTTTCTGCAGAAAGGCTGGTTGAGGAACTGGTCCAGCATGGGATTAAGCAATGTTTCATTCTTGCAAGACCCTTTCACTTCCAATTCTCTTCAGTCAGTTCCTAGGAACCGACTCCAGAATTTGCCCAGTGCAAATGGGGCAGGAGAAACGTGCGGTTGGGTGGGAGGGGAGGATAAAAAGACTGCAGAGCTCTGACCGAAACAGAGCTCAGGCATGACTCCTGTCCACCCACAGACAGAGAGACAGCTTCAGAATGCTCTAGCCTCAACCCTCGAGAACAGTCCCTTGAAGGTGGTAACTTTGTCACTACTACCCTTTTTAGACCCTTTTTAGCTTCTCTGTTCCTATCTTTATTTTCTCCATGCTAGAGCAGACATAAAAAAAACCCAAACAACTCCCATGCTACATTTTGCATCCTTTTAGGGCTTCTTTTCATCGTCAGAGGAAATTTTGCGTGTTTCAGACTCAGTCTCACAAGTGGATTTGTCTGTGGAACATCCCTGCACATAACACAGAGCACGTTGATGGTTTGCCATATTCATATTACAGCTTGACCACTTTAAACTGCAGTCCAGGGACAGCCCAGAGAGCTTCCTTTTCAAGGCAGGTTGCTGTCACCCCCTGCTCTGGGGGTGATACTCAGTAGATACACATAGGAAGAGGAGCACTCAGCCATGAGCAACCTGGAGTTTAACAGAAGAGGAATTAAGATAATTTCAGCTCCATCTCAGGATTCAATGGGCTGGTTTTTCACAATTTGCTTTGGGAAGCTCTCATCTGAAATGACTATTCTGGAGAAGACAAGAAACAGCTAACACACCTCAAGTAAAGACACACGAAGTCCTGTGACAGCTCTTGTATTCATGTCACAGTGCACGACACATGGCCTACCATAATTAGTGTGGAAGATCCTGCCTAGAACTCAAAGGACAGAAAGGAAAGCTCTCACTGATTTCACAGGGTCATGGAATGGTCTGAGTTGGAGGGGACTTAGAGATCATCTTGTTCCAACCCTGCTGCCATGGGCAGGGACACCTCCCATGATTGCTCAGAGCCCCCTGCAGCCTGGCCTTGAACACTTCCAGGGATGGGACATCCACAGCTTCTCTGGCCAACCCACACCAGGGCCTCACCACCCTCTCAGAAAATAATTTCTTCCTGCTATCCAATCTAAACCTGCCCTCTGTCAGTTTAAAGCCCTTGTCAAAAGTCGCTCTCTACCTTTCTCAACAGAATACTTAGCTGCAAAAGATTAACCCACTTGATTGCATCAGTGATGTGCAGATTCTTGACACTTTCTCATCAACACAACGGGATTGCCAAGGAGTCCACCTAATTCCAGCCAGCTGACTTTGGCCCAATAAAATCCTGGCACTTCCTCTATTGGCTGTGCTGATCTACACAAAACAAGTGTGTTAATTCCTTTCCAAACATCTCACCTCATCCCAGCCACAGATCTCTGAGTTTGCTACACACTATAGCAAACTGGCTGAGAGAGAGCAAGAACACACTTAACAAGAGTAGGAAGGAAGAGCATGAAATTAGAAAGCTGGAAATTAAAGGGGATAGATTTTTCCCTCCCTTTTTCTACTCTGAGATAGATAAATCCCTCTAATGTCCAAGCTCATGTATTATCAGAGATGGTCACTGATTACATACCCACATATGAAATTAAAACACAGAATCACAGAATCATTGAAATAGGAAACGACCCCCAAGATCATCAAGTGTAACCTTTGACCAAATGCCACCATGTCAAGTAAAAAGACAGCACTAAGTGCCACCTCCAGCTGTTTCTTAAACTTCTAGGGGTGGTCACTCCATCACTTCCCTGGGCAGCCCTTTCCAACACTTAATATTCCTTGCAGTGAAGAATTGCATGTTACTGTGACACCTTAAGGAGCTGGAACAGAAGGGAGACAGAGTTAAAAGAAACAAAGTGAATATTTATTGAGGGGCCTTAAAGGCCCCAGTGCTACAGCCATGGCTCTGCCCAGAAGTCTCCAAGACAGAAGCCAAAAGGTTTGGTCACAAGAGCTCACACTTTTATATGCCCAAGTCCATTTGCATATAGAAGCCCTCCTTCCACGCTGCCTGCACCCTGGGCCTGAAGCTTGAAGGAATGACTGTCCTTGAGTCCCCAGCTAGAACAGGATTGTTTTGTCTGTATTATTCTGTAAAAAAAATCCTATAACTCTCAATACAAAACCAAAAGACACACACCAAATGGAACAGAAAAACCCAGAACTCAAGGCCTCACCTGTCAAAGTCACTTTAAGTAGCCAAGGTGCAAGTGCACAAAGGGGCATTTTTGCAATGAACTGGCATTTTTCTGATACCCAGCTTGTGGTAGCCCTTGTCAAGGTTGGGAACCAGCCCAGCTGGTCCTGGCATTGGTGCTGTGCTGCGGGGCAGCCATCCCATTGCACAGCAGCGATGGGAGCAGGTGGTTCCACCCAACCTCTTCCAGCCAAAGTTAAACGATGGAAAATTCCCAAGTGCCAAATGATCTGCCATTAACCAATCAGTCTTGTATGTCCTTCTCTGACCAGCTGAACCAGGACCCGTACAAGCTGTGCTGTTGACTAATGGAAAGCTAAGCCTTAAGGGCTCTGAAGGTTGGGCCACTGAGCCTCAAAATTGCTGTGCTTTGCCAGTTTGTCTGAGACACTTTGGGCTGTACAGAACATTGCTCTTGGGCTTTTATTTTTATTTTTAATCTTAATTTTAGCCAGGATGGCAGAGCAAGAGGATGGAAGAAATGTAGTAAGTGTATTTTAAATGGGCATGGAATTTTACACAGGGCAGAGCTCCCAGAAATAGCTACAAAACAGACTGCTTTAAAAATTTTGAAATGACAGATTTTATTGGTGTTATAAGAATGATTTCTCAGGGCTGTATTTACTGTGGCAAGCCTGGAAGGAAGGGAACATGTGATCCTACACAACAGAGAGGAGATGTGCCATCGCACAGCCAGACAGCTCATGGGACCAGGCTGCTCCACCAAATACCCTTATCACAGCGGCACTGCAGTACTGTATGTTCAAATGCTTTTGTAGATATTGACTAAAGACTCTTGAAAATTTGCTCACGTCACAGGAGAGGAAGAGGAAAAGACCAGACGCAGATTGGTTTCAATCTTTTTCTTCGCTTGGTCACTGTGGGAAAAAATATCCACGTGTTCATGTGGTAAGGAAACTCCTCAGATACAGTTTCATGTTTCCCTGGATCTGGTCTCATACCTAAATTTGTGTTAATATGGGAAAGGAATAAAAGGCAAAGTCCATAGCAAAATGAGCTCAGCCAAGTTCCCAGTGTCCTCACACTGAAGCTCCTTTCATAGAGCAGCAAAGTGAGGAAACTGCAGATTCTGAATGCAACCTCCAGCTCAGGCAAAAGCTCCCTGGGAGAAACAATAACCCCTGGCAGGGCTCCAAATGAATCATGTCTTTATGAGCCATTGTTTTCCATTGATAGTCCCGTTCTCATTCACAAAAATTTGCTTTTGTGAGGCAAGAGGAAAAAACACATTTGGAAACACAGTAAGTGGATCCCCGAGTGGTCACGGTAGCATGGGAGCACTGTGAGAATCCAGCTGTTATTTACCCCAGACAGCTGTGTGGACAGTGTTAAAACGTCTTCATGGACAAATCCTCTTGCTGTCTGCTTCTGTCCTTTATGCCTGTAAGCTGCTGTGGAGTTTTCCCTCCGGAGCTAAAGTTTGGCTACAGCACCTCCAGCAGCTCCTCTTGCTTTCCCACCCACCAACACAAACCCCACTGACCACACAGCTCAAGCACTGCTCAAGGGTTTAAATGAAGATGAAAGAGGCTGAAATCTGCTCTATTTCATCCCTCCATTGATCAGCTGGCCAAGTGACAAGACCACTGCTCACTCGGCTTGGGAGAGGGTGCTGGGGCTCAGTTTGGTTGTGCACCTGGTGGCACCTTGAGCCATTGGAGCTGTCCCTTGGCACCCAGTGATGGAAGCCCATGCAAATAAAGAAGAGCAAACAGAGGTGAAGTTGGCACCTCTGAAATGGCATCTACCTGTAGGCAACTGGCTGGTGACCCTCCTGGCTCGTGCCTGAGTCTCTGTCTAGACTACCCAGCTGTGCTGACTGCATGTCCAGTGACTGGAGCAGGAATCTGGACACCCAGAGGACAGGAAAACACCAAGAGATAGGATTCTTCACACCAAACTGAATCCAGCTCTCTGTGCCCTGGTGTCCAGTGATGCCTGAGATGTTTTACTAAAACCTACACTCCTCACAGGGCTGGGAGATGAGGCACAAGTCCTTCTGAAGACCTGTGAGCTCAGTGGCTTTCCAGCATCCTGGTGGGACCAGGCACCTCCATACAGACAGACAGAGCCCAGCCCCAAGCTTGTCCTCTCTGCTTTCTCCTCTAAGCCGAGCCATGCTGGCCCATGCCATGAAATGCTTTTACATGTGGAGCTCAGGATACCAGGTTGGGCTGGCTGCTGACATGCAGCCCTGGGGACCAGCCGTGGGGACGTGGCCACAAGGTCGTGTGTGCCACTGCCAGCTCTGATGCCTCTCTCAGCCCAGCCTGGCTCTGAAGAAGGACACAGCAGGATGGCTGGGAAAGGGATGCTTTTTGCAAATGCTGCTGAAGAGCTTCCACTGTGCTCACAAGGGTTCCAAGAGAGGTGTGCTGTCCTCTGCTGGGTGAAAAGCATTTTTTTGGCAGCATGAAGGGTTCAGCTCTTATTTGACTCCATCTCTGCATGTTCACTTTTGGAGAGACCTCTGCTCTTTCTGGAACGATGCAGATTTGCCTGCCTGCAGAAGTGGTTTGGCAGCAGCTGTTGGAGCAGAGAGAGCCCATTCTGCTCTCTCTCTCTGGGATACCTTGGATGTTCACGTCTTCAAGGTACAGAGCCAAGCTTCTGCAAGCTCCAAGAGCCACCTTTGCTCCCAGCACTAAGACTGCAGGAAATATTTTCTTCCATCCTCAAAAACTCCTCAGATATGTGCCAGCCTAAATCTACACTCTCCCAGCTGTTCTGTGCTCCTCCACACAGCATGGGATTGGAAAGCTCATCAGCTCGTATGAGTACCTGAAACATTTGGAAGTTTGAAGCCTTATAGGTCTGACACTGCCTGGGCCCCCTCTCCTGGAGGAAGAAGGAAGATGGGGAAAGGAGCATCTTGCTTGGAGCCATGAACAGCTAAATACGCACCAGGGCATCCTAAAGGCAAGGAGCAGCCAAGTCCTCCCTGCAGGGCCTGGAGAGCTGCTGCTCAGCTTTGAAGAAGAAAACATCCCACAGACTGCAGCCACCCAGCAGAAGATCTGTGGGACTCCATCCTCCTGGAAGGTTTGGGATCCTACAGCCTCCCTAGCTCCCACCTCAGGCTCATACATCAAAAACTGTGGTCCTAAACCTCTCCTTCACCAGCTGCTCTGGAACCTGAAGTCTCCAGTGTACCTAGGGGAGGCTTGCCAATATTTTTCACTGTGAACCTGAAAACACCTTCTCGAGCCTAGAGGTACCTTGTTTCCACATCTAGTCTGCTCACCAGACCCACCTCACCACTGAGTCTCGCTGAGATCTGAGGCAATTCAGCCCAGGAGGCGCCTCAGCACAACCAGCCCTGCAGAGGAGCACCAAAAGAGGAAGAACCTGCTTATTCAAGTATTTTTTATGCAATAGCATGGAAACTCACTCAAAGTAAGGACAGAACCCTTTTTGTCACTGCAAAGTCTCTCCTGTACACAGTAGGATTCAAATCCACACATCCTGACCCTCAGTTACCAAGATAAAATATCCAAGGATGGGAGCGTTATATTCACTGCTGGAGGAATTTCCTGGTTTCCACTAGGACTCCCTGCAAAGACAGGGCACATTAAAACCCCTCTACAGGTTATAGCTACCTATAGCCAGGGTCATGGAAGAGTCTCCACTCTAATGAACATCAGGATATTTTTAAAAAAAAGGACCCTGAATGTATTCCTCCAGAGTTAACAGAGCAAGGACTGCAGGTCTCCAGCAAGGCTTTTTTATCTATGAGACATGACAGGAAGAGCCCTCAAATCTCTGCCATCCTAGAGTGTTATCACCATCTACCCATCAAGGACTATGAAATAAGAAGTGTACACTTTTCATTCAAGTTGAGAGCTCTGAATCATGGCTTTCAAGTTCCTGCAGCCAGGTGCAATCTGTGTAGTGGCAGTAGATCTCATTTCCTGGACATCTCTGACTGCTCTACCCAGGATATGGAACTTTCCTTTTAATCTAACACTTCGTGACCATAAGATCTCCCTGAACAACCCTTCACATTCACTAAAAACTGTGAAAGACTGTAAAAATCCTGTCAGGTAAATGAAGAGTTAATACTCCTGGGAGGTTATCACTAAAATGGGACTCCTGCCCAGGAATTATGGCTTTATGGGCACAGCTCCACCATGATGCTTTCTTCAGACCTAGCTGATCTGCCTTCCTCTGTTCAGGAGGTCCATTTGTAGTAAAAATTTATAAATAGTCTCATAGGTTGGGAGAAGAGATGAAAAAGAGCCAGTGCTGGGTCGTTTAATGTATAGACAAAGACATTCACTTCATCTGTCATGTAAACCTCAACTGCTCAAGTTTATCATTCACTGCCAAAAATGCTATTACAGCATCTTGAGATTAGAAAGACAGTTTTATTCCTGTTTCTGACCGACCTTTGGATGGATTTTTCAACTTGGAAAAAGAAAAAAACCACTTCATATGCTCTGCACTGGAGCTTAGAAAAGTCTAACACATTTCTAAGTATAGATGTGGTGATTTACAAGGAACTCTTTTTCTGTTTTTTTATAAGACTCTGTCTTTCTTCAGCCATGAACAGTGTATTGGTTCTGACAAGGACACCGGGAACCTTTGAGAGTAGAATTATTTATGACTGGGAGTGCGTGTTCCAGTGGATAAGATACTGGACTTATTACTTGGCTCTGCCATAGATGTGCTGAACAACAAGAGCTTTCCCTTTCTGTGTCTCTTCTTCTCTGCAATGATGGCACGTTGGAGTAAAAAGCTGTTTTCTCACTGTTTTCCAAATAGATCGGTACAGCCCAATCATCCTGGCAGCATCAGATGATGCCTCCTTGTCTATAATCCCTGCTCCCTGCAGGGTGTTTTTGGCACAGCCAAGTGTCCTCCAAACCAAATGCATCAATGTCATCAGGTTGTTGGTGCTCTTTATGAGTCTGGTACCTGGATTCACACAGACCCGTCTCAGTGCCTGCTCCTAAAAGTTCACAATAAATGATTTGTACCAAGATAAAGATGGTCTAATAATGGATGACAGACCAGTTGTGTTAAGAGTTGAAAACGTGATCCATGATCCAAAGAGAGCACAGGTTCAATTGTTAATTACAGCTTGTCAGCAGCACTGGGGCAAATTCTGTATTTGCCTTACCTGAGGCTCTGAGATCCTAGTGCTCAATGGTTTGCATTACACTACTCAACAAAAACCTAAAAGAAAACCTACCAGCATTTAGGGCATGATAGCCTGAGTCTGGAATTCCTGGAAATTATGTGGTCATGCAAAGGCATCTGGCTTTGCTCATGGCCAAAAGAAACCCTAAACATAGGTGTGACTGATCTGCTGTGAATACTCTGACATTAGTGATTGCACTTGCAGGTTCCACTTCTGATGGTGTTCTCCAAATCCCTCACAAGTATCAGCCCTTTCCATGTCCTCCCCAAATGTCCACACACTCTTTGGCTGCACAGTGGGTGCACAGGGCTGGAGGAGGGAAATCCTTTATGTAGAAGGTAGTGAGGTACTGGACCAGGCTGCCCAGAGAAGCTGTGAAGCCCCACCCCTGGAAGTGTTCAAGACCAGGTTGGATGGGACTCTGAGCAACCTGGTCTTGTGGAAGGTGTCCCTGCCTAAATCCAGATGGTCTTTAAGGTTCCTT
This sequence comes from Bombycilla garrulus, assembly GCA_013400315.1. NCBI lineage: Eukaryota > Metazoa > Chordata > Aves > Passeriformes > Bombycillidae > Bombycilla > Bombycilla garrulus. Next base: position 228,200 of record VXBU01008309.1, read on the forward strand.
CCAACACAAGCCACTCTAAGATTTCTGTAATTTGTGTGTGAGGGTCAGGTCTCCAGTGTACCCATCTTCAGGTGATGAGCTACACGCAGGATTACCTGGTCTCCATGAGCAGGAGCAGGAGCCCTTAAAACCTCCCACCACTGCCTGCTTACATCACAAAAGTTCATCTCCAGCTCACCCTCACTCCTTTTCCTTCCCGACCCCTCCCCTCTCCCCTGAAGACATCCTTTTACCAAAACAAGCCGTGGAGGCTCGAAAAGACACTGACGTCAACGTAAAAGTAAACCAAAGAGGTCTGGTTCCTGTATCATCCCCGCGCCGCGCTGAGCGCCGGGGTGAGAGCCCACGGCCACTCGGTCGAGGAGTCTGGAGCGGGCTCAGGGCTCAGCAGCTGAGCTTTCTCATTCCGGCCGTGTGAGTACCGGCTGCGGCGTTTCGGGCTGGGAGAGAGGGGGAGAGGGAGGGAGATTCACCGGCTGCAGCTTGGGAGGGCAGCGTGTTCTGATCCCGGCTGGGCTGAGAATTTAGAGGCATCTGGATGAGGATGAGAGTCCTTGCGAGCTGGGTCAGGAGAGGAGCACGTGGGGTTTGGATGCAGGTTGGCTCCACGTGGGTGGGAACAGCACTGGAGAGGAAGGAGAGTGCTCTACACCAGGTGCTGGAGGGATAGAGGAGGGTTGGGGAGTTCAGAGCTGGTGCAAAGGAAAAGAGCATCTCATCGAGGGAAATGTTGGGTTTTCTATAAACTGAATCGATCTGTTTGGATAAAGAGCTTTGTGAGGGATTCTGCATGAAAACTCGAGTATTTCTGGTAAACTTTCATATAAAGATTACTTACGTCAAGTCCAGCTACACACACACCTGTGCATCCCTCAAGTGTCCCTGTACAGAGATGCAGAGCTAGACCCAGGATTTTTAGATTCAGGTCATGAAAAAGTGATCTGAAAAGGCTCAAAATGAGCTTTATAGTTTAAGGTTAAGAAGCAGAAAACTTTCCCCTGGGAAACGATATGGAAATGTCCTTACTCTAATTGCTGTGTGGGTGGGGGAAGTGGCTGGGCCAGAGCTGGGATGGCTGAAAGGGATGAATGGCCTCGCTAGGTCCATCAGCAAGTCTCTGCCAACTGGGACGTGTCTGGCCACAGTACAGCATAAAGAGAGCATCTCCCAGTGTTTACACAACCCGCACTCAGTGGCAGTGTGATGAATTGGCAACGTGGCTCTTCGGACTCATTTCAGCTGTGTTTTGGTGACAGGAGGCGCCTTTTCCTCTAACATTTCTCACATGCCAGGGCCAATTGCTCTTCTTCAGCGAAACAACAGCCCTTTTCGAAATGACAGCTCCTTCTGTAAAGCTAAAACTCCCCCATTCAGAAATAAAACAGGGGGCATACAAGTTTAATCCCTATTATTTGCGCGTGACGATCTCAATTGAAAACCACCAGGGCAAATACCTCTGTCGCCCACAATTAGATGCAATGCTGCATCTCAGCTCACCCTGTAAATCTCTCCCTGAGCAGGGGAAAGCTGGGGAGCTATGGAAAAAGGAGGCAGAAATGCCCACCACCGTCCTGTTGTAGCATCTGCCAGCACAAGCAAGGGCAGAAGCCTCCCTTTGGCAGAAACCTCTTTAAAATACATTTTCCATCTTCTTCGTGCTCAGATATCTTTGCCAGCCCACAGCTAGAAGGAAAATCCCCATCCTCCCCCCGTCCTTTCTTACAAGGACACATGACAACTTAGCAATGCAATTGAGCAGCTACTTTATTAATCTATTTCAGAGCATTTTCCTTCAAGCTGTTCAAGCCTCCTTCCCCACATCCCCACTGCACTGAGATAAAACATAGACATGGAGCCACTTCTTCCCTCCCTGCAGAGCCTAAAGGCACCAAAACCACCCTAAAAGTCTTTCTTGCCCCATTTTGAAGCAGAAGGCAAAGGCCAAGGAAGGAATTGCACATGAAACATCTCTCACATCACGTTCTCCCCCGGGCAGAGCAAGCAGAACACAGGAGGCTGCTGAACACAGCAATAAATCCCACCAGGCACACGTACAGCACCACCACAGCTCTGCTCCCCCTTGAGTATATCATGCCCTTGGGATGACGTGGTTCTCACAGGGATGCAGGCTGTCCTGGCCCTACATCCCCTTTTAGAGAGGGAAGACCAAACCCTGCAGTCCAAGTTTTCAGAAAGGCTGCAGGATTTTGGCAGCCCACATTTTAAGGGACTGGAGACAAGCAAAGGGGATGTTAAGCAGGCAGGTGCTCATCATGTACAGCGTAACCTCACCCATTAAGGAGATGTGAATCTTGATGGCTAAAATCAGGAACATCCAAATCTCTGAGCCCTTTTGAAAATGGGAGACAAAAATTCCCCTTGGAAGTAACATTCAAAGTGCACATTTTTTGGACTTCAAGTCCAGGCTGGATGGAGCTTTGAACAACCTGGTCGAGTGGAAGATGTCCCTGCCATGGCAGGGGGCTTGGAACTAGATGATCTCGAAGGTTTCTTGCAACCCAAGCCATCCTGTGATTCGATGATTCTGTGATTTTCCTTTCCACCCCGGGCTGTAATAGCAGGTTTCTATAAATGTCCAGTCATCAGGTTTAGGAGGAGGCGAGACTACTTCTTACCTAAAGGTACATGTTAGTGAACATCCCATGATAACTATGGTAAAATCTACAGCCCCTTCTGAGGAATGCCTGCCACTTCTTAGCCAGCTCATCTGTAAATGCTGTAAGGACTCTTCCTGCTCTCTCTTTTGCCTCTCATCCATTTTTCACCCTCGCATTTTAATTTTTTGCTTTTAGTTTTACATTTTTTGCAGATCAGAAATAGCTGAGCAAATCCTACCTATGGCTTAGCAGGGAAACACTTCCCATCCAGTAAATCCCAGGGAGGAATAGCAGAGTCCAGCCAAGCAAGACAAAGTCCAGAGACAGAAGTAGTTGTGCTGAGGTGAAGAATGAATCAGGGGAATAGAAAAGTGAAGCCCAGAGCCAGAGCAAAAGATCAGTAAAGCTGTGGGGGTCAGATGGGATTAGGCTGAGCTGGCTGTGACAGCCAAAGAAATGATGTCACCCATCAGGATGACACTAACCAGGGATGCTGCTGTTCAGTCTCAGCATGATATTTACTGGGATCGATACACCATTAGTGTATAGACACAGAAGAACTGAATTCTTTATTACCTCTTACACACAATCCATAAAAGATGTACATGTCATCTCTCACAGCCTGAAAAGCACCACTACAGCCATTATCACACAACAGAAAGGACGGCTTCTTCCACATTGATGCAAAAAAAGATTTACTGCCAGATGTCGCTTCCTCTTCATGGCTCCAGCCACCTCCTCTACAAATAGCTGCCAAAAAGATGAGGCTCTGGGAAATGCCTCTAAGGCTACAATGTAGGGAATGGCTTCCAGAGTTGTGGCCCAGCAGACAGCTTCCCATCCTTGAATGCACTGAATTTGTCTCCCTGTCTATGGGACACCTAGAGAGGTGGATTTGGGCCACTCTGGGGAGCTGCCCCATAGTAAAGTTATCACAAGGAGTCTCTAGCCTCATAAATGAGGGCAGGGATGCCTGTGGAGGTTTGCAATTTTTGTTTTTATTCAGAGCCACCAACAACTGCAAAGACCTACATCAGAGTAAGTTGTTTGCTGTGAGTAGGTGTCAGCAAGGTGAAATGGCACTGAGCCCTGAGCACACTGACCCACACAGAGACCAGCACAGGCATTTGTAACCCACCAGGGTCCTCTCAGAGGTGAACTCAGAAGGATGCAGTAAAGCAGGTACCTGGGCACAGCAGGAGAGGTCACTGAGACAGCCTCAGCAGGAAAACCAGCTTCTTGCATGACATGAAGGAGGTTTCTAGCACTCAAGTGCAGAGGACAGGACATTGCTGGAGGTCATACACCTCCACCACAGAGCCTCTAGTGTGCAATCAGCCTCTCCTCTCAGTGGGATCTGTGGTCACTCTCTTGCTGGTCTGGCCCTGCTCCAGCAGCTGATCCAGAGCAGAGCAAAGGGAACAAGCAGAGCAACACTTCTTCCTGCACCCATCACAGTCTGACTGGTTAACGCATTATTAGGCCTATCAGAATCACAGAAACACAGAATAGTCTGAGTTGGAAAGGACCTTAAAGATCACTTACTTCCAATCCTGCTGCCATGGCAGGGACACCTTCCACAATCCCAGGCTGCTCCAAGCCCCATCCAACCTGGCCTTGAACACTTCCACAGATGGACATCCACAACTTCTATAGGTGACCTGGTCCAGACTCTCCTCACCTTCACAGTGAATAATTTCCTCCTCATATCCAATCTAAATCTTTCATGGTTTAAAACCATTGCCCCATGTCTTATCAGTATCTCCTTGTTCAAAAAGTATAGAATTATAGAGCAGCTCAGGTTGGAAGGAACCCTAAGCTAGGTGCAATTTCACCTTTATTCCCAAAATCTTTTTCTGGCAGGATGGAGAGAGAAAGCTGAGTTGTCATGCTGGGTTTCACCTGCTTGGCACTCACAGAGCTGCAGTTCCCCGGCAGCCAGGCTGGCTCCTTTTGCCTGGGTTGAATATGCCAAGCACTACATCTCTGAGAAAAATCCAGGCTGCCAAGCTGTGTTATGCTGTCTCCAGCTACCAATTATGTGGATAAATTGATTGTAGTTAGAGTGATAAAGTAGCAAAACAAATACACTTTTAGGAACCAAGCATTTTTCACACACCAACTCTTGAGTCTTCCCGCTGCTTTGATCAAACACACAGAAAATTGTCTGCAGGCTGTGGTGGTGTTAGAGACACAGACCTGTGGAGGCTGAGGCAAACCAGCAAGAGGTTTAAATACACCAGTTACTCCACATTTCAGCACTATTGTGCAAGACAGGTTGATCAGATGCTTTTTGCAGGGGCCACCACAAAGCTCACTCTGACGAGCAGCCGCCTCAGAGGATACCCAGGACTGAAATAGCAAGGGGCAGACGTCAGGAATCAGAGTCACTGGCAGGAGAGGGAAAGGAAGAAGAGTCGTGCTGCCTCTGTCCCCTGCCTAGATTAGATCTGTCTCATACCAGGGCTGGTCTTCTCCCACTCACAACAGTATCAAGTTCACCCAGCGAATCAGAGCTGCTAAGATGCTGGCATTAACAATTCCCAACTGGATTATTCTTTGTGAGCAGCTTACCTAAGGAAGTGTAAGATTATTTTAAACACTCTGATTTATTAATACACTCAGGATGGCTCAAGCTGCTGGTTCTTGCCCAAGGGAGTTCAGCAGCAGAGCCCAGCATCTTGACTCACAGTATTGGGACTGATATATGACTAGCTGTGATCAGATGGCATATCTAAAAATACAGAGCCTGCAGTTTATTTTTCTTGGAAAATGGAAAGACACCCAAAGAAGCAGAGCCCAGTTTAGCAATCACAGCAGGCTGGATTTCTGCTTTAAAGAAGCCAGCAGAATTTGCCCAAAAGAAGGTGCCATCTTAGGTTGTGTTACAGCCATGGGATTAACCTGTGGCTCCAGCACAGCAGGGGGAACTGGCTGCTGCTGTGGCTCTGACTCTGAATTACACAGGATAGGGATGCTGATTGCACATTCCTGCCCTAGGAGACACAAGCAGTAGGATTCCTCTTACCCAAAGGAAGCCTCTACACTGAGACCATCACAAACTGGGCTGGTCATCTGGTCCAGACTGGTGTTAATGAACTAAATTGTGTGAGATGAACTCATCTTGCACCATTCCCAGGGAAGCTGCCACAGACATCTCCACAGCTGTTATCACGTTTGCCTTCTGTTATCTCTTCTGTAGATTAAACAAACCCAATTCTACTGGTCTGCCCTGATGGGTCATGCTTGCTGGCCCTCAGGTCATTCCAGCTGGTTTGGTTTGGACATATTCCAAGGCGGAAACACATCCCCCATTCATTAGTCAATTTAACACTATTTATTACATTTAAGAGTGCTTTTATAGATTATAATCCTTTCAGGTGACATGAAAGGCACATCAAACAGCACCAACATAACAAAGACTGAAGCTATCAGTACCAAGATGAAGTTATGGAAAGGAATGATTCAACAGTGACAGGTTGAGCTTTTGCTCATGATAAAAAAATTGCTTTGAGACCTTAACCACAAACTGGAGTAGGGCCTCGGTCTTCCCTCCATCATGCCATCCACTGCCCACACCTCAGTGAGTTCAAGACCTCACCAGCAGGGACAATTTGGTGCTGTCTGTAATCACACCACAGACAGAGAAAATACCCCCTTGGGTTTCTGAACCATCATGTTTCCACCTGACTCAGGTCTCAGCAGGTTTTTTCTGCTCCAGGTGGGAGACAAAAGGGTCCATGACCCCACAGCAAAACAGACCACCACCACCACAAACAGTACCAGCTGGATTCTGCTGCCCAGTGCCCTGTTCCATTTGTTTATAGGAGAATTTTTTTTTTTTTTGAGGTTTTCAGTAAATCACACATGTGATTCCCTCCTTTCGTTCCTGAAAAGTTCCCAGAGCACTTGTGCGCATGGTTTCAACCATAAGGAAACAGACAGCTACCCAGAAAATGGGTTTTTTTGTCCCCAATGAGGCCCCTCAGACAGAACTTGCTGCAAAGACACAAGCTGTAATTCTATACAGCTGAGAACACAAAGGAACACACCCCCTCCAAAAAAAAAAANCACTTGCAAGCAGCAGTGTGGTTGTTTGGGGTTTTTTCTTCCCAAATGGGGCCCTTTCTTTTCTTCCCGTTCCTATAGGGCTTTTCATCACTGTGGCATTTCCTATGATAATCCCCCAGATTTATGGTGCCCTGTTCCAGATCAGAACATTGCTGAGCTCTGTGCACATCTAACAAAAGACAGCCTTGCCCTGAGCTCTTCTAAATCTCTCCAAACCAGGCAAACAAAGGGACTGGGAGAGGAGGATTAACATGTTTGCAGAGAGCGAGCAGGGAGAGGATGTCTTTCCCTAAAGCCTTTTTTTTTAGGTTTGTGGATCCAAGTACCACATTTTCTGAGTTGCAGGCATCCTTCCTCCTGTGTTAAGTTACTTATATAGCAAAAAACCCCAGAAGTTGAACAGATGGCCCTGGGAGCCTCCTGCTGCCCCTTTCCAAGTTTCTGGTCACTGCTAAATCAGAGCAGGTGGAGGTACCAGACTGGATCCCAAGTTCCCCACATTTCCTTGCCATGGGTTTTCAAATGTTCCTCTGGCCTCTACATCCTTGCAGGGCACAGCACATCTTGAGTTCAAGGTTTTCTGGCTCAGCCTGGCCACACTGTGCTTCCCACTGCCACAAACAGAGGAGCAGAGTGCTGAGAGCTCTCTGGGGGCTCTTCAACCATCGAGGACCAACAATCCTGCCAATTCCTGCTCTGCAGCCTTCAAACCAGAGCTGGGTAAGAGCCACTCCACCCAGCATTGACCTCCCAGGGCATGGTGCTCGAGAAATGCCAAAGCCCAAAGCTTCTGTAGCTTTCCCCTTCAAGCACCAGTGTCCCTGTGTGCCCAGTGACAAACAAAACCAACAGGAAATACTTTGCTGGGAATGGGGAGAGTTCTGCAGTGAGGTTATGACACTGGACATTGAGTTCTTGGCAATTAGCTTCTGAATCTTTGAAAAAATAGGAAACAAAAAAAAGTACGAGAGGTGACTGGTGAGACCTGGGTTGGGGGGCCAGAAAAGTCACAGTGGGACCCTGCAAAGGATCTCAGGGATGTTCAGATCAGTAGGGGCAGCTGAGACATGACATGATTTGTTGGGTGGTCAGAGTCCCGATGGCTCACTTTGCTGGTGCCTTGAACTGAGGAACCTTGTCAGAACCCTCACAGCTGTAAGACCTGTGGTAAACTGGGCAGACTGGAATGGAGAGAGGGATCCTGGCTCACCCTTGCAGGGTGCATTTGTAACAGGTAAGGGACTCCATACCCCTTTGTCATGCAGGAACTGGAGGTAGGCAGGAGCAATCTGCTCCAAACCAGTCACTCAGGAAAGACCTCAGGGCTTCCCAGAGGAGCAGCTCTTTGTGTGCTGCAGACATCTCCATTTTTCTTTCAGCTCAACAGGTCCATCAGCAAAAATGCCACAGCCTGGGGAAAAAATGAAAGGGGAGGCAGTGGTCAGCAAAGCAAATTCCCAAATATGCAGCAGGCAGGCAGGCAGGAAACTGGCTCCTACACACTTCCTCCCCCATGCCTGGCTCACCCAACATCATTTTAGGGCATCACTTGTCCTTCCCTGTCGCTCATCAAGTAGACGAATCGCAGCTGGATCCCATCAGCAGAGCTCTCATATGCTGAGAGTCTGATCTCCCTCCTTGCACAAACACACACATGGGGAGCCTGTTCAGAGACAGGGATACAAAATTATGGTGTGCTCCAGCCCTTGCAGTCCTCTGAGGACAGCAAGTGACAGCCCAGCGAGTGCTGGGAAGTGCCTGTGATCCTGAGCAGTTGGCAGAGGACACAGACTGTGCCCTGCAGAGCTGCTGACGTCAGGTAAGTACAGCTGCCCCCAGACCCTGCTGAGATGCCATCAAGAGAGCCAGCTGGACCATCTTTTGTGGCTCTCCACAGCCTCTGTTGCCCATGCTGACAGTCAGGTAAAAAGCCCTGGGAGTACTGAATATCACTGGGGGAGCAATCCAAGTCCTCCTTCTCCAGGGGTAAGTAGCTAACATTTCTTTGTCTATTTGGTGTTTCTATCCCAGCATTGCAGGAAAGGGACAAAGGTTGTCCCTTGAAACAGATTCTGTCAAAGAACTAATAGAGAGAGCTCTAATCTTTTCCTACAGTCCTTCCAGCTACACCTTAGGCATAACCAGCATGAATGTCTCAGGGTTCAGATCCCAAAGCAGTCCCAGGATCTCCCAGATGTCCCAGCATGGTACACCTGGATCACCAAAAAAACAGCAAAGAATGACCTCTCAACAGCCCAGCAGGTGAAGCCACATCTTGGTCTCTTTAGGTCCAAATGAGCAAGGGCCACAAGAAAAAAGCCAGGCTGTAGACAGAAGCTAGCTTCAATCTTCAAGGTTCTTTCAACTGGACTTCCCTTGGGTTCTACCAAAAGCACCAGAAAAACCCTTCTGGACCTGCTTTCAGGATCTGCCCGTTTGCCATGATATCACTTCCACAGAGGAGTACGTTCTTCAACCCCACCACACATGTCACTTCTTTATGATAAGAAAGTGTGGTGGGGTTGAAGAACACCTGACCTAGGTGGAAAGTTCCTACATATTTGGGGAAAGCCCTGTTGCCCACATATTACCCCCTAAATCAAAGGTGACTCCTGGAGGTTGGTTCAGTGCAGAAATTTCTCTGCCCCTGATCCACCCGTGAGAACCTACGTGGTTCACTGGGTCAGTTCTGATTCCCAGCATCCCATAATAGCCTTGGAGACCATGGACAATCAAGATTTTAGGGCTCATGGGCAGTGCATGTCATAGAGACATACATGAATGTTTTCCAGCACTTTTTTAAGGCCTGAGGACCTTCTAGGGTAGATTTACCAGAAGGAAGAGCAGTTGGAGAGGGTAAAATAGATGTAAACTCTCCTCAATGCCATTGACTTTATCTGCCATGGCAAAGGGTTACTCACCTGGCAAACTCACATTTTTCTTCTCCATCAGGCCTGCTGCTAAAAAGAGGTTTTCCAGTGAAGATTCTGCCCTTCAGTGTCTTCCATGAAGTGAGGAGTCCACTCTTTGGTGACCTCCACACAGTCATGACTGTGGGTAAAGGCTCCTCAGTTTTCTGAACTCTGTTATGGACTCTGCTATGTCCAACACCTTCTTGGGCAGGAATTGTCCATCAGTGCTGAAGAAAAAATAATTCATTTGTGAGGATCTGTTTGGTATAACAGAGCCTAAATTCAGCTTCCTAAAAAAACACAGGCATGTTCAGGTACTGGGTTTGGGTCCTTGCAGAGCTGGTCAACAGAGACACCTTGAAAGCTGATCTGGCCATGTGCCCTGAGCCTGTCTCAGCTCTGTTAAATTTCATTATGCAGTGCCCGATCTCAGCCTCTTCTCCCACAGCAGGGGATCAAAGGATGCTCAATTCCCCTTTTCGAGTAGGACTGGAAGAGTACACCCTCCCCTGAAAAAACAGGGCACCTCTCCCCAGAGAGATGTGTGGTATCAGGTTTCTCTCCACCTTCCTCAAGAGCTGTCTGGCCTCCTGCTTTTTTGCACTGTGCCACAGAAGTCTTTTAACCAGAGCCCTATTCTACATGGGAAGGTTAAGGGACTGCTAGGAATTACCATGGGCTAGTAGCATCCTTCCCTGACATAATTATTAGTCCATCTACATGCTGATTTTGACTGAGCCAATACCTTCTTCCACCTACAACCTCACTCCAATATTTAATAACATTGTATATTCAGTGAACAAGCTTGAAAATTTTCCACTTACTAAAGCTTTACTCTTTTTTTTTCTGCCTTTCTCGCTCCCTCTGGGAGGATGATAAATTATTGAAAATCAAGAGATGATAGAAGCTCTTCATTTATCAGCTATGGTTGCAACTCCTCCTGAAGCTGAGTGTGGGAACCGGGTCGGGGACAAAGCATGGCCCTGAGCCCGGATGTGCCTTCTCCACCTTAACAGCAGCATCTGCTTCCCAATATGGCATGTTCTGCACTATCTCAGGCACAACTTGAAACTTTGCAGCTGTTGCCACTCAGAGCCTAGCTCTAAATCCAGCAAGGAGGGAGAGGCTGGAATAGTGGGGGAGCACAGGGCACTGATTATCCCGTGCACAGGGATGGGAACACAGCTCTCATGTATCATGTGGAAGTACAAAAATCAAACCAGTCCTCACATAGGAAGGACCAGACAGTCCCAGGGAAGGTGGACAGAGTGCAGGTACCAATAGGTCATCGCGGAGAGAAGTCTTCTCTTTCTTACAGTCTCACATTTCTAACTCCAGAGAGCCATTCCCTAGATATCAAAGCAGGCTGGGGGAAACATAGGCATTTGTCACCATAGGCATTGGGAATGATAAAATCATAGAATTCTAGAATGGTCTGGGTTGGAAGAGACATTAAAGACTACCTAGTTCCAACCCCTGCCATGGCAGAGACACTTTCCACTATCTCAGGTTGCTCCAAGTCCCATCCAGCCTGGCCTTGAGCACTTCCAGGGATGGGATGGCCACAGTTTCTCTGGGAAATCTGTCCTGGTGCCTCAATAGAGTCCAAGTTCACCCACCCCCACCCCCCCAAACATTAGACCATGGGCTGGTTTCTTCTCTTTGTTCTTACCCCTGCTGAACTTCCAGGGTGGAGGGAACTAAAGGCAAGATGATCACCTAGACAGGGCTCATCAAGACTTTCCAATCAGACTTGCTTCCCAAGCATAAGGAAGTGAAAAACAAATGAAAGTTCAAGCATATGTCTGAGCTAGAGGTCAGTTGTGGAAGGCTGGATGGCTGGATCAGGGGGCTCATAAAGCCAAGTAGAATGTTCCTGTGACTGGGGGAACAATCTGCTTCTCAATGTGAGGAAACTCAAAATAGAAAATCAATAAAAGAACCAGACAAAAAGGATCAGCTCAGTCTTCCTGGGAAAGATCCAAGGGTGAAAAAGTAATTCCAGAAAATGAGGTCAACCTTCTCTAATAACCATAGCTACTGTTTGTGCTCCAGTGAGACATGCATGTGTGGAGTTTACCTCTCCTCTATTTATGGATTTGGCCTCTTGACCTGGAATTTAATGCCTCTCAGTTGATCCTGTCGTGTTGTGACAGGCCATATCCTGCGTGTTTATTGCATTGGCACCAATGTTGTCTTTATCTAAAGTGTGATGCAGGCCAGGGCTGATACTAAAATCCAGCATCCATCCCCTCTGTATTTCTAAACAACTAAATTTGATGTAAGCTCTCACTTTTTTTCCGCCTTTTCTCCCAGAAGAAATCTCTAAAGCTAGTGAAAAGCTCCTGTGGAGAACATCTGTGCAAACCCCAAAAAAGATTGGGTTTTGATACACAGTTTAGAGCAAGAAGTGGGACTAGAGATGGAACTTGGGGGATTTTGAGTCCTTAGTGCATCAATCAGCAGACATGTCTTGAAAACTGCGCTGGCTGTGTGATTTGAACCCATCTCAATAATGGGATAATTCATAATGCTTTGTCCAATGTCAGTCTCTTCTCTTACAGCCAAGGGTGTAGAGATACTTAAATCCCCACTCTGAGAGACACCTGACACCCACAATGACTCTACCACCAGTAGGGAAGGCTGTGTGAGGATGGAGGAACATGTTGGAGGGCTCCTTGGCAGAGCCTCAGACTCTCTATTGCCATTCATGCTCAGCCATTTCAGCCCTGGATAGATCTCATTATCTCCGCTCCCAAATGACTGCAGGCAGCGCTACCAAAGAGTGCAGGGTCACCTTTTGGTTCTCTGTGCCAGCACTTCTCTCAGGGTCTGGACAGCTGGGTTGTTTCAAAGCACACCACAGGCTTTATGGCATTTGGTTCGGCACCTTCCTGCAGCTGCCAGGGATGCTTCTCTCTAATCCCAGTTCACATCAGGAAGACGAAAAGAGGGGGATTTTCCTTATGTCACACATGGTGGTGGCATTGCAGTGGCCTTGAGCTGGTGAGTTCCCAGCAAAGAGATTTTGTTCCCACAGAGACACAGGAAAATTGACCTGGGGGCACCAACATGAGTTTTAGTTTACTAGAGATGTTCAGGCATTAGCACCGTGAGTACGGCTGTAGCCCTCTTCAGCGTTTACAGCACTTCATAAATTTCAGAGAGATTTAGGGCAAGGAGCCAGATGTTTGGGGAGAAATTCTGAACACTACAGACAAGTGGAAATATTTTTTTTTTGGTAGTGTATATTTTTTCCCATTAGTTGCAAGGCTATATTTAGAAGGGGGGGTGGGAGGGGGGAGAGAGGGAGAGAACGCAAGAGAGAGATTAGGCATTTCTTCATATTCTGTAGTCACTCCAGTTGTTCTGCTCGTAGGAACAGATGTCTCTTTCCTGGGCTGATAGCAGTCAGGTCCACAAGGAAATTTTCTTACCGACAGCTCCTCTAACATAGAAGGGAGATCGAGCCAGAGGTAAGTCAGTCCGTCATGCAGGAATACACTGCAGGGACCATTGCAGGGAATGCTTTGGGATATTGGTCAAAGAGGGGGGCATGGGATCGGAGACAGTGGGGGGTCAGGAAGGATTTCCTGGATATTGGACTCCAAGTCCTGGCTACTGCAGCAGGGAGCTCTGGAAGGGGTGGGAGTGGAAAGGGTCCTGCACTGAACACATGGATGAGCAGCTCGGGAAGTCTGTGGCTCTGCTCACACAGCAGGTGTGGAAATCTCTTGGGAAGCGTCTGACCCGAAAACGCAGGCTGTGCCAGCAGGTAACAGGGGCTGCAAGGAGCTTCCCTCTTGTGACTTTCTTTGCTCTTGGGATTTGGGGCAGTGTAAGGATATTTGTTGTTCTTCAGGGAGATGGAGAGTTATGGGAGGTGTGCAAAGTTGCAGGCTTTCCCTTCTTGAAAAGTACTGTGACACTCTTGTGAAGAGGGGGGTGATGTCGTTTATACATGTGTACTTCCAGCCGTAATTAAATTTTGGTGAAATGCATTCAGGAAGGTTTTGGAAGCCAGAAGAGATAGTGCACTGCCTGGACTGGGGTCAGCTGTGAGTGGAGATGTTTTACCTGTTTGGCTATGCAGCAGGGTGCAAGCTCAGCTCTAGGAAAGGTGCTGTCTTCTCTCTCTGAACCCACTTGTTGGGTCAGTAGAATGAGAAAGGCAGACCCTTTCCAAGGTCCTTAGCAGACCCGTTCAGAAATGCCCCCTGCTTTCACAGCAACACTGAGTTTTTCCAGGTTAACCTGGCGAATCCAAAATTTATGGACACTGTGGGGTCGGCACAGTGTTGTCATATGTGCCTTGCTAAGGAAACCACAGAACCCAGTCTCCCAAAGGTTTAAGACATGGCTGTCCATCCTGGGATGCCTCAAAAACTGTTTGCTCCCTGGCTGGGTCTCCCACCTTGCTGCATTCCCTGGGCCAAGACCACACACGGCTCTGTGCCTCAGTTTCTCCCTGCAGCCAAGAGATTAGCACAGCTTGGAGTGAGTGCTGGGAGGCAGAGCTGATACACCTGAGCTCTCTGCATCGCCCCTTCATCCCTACCTGCACTGGTGTCCTGAGCTCCCTGTGGTGTGAGCATTGTTCCACCAGTCCTGCATTCCCTGGCCATGCAGGAGCCCAGGTATTTCCCCAACAATAGAACTCTGCTATTGTTCTTCTTTTAGTGACCTTCTCAGCTTTTTGCCAAAGGACAGAGCAAGCAGGCAGCTGAAGGCAGAAAGATGAGAAAGTGCTCAAAGAGTGTTAAATTTGCAATTAAAAATTTTCTTCTTAAAAGCAAGCAGCAGTACACAGGCCATTGTTTTTGCACTTGCCTGTGAAGCTCCTACATGTGCCTATATGGTAATTTTCAGTGCAGAGATCTCCTTGCATACAGCCACAATGGCTGTTATTCCAAACTGACATTTCTAGCACTTTGTCTCAGGCACCCTGGAAATGCTCGATGGATTACTCTAATCCCTATAAAATCAAATGCATTTCTCTTTTATTGTTACAACCTCCCAAGAAGGCAGGCTCAAATCCATCTTTACTAGCTGGACCTGTAAGAGTCCAAATCTGTATGTTTTGTTTAAGATGTAACCTCTTCTTAAAAAAAAAAAAGGTTAATCGTCTTGGAAAAAAATTCACCCAAAAATATGTGTTTTCCCCTCACGTATAATGGTCCACAAGGGACAGAGAGGGATACACTCAGGAAGTCATGCTCTGATTTCTCTGAAAGTATGAGAGCTGGAAACATGCAGCACCTACTGCAGAGATGTCACTCCATGGTCCCTTGTGACAGATGGCACTTGGTACAAGCCCTGACAGGGTATGAAATATTGGTCTTTTAAATGCTAGCAGCATGGTTGATAGAGCATTCACCAAGACACTTAGCATTTCTGTAACTCCAAGGCCAAGATCTGATGACACAGAAAAGAGGAACATGAAAGATACATAAAAGTGGTATTGGTAAGGCATTGTAGATATCCAAATGTTTCAAGGCGGACTTTTCTACATAACGTGATATGAACAATCAAAAAGAGGCAAACTCCCTTTTTTATTACCTTTATTATAGGTGACCAGTATTAGCAAGCCTCCTCAGAGATGTGCTGGGGGACCTCTAGGTGCCCACCACTGCTGGATGGGTATTTGTAGGTCTGGAAAGGCAATGTATGTACAATCTCACTTCTCTTTTTGCTTGCACATGCACATCTGGGCTCTTTCTTTCAAAGGCTGAGGCATTGCTGCTGCAAATGGCAATAGAGGAGGTATAAATTCATAAGAAATCTGCCAGTATGTGAATTTCCTCCTTTGTGTATTTCTGGGAGCTTCATTTCAGTTTTTTCATGTATGCTCAGTACAAGGGCTGACAGAGAACCATACCAACCTTTCCAAGTTTTAAATAGATTTTCTCTGGGGTGTCCAGGACCATGATCTGTCACCTGGCTTTAAGCAGCAGGTTCAAGTCTGGATGCAGAGAGTTGGCATTTGGTCCAAGCCAAGTGGCATCAGTCCCATCTGGGTCACTTTGCTCCGTGGAGAAGAGGAATGCACTTTGGAGAGTTGTGCTCTCCCTCGTCTAACTGGCAGTGATCCCTCATGGCCTAGGATGACCTGCTGGACTAAATCATTGCTTGGGCACCCACAGACTATTTCTTGTCCCAAAATGAGTTAGGGATGTGGGTCTCTCACCTTCAAAGGATTTGATTTTGGCCTTGGGCCAATGGAGAGCACAGGATCCACCCATGTGTACACACACCATTGAACTCGGTGTGGTGGGTGGAGCTCAGGTCACAACACAGAGCCCAATCCATCACAATCCATTGCCCATCCACAGCAGGGCCTTGGGGATGAAGGAGCACACAGAGGCAAACTGGGCATCTCAGGCAGGAGGCAAACAGCTCAACAGCACCTCAACAACACCAGCCCAACAACCAGCGTCTCATCAGCCTCCACATATCCTCAGTCTCTGATTGCTTACAGGATTACAGGTCTTGAAGGATTACCCCTATAACTGAGACTGGACATACAAGTTTTTCCTCTTGCCAGATGGGAAATCTGATTCTCATGGCCAACCTTAGAGATTCAAAGTCAGTGTGGCGAGGTTAATCTCTTTTGGCCTTGAGAGGAAGCTGTATCAGGAGCAGGTGAGGTAACTTGGTCTGTTCAGCCTGGAGGAGACTGAGGGGAGACCTCATCATAGTTACAACATCTTTGTGACAGGAGGAACAGGCACAGGTCTCTCCTTTGTGGTGACCAGTGACAGGACCTGAGGTAATGGCCTGAAGTTGTGTCCAGGCAGGCTTAGATTGGATATTAGGAAAAGGTTCTTCACCAGAGGGTGGTTGGGCACTGGAACAGTCTTCCCAGGGAAGTGGTCACAGCACCAAGCCTGACAAAGCTCAAGGAGCATTTGGACAACTTTATTGAGAGCATGGTGTGACTCTTGGGGATGGTCCTGTGCAGGGGCAGGAGTTGGACTCTATGATCTTTGTGGGTCCCCTACAACTCAGGATATTCTGTGATTCTCTGATTCCAGACAGAAGCTGTAATTCAGCACATGACCATTCAAACCACCAGACAAAGTAGGTGTTGCTGGCCATCACACTCTTCATGACACATGCACAAGCAGGCCATGGCTGAATAGTGCCAACACCCAGCGATTAGCTATCATCTATCCCAGCCAGGCTGGTTCTCCCACAGTTTGGCATAAATCTGATATTATTTCTCTTCAAGAAAACAACAAGAAGCAGGCAATATTCTCTTTTCTTTTCATATAAACCATCCAGCCCTGTTTGCTGTGTTTCAATGCCAAAGCAATTGCAAATTTGCAGGGAATAAGACCTAAATGAAAGGATGTGTGGCGGAGAGTGTTTACAAATGCCTTGCAGGTTCACATTAGAGGAAACAGGGATCACTCTCAACGCCTGTTTGTGTGGTTGTCAGCTCCGATTTCCTCCATCCTCCTAATGTTTTTCAATCTGCTGCCTAATTTCAACTAGAATTTGGCAGAAGGGAAAGATCACCTCAATTTTCAGGAAATTAGGCAGCAAAGAAAGGAGAAAGTCAAACAAGTGTCGGAGCCAAGGGAAGAGCTGGAATGTGAGTGCTCATTAAGGCAGCCAAGTGTCCACATGGGAAAAAGTTATAATAAGCATCTCAAGCAGGGCAAAGCATTCCCCCAGCCCTGTGAGCCACTGCGAAACATGAGACTGCAAGAAATCAGGTGTCATTTAATCTGACACTCATAAAACTATGTGTTTTGTGTCTCCAAAGCCCCTTTTATGTCCATAGCATTGGAGGGGAAGGAATACTCCAGATCTGCTCTGGATTTGGCTATTTCCAACTGCAATTCCCCAGAAGGTGGGTGTTTCACACACTTGTTCCAGCCACCCTCAGACCTGGAGGTTTAAAGGAGACCTTAATGCCCAGGAATCAAGTGAGAGCAGAGATCTGATGCCCACAAAAATGGGATCTTACCTGCCCTAAGAACAGCCCCATTTCTGCTTTGGAGTAGAATCTCTCTCCCCCAGAATTATCCCTCTTCTCACAGCCCAAGGGCCAGATGGGCACCAGCTTTTTCCTTTCAGCAGCTGGATTCATTCCCTTTCTCTCCCTCTCTCCCTCTCTCTCTCTCTCTGTCTCTCTGTTCCCCCCGTCAGCAAACCCACCCTCCCCAGGCTGAGCACGAGACACACAGAACAAGATCTACCACATATAGGGCTAGGTCGACATGCACAAAAACACCATATTTGGCCAGTTTGAGCCAGAGTTGAGTGAGAGCTTGCCAGAAGGAGAATCATACAATTCAAATTGAAAGAGAGTGAGTTTAACCCTTCATTTATAAATATGGTGATAAATCACAGGGGGGAACTTTAAACACAGGAAGGCTGCAAAGCTAAACACACACTGCTGCCACCCCAGGCAGCAGAGTAACACTAGCAGGCAGGACAGGGTGAGGGGAACAGGGAGGATGATAGAGGAGCCAGGTTGCCATATCAGATGTTCCAGTTCAGGACAGGGAGATGAGAAAAGCTCAAGCTGTTTATACTAAATTACATTCGTGCTTGTTAACGTCCTTTTCAACTTTCCGATCCCAGTGTGTGGCTCTGGTGTTCTCTGGGTCTGCACACAGAGATCCTTTCTGCATACCAATAAATAATCTTTTTGGCATGCAGTTAGGACAAAGCTCAGTTGTCTGACCTGCCTTTTCTTTTGTATCCCATTACTTGAACTGCTGAGCCTGATCCAAAAGTCCCCTGGGCTAAGGAAGAGAACCCCATTAATTTCAGCAAGGTCAGGATGAGGCTTAAGGCTGTCACCAAGCACAAGGCTGGGTGGAATATGGGATGGTCAAGAATCTCCTCCTGGAGCAGACACAGCACTGAGCTGCCCATGCAAAGTTAACAAGTGTGATGCCAAGCATGAGTGAGTGAGGGAAGAGGCTGCAGGACCTGTTTTCAGCACAGTGACCATCTGTTTCCTATTTGGCCCAAGAATGATGGAATTGGTTGCATCACACAACAATGAGAAAGTATTTCAGAGCAAGTCCCCCTCTCCCAGCGCTGAGCAGGGACCTTTATCAGAACGAGGAAAAGCAGGTCAACCTCCATTCTCTGTCCCTCCCTTTATCCCATTTCTACCCAGATTCCTGCTGTACTTTTAAGGCAATGCTACCACAGTCTCCCAGACAGACAAAATCCAGCCTGAGAGGTATAATATAACAGCATAGGCCAACTGGCACAGTCAGACAGCACTCAGAAGGATGCGTGTTTACCCATCTTGGGCTTTGCAGACAGCCAGCTCCAGAAACAGGGATTGCATGGAAATCTGGGAGGCCGAGAGCTCAGTTAGGTATGAAGTAGGCTAAGCTCCAAACTCTTTGAAGATTTTAGGAAGGGGTTTAACACAAAGTTTATTTGCTTTGTAAGTAAAGGTGGTTCTTGCCGCTCTGCATGAGCTCATACCATAGCCACAAGTAAGAAGTAGAGCAAAACACAGTAAAATAAAGGTTTGCAGAGGCTCCAAAGCTTCTAATTAATTTAGCCATGCCCCTCACTGACTTCCATATGCCACCATGTCATGGTGATGGGTAGCTGAATCGACTCACTTTAACACCTGCATGAGTATGTCTGATGGTAGAGAAAGAGACTTGGATGAGATAATATTTGGACTCGGAGAGGGGAAGAATTCAAAATCTTTGGAAATGTTTAGCTTTGCTCAGACACAAGGTCAGAATGCCTTTCCGTGCTGCAAAATGGGGGAATGTACCTTTCTCACGGGCTTGGAGTCCCACAATGGAAAAATCCTTAACAGCTGTAAACTGGGGGTTTGGTCCAGCTCCATCTCATTAAAAGCACTCAGAGGAATTCTGTTGCTTTGCTAGTCCAGTTCTCCATCCTTTCTGTTTGTGAGCCATGAAATGAGAGCAGTCCCACAAAGAAAGGAAGAGGCCATTCACCCAAACATCCATCAGTAACAATTTGATTAGAGGAAGATTTTTCCCACCACAGCCCAAGAGGCAGCTTTTCCACAGAATGTCAGGGAGGAAATCTTTAGGATTAATTAAATTTGCCAGGACTTCTTTCATGTAGTTGTTTGGATTTTGAGTTCACATAGGGTAGCGATGGACTGGGAAAGCTCTAATGCATTATTTCTTTGCATATTCAATGTAGCAAACACAATGTTACCTGTTGTTTTTCAGCAGTTTACAATATCTGGAGTTTATTTCCTTGCACATGGGGCTCAGTGGAAAAGGTGACTGTGTAAGCCAGGACATGGTATATGCTGATTATTTTAATTTTCTATTTGTCTGTAATATGCCCTACATCCCTCAAAGGCATTGTGAGGATGAATAACATTTGAATGTATTTGCAATTGCTGATTTCATTGAGACAAGAAAGGCAAAATAAGATGAATATCAGGTGTTTATGATAAGGGATCTCAGACTTAAGAAAAATCTCCCAGAGGAGGCAAGCTACTAACAAGATGCAAAATCAGAGCAAACAGCCAGTGCCATGGAATTACAATGAGAAGACAAATACATGTGCAATTCAACACAGTTTAGTGCAAGCTCAGGGATGGGATGGGTGATTTTGTCTTCTCCCCTTGCTCAGGAATGTGTCTGAACACAGATATACAAGCTCACACTGTACTCCAGGGACATCAAAGTCTTTCTTTATTCCTTGGCTTCCACAGTGCTCCTCTTGATAGCATCTGCAAAGAGAAAGCTGGGAGCAGATCCAGGCATCTGCTCATTTCAGTTTGTTTCCATAATTAAAGAGTGAAATAAACAAACAGAGAAGATGGTGAAGATTTTAGGAAATTGGTAGAAAATGGGCCAGGGTTCTGCATCCTCCCCATGCATCTTTCTCAGGTGCCAAACTTTGCAGCTCCACTACTTTCAGCCTATTTGGGGCCAGTTTTTCCTGTTTTTCTCTGACAATGTGCTTGGCACAAAATGTAGAGACAAGACTCTCCCTCAGGAGTCTGCAGGCTCAGTCAGACCCAGACAAAACGCCACGAACGTGTGTGCTACTTTGTCTGCCACCGGAGCTCAGTGGAGGGTGAGGTAATCTGGTCACTCCCAAAACAGATGATGTTCCAATGTCTGATTTCTGCTGGAAATGGCCTAGAGGTAAAAGGGGACAGAAATTAGCATTGTTCCTCTTTGCCCAGTAGTTCTTTGGGGCATTACAGTTGGCCTGACCCCAGGCTTCAGGATTTCAGTCCTCCAGTGTATTCTGGCACTGGGTTGGATCTCAGGAGGGCTTTATTTTTGAGCACCAGCCATTCCAATGGACAATTCAACTCCTTGGGCTTTAGTGTCTGCCTAAATAAAAGAAATTGTCATTTGATTAGAAATATCCTTCTGAGCTCAAGGACATCAAAAAACAGCTTTTTCCTTCAAACCACTTCCACAGACAGAGAGGCAAGAAAAAACTAGAGCAATCCCCAGATTCCAGGACAACAAACCCAAGATCCATCATGATGTCAAAGTCACTTCCCCAAGAATTTTCACAGCTGGTCTTCTAAATTCTTAGTCCTAATCTCTGCTTTTTCTCAACAAATGTTCTGCTTCACTCTCACCTGGTTTGAATGAACCAAGCAGAGTAATCACAGCTAGGCTGTAGCATCCCAGGAGGAGTTTTGATCTTGAATGCTGACAATTGGCCAAACACCGGTGAGACACCTTAGGAGTGTTGTAGGCAGGAAATGCAGAGAGACGTGGTGGGCAGGCAGAAGAAGGCTTTGGCACTGAGGCAGGCTCAGAGCTGCTGTGGTGTTCTCTGGACCCAGTTAGTGTTGTCCCTACAAAACATTTTCTTTTGGCCAGCAGGGACTCTCCTCAGGATCCACTTTTCACTCTTGTCCTAAGTAGCTTCCTCCTCAACTTTGTACACAGCCACCAACAGCTTGAAGCATCTCACAGGTGATAGAGCACCTTTGGTCCATCCTCCGGATCCCCATAAGCAGCAAAAAGGATTAGAGGAAGGGAATTAGAGGAAGGGATTAGAGGAAGGATATCTCATCCTGCCAGAGGATGAGATATGCTTGGGGAAGCTGGACATCCAGACTCCCTCAGCAGTTCCAGACTACCACACTGAGACACTCAGCCCAGGCACACTGCAGTTCTGTGAGTGCTGGAGGACGTGTTTGCAGCTCCTTGTCTTCCAGTCCTTCTGCATTTGGCTCATTGGTAGCAGGGATTTCAAATCCTCATAAATCAACTCTTTCAGCATCATTCTCTGCTGATCCAAGCCGATTTTTTTAACCTCAAAGCCCTGCCCAGCCACTTTGAGATATTCCAGACATTTTTCAACCATTTATTTTTATTGAAACCTGCCAAGTCTCTGTATATATTGGTCTTTTTTTTAATCTTTTTAATATACAAATCAGTTTAAAATAGTGTATAAGTCAGGAATGATTTGCAAATTAAACTGTCAAACCCTGGCAGGACTAGTGGCTGACGCCCTTAGCTTGAAATCTTCCAGCTGCTGTTGCTGTGAACGTGGATCTCTAGAAGATGCCACACAACCTGCTTCTGCTTTCAGAAAATTCAGCCTTTCTTTGATATCAGGGAAATCCTACAGCTCCTGAAAAGACTGCTGTGTGTAATTCCCTAATGGATCACCTGCCCAAGGCAAGGGATATGATATTTTAGGAATCAAATGCTGGGGTTATGGTTATGCAAAGGTCTTCTGGCCTTAAAACTATTTTTGTACAAGGAAGAGGAAGAGAAACTTGAAGTGGAGGGTGTGTGTCTTCCCTAAAACATGCATCTGGAACCACTGGAAGACACAAATTGTAAACCCAGGTATTTTCCTTGCAATTATTGGCAATCCCATATTGTAGATGGGGATCTACTACTCAGGCTGTGCAAATATATTGGTTTTTAAGTGACAAGATTTTGAGCCCTAAGGAATGCTGACATATTTATCACTGTACCTCTCTTTCTTTTCTTCCAGATTGCTGGAAGTCAGTGACCATGCCGACCTCCTCCACCCAACTGCCAGCCCTTGACTCTATCAACTCCACCGAGCAACCTAACTCCAACATCAACTTGTTCTCTAAGTTCATCCACTCAGATGAACAACTGTTCACAGATTTTTATAGCCTATGGATTGTCCTGATGGTAGTCAATGCCATCATTTTCCTGGTGGGTGTCATGCTGAACAGCTTGGCGCTGTATGTCTTCTGCTTCCGTACCAAGACAAAAACCACCTCTGTTATTTACACCATCAACTTGATCGTAACTGATCTCCTGGTGGGCTTTTCCTTGCCTGTCCGGATCATCATGTTCTACAGTGCAGGGGATTGCAAGAACTGTCCCTTGGTTCACATCTTTGGCTACTTTGTCAACATGTACTGCAGCATCCTCTTCTTGACGTGCATCTGCGTCGACCGCTACCTGGCAATAGTGCAGGTGGAAGCCTCACGTAAATGGAGGAACCCCACCTGTGCCAAGGGGATCTGCATCTTCATTTGGATCTTTGCCACTGTGGTGACTTTCTCCATCCTGACCATGGCAATAAGGTTTGCCGAATGCTGCCTCTCCAAGATCCTGGTCCTGATGGTCTGCGAGTACTTCTTCCCCCTCATCATAATCATCTTCTTCACCACCAGGATTATGTGTGCCCTGTCCAAGCCCAGCCTCATGCACCAGAGTCGGGAGAGGAGAATGAGGGCTGTGCAGCTCCTTATCACTGTCCTCATCATCTTCATGATCTGCTTCACTCCTTTCCACGTGCTACAGGTCGCAATCTCCATCAACCCAGACATGCCCCACAATATCAGCCTCCTCGTCTACCATGTGACAGTGACTCTGAGCAGCCTCAATAGCTGCATGGATCCCATTGTCTATTGCTTTGTCACCAATAACTTTCAGTCAACCATGAAAAGCATCTTCAGGAAAACCGAGCCAGAGCAAACTAATGCAGAGATCCAGGGTATGAACAAGAGCTCCAAGGGCTCCAACGCAATCATCGCCTTCTCAAACACAATAGGAAGCCCTCTGAGCTTGCCATCACCAAGCAGTGTCCAGATATAACCCACATCTGATGGGACACGTTGCAGTAAGCCAGTGCCACAATGCTGGAATATTGATAGGATGCACAATAATATAGTTTTTGAACTCTTTGTGTTTTAGGCTGAGGTTCAGACTGACAGTGGTGGAATTTATTCCTCAAGAACATTGTGGTCTGTTTGGAAATGGAACCTACAATGCTGTTAGTACAAAATAGAGTCTATTAATTACTGTTCCCAGCAGGGAAGTTTTCTTTGTATTTTAATACAGACATTTTGCTAGCAACAAACTCTTAACTGTGGTTTTCTTTTCATGTTTGTCATCATAATGCAACACTTCTAGGATGACCTAGAAAGCAGGATAGCTCTGGTTTGTAATGAAAGATTTTTGTGCCTTGGGCATATGCTTAAGAATAGAGGACAAGAGGGATGTTTCCTTCCAGAGCTGTCCACTACAAAGGTTTTAGATGCCAATGGAATGGGAACTCACATGTCACTAGTGACTTCTCAATTGTTCCTGAAAAAGTCTGAACCTTCTCAGGGAAGAGATGAAGTCACGCAGTGAAGTTTCCTCTTGGCTGTAAGAAAAAATACATGTCAATGTATATATTTTCATACACATTGTCTGTGTTGGGGAGAGGTTAAGGATATGTTCCACCTGTATTTGGATCACTAAATCTGCTCAATTGCAAATGAGTATACAAAAATCTGTGAAAATGTACATGAGTCCCTGTAAACTCTGCTGTTCTGCTCTGTCTCCCTGAGGAACAGCAAAGATGAAAACCAGAACCAGACTATGATACTATACTACTCTGATTTGGCTTTTCTTCCTGGCAAGTTGTAACATCAGGGCTTGCTGTCCTAATTCCCCCAGCAGTCCATCCATTCAGTCACTCAAAAGCCAATATTTCCAAGCATAGAAAAAGAATACCTCTCAGGCATCTAGGCTGAAATTCACCCCAGGACAAACTCACTAGCATGTTTTAAAGAGCCATGTTTAGAGGCTCTTAAAGGCTTAAAGAGGCTAAGGATGCTGCAAAATTCTAGCCCCAATGATGGGGGAATGTTTTAGATGACATTATATAAATGAAACAATGCAAATGCAAAAAATAAAAATTATCCTAGGAAAACTGCAAAACCTGTGGCATGAACAGCAATAACAGTTGTTGTTGCCCCGTATTTTCTCACTCACATATATGACCACTCAATCTGGAAGACTATCATTCATCAAGTCTAGTGATCAGTTTTCCTAGCACTCACTGGTGTTACCTGTCAGAAGAGCAGGCACTGGTCCAAGCTAGAGCATCCTGGAGTGCTCTGCTTCCCTGAGATCTGACTGTGGAACAGCCATCTCCATACCACAGGGACACAACATAAACAACACCTCAAACTGCCTCTTGCAACAAGGTTTGCAAGAGTTTGCCTCTTGCAACACATACATATTTCACCTAACCTGTTTCTCTAACCAACCCAATGGGTATAAAATTTGAACCATCACTATCACTGTAACACAGGGAACGGGGTGTTCCTGTACCTGTTCCAGACAGCGAAGGCTGTAATTGCCAGTAATTGCCATTGCCAGGCATGTGAGCTCTTTCCCAAGCAGTGCAGCTATGTCAGTGCCCTTCTGCTGAGACCTCTATTCCTTTGAAGAGGATTTTCCCTCCAGGAGGTGGTGATGAGGGCCACCAACACCGTGGCACTATCCCATGGGAGGTAAGACTGTTGTCCTGGTCATGGTTTCACTTCCCAGGGCCCAGTTGTAGCATGGTTTCCTTCTGCCTCATCTATTTCATTATTCCTGTAAATCACTGAAACAGGCACCTGACAGCCAACATTGTTAAATGATGCATCAGCACACAAGGATCAGGCTCTGATCTCCCAGCCAGACTGGCCACTTCACATTTCTGCCATCATTTTCCACCAGTCCCTCCCCTGAAGAAAGTAATCTTGTGCCTCATAGGTCTGCACTTCCCTGCAAACTCCTGAAAACTCAAGCCCACTAACCCACCACACATGCTCAGATCTTTCCGTGCCTCCCAAGATGCTCGTAATGAAAATGTGTGTCACATATACAGAGCTGTTAGCAGCATTGTTTTGCCAAGACTACTCAGAGAAACAGGAGGAATGTGCAGGCCCTGTGCACAGCTTATTTTCGTTTCTTTGTTCCAACAACCCATAGATTCACACCTCCCATTCTCTTGCTATCAACAGTATTTTTGCCATATACAGAAATGTCTTAACATCTTTCTCAGTTCAGTTGTTCATTTGAGGTCAGTATAAAATCTCCAAGATGATTTGCTTAGATTTTTTTAAGTCCCTAAACAGCGTCTCAGTCAAAGCTCTGTCTGTCTGCTGTAAACTTCATTTGTGGTAGTCTGAATTCTCCTTACTGTCAGTGTATTATTCACTCCCTATAAATGCCTCCTGAGACTGGATAATTCTCTTTATTTTTAATGCCTGTTGCCTTATCCAGGGCTTTCAGTGGCTGTTCTTCATTTCACACCAGCTCCAAAACGGGGTCTGGTCCCTTATCAAGGACACAGTCTCTGAAAATTGGAAAGACATCAATTTTTTTCACAAACTAACTTACTTTTTTTGTGACTTTTTGGGCTTTCTATTTAGTCCATACTGTTTACACATCTCACTTTTCCTCAGAGTGCGGTACTTGCTAAACTTCTGTCCTATTTAAAATCACCCATTTGTGCTCAGGGCACAAAGTTGAAAACCAGAACCAAAAACTCAGCTATCATCAGAAATATTTCCCCAAACAGCATGGTTTTGGGGGGCACCTTCCACCTGACGGTTCCCATTGCTGCTGAAGCATCCCTCAGTTCTCTGTGTGTCTGGAGAAGGGGGCAAGGTCTCTCACTGCCTGATCTGCATCATCCCTCTGGTCATGATATCTCCTTGGGTTGCCTCTTACTGATCACCAATAGGGATTGGAATTGTCCTGTTCCTACTCCAGCCTGCCCTTTCTCTAATGAGAACAGCCACACACAGCAAAATAGGGATGCTTCCAAGGACAATGTGAGTGATTCTGTGCATCACTAAATACATGCAGAGACTGTTAAGGTGAAGCGTACACAAGTCAGCTTTTGCAGGGCAGTCCTTTATGCAGAGTATTTAAAGATTTAGATGCCAAATTCCTGATGATTTCAAATTAAATCCAGTACTTAGCAGTCTTTGAGGATCTGGATCATTCCCTAGAGGCTGAAATTGTAATCAGGATGGATGGGCATTGCATGTCATACTACCAGCACTGAGTCTGTGGTAGACAGAATGCATTCCCTAAAGAGCTTAACAGCAATAAAGAGCTCCGTAAAAAAACCTGACCTTTCAGGGACACATCTTATTCATTCCTCTTTGATGTGCTGTGCTTCTCTTGTGCATCTAAAATCCTATAAAGCGAATTAGAAATGTCCTCTTCTTCCAGAGGCCAGCACAGAAAGCTGGTGAAAAACCTCTCTATTTCTTGGGATCTCGGTCATTCCTGGGACACAAAACCTCTGCTAACCATGAGCCTGAGTCACAACACACAGACATCTGCAGTCTGTTGACATGATGGGATGGGTATCCAGAAACAGTTAAGTGTCTTTCTCTCACTGCTTTGTGTCTCACCTGCATTATATCCAGCACAGCCCATGATTCAAAGCATTTCTGTCTTTGAAAGGTTTTTCCTGTTACAGCCCAGAAACCTGCAGCAAGGCAAAGCTGCACAATAGCCAGCTCTCAGTCACACTGCAAACATAACAGGGCCCAGCAAGACTGAAGATCTCCAAACGAGCCCCTGACCCCACACATGGGGTTATCTGCCAGCCTAGCTTCCTCCTGGGCTGTGAGCAAGCTCTGCCCTGCCTCCACAACCCCTTGGTAACTGCCAAGAGGAAACAACACAGCCATGTGCAAGGGCAATTTCTTCCTTCCTCGTCCCTCTGGGGTTTGGTCTCTCTAAGATGTGTGCACAAGAGTCTCATTAGTCAGGCTAACCAACACTAGTAAGCAGTGCTAGCAGGTGTGGGCTCTGTGGGCAGAAAGGCTGAGGACAGTGGAATTGCCATGTTAGGAATAGGAGCACAGGTCACTTTGCCTCTTCTGTACCTGTCTTCCACGTGTAAGGGCAGGAATGGCTCCGGGCAAGGATGTGGGAGAAGACAGGTCTGATCTCCACAACTATTCTGGGACAGAGGAAAATGAGAAAGACATTGCAGAGGAACCCAAGCCACAGAGTAATAAAGGAGGAAGGGAGGGAGGGAGAGGGACACTAGAGGTTAAAAAACAAGTTGAGTTCTGTAAAGTGCAGGGCTAGTAAGAACAAGGATGAGAAAGGCAGGACAAGGGAAAACAGAGAGGGAATGCAGAGACATGATACCCTGCAGAGGATGATA
Organism: Bombycilla garrulus; assembly: GCA_013400315.1. Taxonomy (NCBI): domain Eukaryota; kingdom Metazoa; phylum Chordata; class Aves; order Passeriformes; family Bombycillidae; genus Bombycilla; species Bombycilla garrulus. The sequence goes on from VXBU01008309.1 coordinate 256,209, forward strand.
GAGGAAAACAAGTGAGGTCTGGCTTGCTTTTCCCCTTCTGGACACAATTAGTCCCAAAACAGGAGCTCTGGGGAGGGTGCCAGTGCTTGGATCAGAGCTGGAAGACTCCCATTTTAGGAAGAAAAAGCTTTAAAGCAGAGCACTTTATCGCCTTCTCATGGTGAGGCCCAGGAAAGGGACGATGGTGATCTCCCCACATTCGTCTAAGCTTTTGTGGTCTTGAAGAAGACAGGAAGGTCTCCAGTGTTCTGGGAAAGAGGAAAAGGGTCTTTATCCCGAGAAAAGAGGATGCTGGGGATGCAGGAGGGGATCTGGTGTGGTGTGGGTGCTCATGGACATGTATCAGCATCCACTATCAATGCTGGCTACCTGACGAGCAGGATTGTCGTGGGACGTGCTGGGTGAGGCTTATGATAGATGGTGCCACCTGAAATGTCACATCACAGCACATGTGCCATGATCTGCAGGGCATCCCAGGAAGGGCAGACTGGGATTGCAGCACGTTCTCTAGAGCAAAGAATAGTCGATCACTTCACTGTAGTATTTCAGGGCTTTGTGGTTCGGCTATTGGGGCCTAATAGGAATGCCAGGGAGAATATCCACTGCAACCACAGAATCATAGAATCATTTGGTTGGAAAGGATCTATAAGATCATCCAGTCCAACCTTTCCCCCAGCTATGTCAAGGCCAGCACTAAGTCCCTAAGTGTCACATCTACACATCTTGCAAATACATCATGGGATGATGATTCACACACTTCCCATCTTTCTGATTCCTTCTTCTTCAAATGTGTCAAAAAGCACCCAATCTTCCCTGGCAGAGAAGTGATTTTCTCTAAGTGTTCATATAAGCAGCCAATGCTGGTGTGATATCAAGGTCTTAGTTCATGAAACTGTCCTTCATGATTCTTGATGATAGTGTGAGAGATCAGATTAATTTAGGTATAAAGGTATATGTGTGGCACAAGGGGTTTTGCTTTTCCCTCATGGCTATATGCAGAGCTAAGAGCCCAGCTCAGGACCGCAGTTCTTCTTTCCAGCTGCTATGCAACAGGAAAGATCCTGTCAGATGAAATAAAGCTGAGTTTATATGGAGGAGAAAGTCTTTGTTTGCCTCACAGCAATCTCGGGAAAAGTTCACAGAGAGGAGCTTCTGCCATCCCAGTGAGAAGGTAAGCAGAATAGTGGAATCATAAAATACTGTGAGTTGGAAGTGACCAACAAGGATCATTGAACCCAACTCCTGGCTCAAGAGTCACACACAATGTGCCAAGAACTCTGATCCAAACATACCTCCTTCAAGCACATTACCTGTGATGTTCTCAGTAGGAAAAGCCAAAGAGCAAAGACTAGTCTGAACTCCAGGCCCAAAAGAAGTATTCTTGAGGATGTCTTGAGGGCCTTACAGGCCTTGCAAGAGACCCCTTGGCTTCTCTTTGATCCCTTATTAAGGAAACCTTAATAAGACCTTCCTGAAATGACCTTAAAGCAACCAAACAAATTTCCCTCTATGCAGTTCAAATACCCAGGAGTAAAATAGCAGTGAAGGTTTTTTGTTTAGAGCAGTTTTGCTTCCGTGTCCTTCAAAGAGGACTCTAAAATAAGCCTAGAAGTCCTTGTTTGTCTCTACAGATGGAGAAAAGTGGAAATTGCTGCAGATCAGTTAAACAGATTCCCCCAAGAGACTTGCCTAGGGGAAGTCCATATGGGAGTAGGGCATGGCATGAAAGCCTTGGGCCAGAGCCCAGCTGTTGGCTCATCCATCCTTTGATTCCACAGTCAGCATCTCTCCAGAGAAGGATTCTTATAAATTCATTCCTGAAGTTCATTAGACAGCAGTTTAGACCAAAGCCCAGTATCCAACCCCTTGATGTTTTGGATAGCTTGGAGACTGCCCAAATCCTGTCTTCCCAGGGAAGGCCTCTCTTGATTGATTGTATTTAGAGTTGGAAATGCCGCCCTGCCCGCATTGCTTGGAAAACACGGTGTGCTCAAGACGCCGGTTCAGACGAACTTCTCTGCATAGCTGCCCGTTTGCAGAGCATGTGGTGGGAATCTGTTGATAGGTTCTTGACATAATTTATGGCTTGTTTATCTGGTAGCTTTACTTTGTACCTACTATACAACCCGGAAACCCTTCCTCCTCTAACCTCTTGGCCTGCTATTATACACAGAATCATCTACATGATAATTTTGGTAACCATGATTCATCTTACGACAAACACTGCATAAAGCAAACAGATTTGTATTGTCATAATTAAAGCAAATAATTGGATGGTTTATCCATACAATCCTAACAGTTCTGCCACTGCTAATATTGTACCTGACCTGCAGAGGTTTCAGTCAGTCACTGCAGGGTGTATTAACCCATGGAATATCAAAACAGGCACAACCCTGCTGTTTCTCAAGGCTAGAAAGACTCTGAAGCCAGCAGAACTTCTTTCTAAGGTTACTGATTGCCTAATGGAGGTGAGAAATCCTCTCCCAGTCATTCCAGCATCAACCCATTTAAACTGGAGCCCCTTGTTCAGAAAGCCTGCAGTTCTGCTCTAATTTCTCTGAGGTTTAGAGAAGATACATCTCCTTCTTTGTCTTGCAGTGTTACATTACAAAGCCACAGATATTTGCTCTTTGTCTAACAGATACCTACACCCTGAGATGCCAGACTTTTTTTTTCTTTCCAGCAAAGGTATTTGTAAACAACCCTCTATTGCTGCATTCCAAAAAAAAATTAAATTACTCTGTCTCTTCCTATGAGGCATGTTTCCACAGTCAGGCTTTCTGATGGTTATTTGCTGAGCTTCTTCAGATGTTTCAGCTGCCTTTTCCAGGTCAAGGCATGAGAGAAAGATGGAAATGGGGAACAGAGGGAAGTAAGTCCACCAGTTGATTTAAAGTAGGTTAAACCCCTTCTCTACACTGGTGCAGAAGCAGGGTGATACAAATGGACTGAGGAACACAGTTGCTGTTCCAGGACACAGGAGGACATTGCTTCCATACCCACCACCCAGAGCTCCAGATCTGCTAGCATCAATGAGCATCCTTAACATTTTTGGCTTCCTTTCAGCCACCACACTATCTGTCTAAACCTGCCCAGCAAAGCCCACATACTCTGCACGTGGCAGCCACATGTGAAGCCCTCCCAAGCCCAGATGGATTGGAGGAGTGGGCAGGAGAGTGTTCTCTCTATGTTGTCTCTACAGCTGCCATGCCTAATACCAACAGCAGCAGCTGCCAGTACAAGAGACGTGGATGTGCCATTTGTAACTTAAATTTCATGAACGATAGTGCAGCTGTTTGTGCTGCAAGATGCTGGGAGGCAAGAAAAATCAATTGGTTCTGCCATGAGTATCCTCATGGGTTATTTGTCAGCAATGCTGAGTGAGGCAGCAGCAGAACCCCAAGGGAGGGATTCACAGAGGAGGGTAGACACCTGAACAGAACACAGATGCACAGGTAAGGGTGGCAAATGTGGAGACATGGATGGAGTGTTTGCAGTAGTACCTGTGTGATGGACAAGCAGGGCAAGGAGTTGGCAGAGGCAGCTGCAGGCAGGGAAGTCCTCTCCTCTGTGGCAGGCAGCAAGGGCCTGTGGGTTGTTTAATATATCCTCAAAATCCTGCTATGTGATGCAGATAAGACATCCCCCAGATCCCAATCCAGCACACACTAGCAGCCAGGGAGAATTTTAGAGGAGTGTCTGGTGTCTCTTCCAGCCTATTCCTGGAAGCCCTTCTTAGTTGTAGTTTCAGTGGCATGGTGCAGCTGGGGACTTTGCAGTATCTCCTCCCCAAGGACACCAAACACTTCGCTGAACACCTGCGAATGCAAACACCTAAAAAGCAGGGAAAAAAATGCACCATAAATCCAAAAGGGACAAGTTTGTGCAACAATGTGTTTGTGTGTGCATGCGGTGAAAGAAGGAAACTATGCAATGTGACTTGGGAGAGGATTCACAGACACTCACCATGAAGGCACAAACCCTTAAGAGACCAGGGAGATGAGAAGCAGGACACAAGTACAGTGAGGAGGTGTGGGGTGAAAGTGAGAAGGAAATTAAGGCATGGTCTCTGCATTCAGGTTCCTGTGAAAGATGTCAGGAGTTAATCTACACTACAACAAAGGGTGTCCCTAAGGGTCTGGGGAGTGTTTTGTGGTGGAAAAGCAGACAGCTGTATGGGCACCAGCAGATGACTTGAGCAGGTCAAAACCACAAGATAACTCTTGTGTGGGAAGGAGCTTTTTAATGCAACATCAGTGGGGAAGGAGAGCCCTTCATTCTCTCTCCAGTTCCCCTCAACGACAAAATTTCTTTCCCGTACATGGCAAGGTACAATTTTTTTCCCTGCCATCGGCAAAAATCTTTCACAGATTAAGTATGTTCTATTAGCTCTCCAGGGTATAATCTTTGTCCAGCTTGCAGTGCATAAAATCACAGGAAACAGCCTGCCTGAGGGCTTTCCTCAGCAACTGCAGAAAAGATAAAGCTGCTGGGACACAGGTGTAAATATCCCATTGGTCTTTTTAGACTTGGGCTTCCTGCTGTAAAGTCTCATCCCTTTTGCCTGCAGCAGGATCAGAGGATGCTCAGCACCAGACAGAATTGGTGTTACACCTGTCTTGGGCATTGCACCAGAACAGATGCTCTATTTGGCCCAGGTCCTTTCATGTTTCTATGATTTCACAGCCCTTCCCAGCTGGAACCTATAGAATGCACAGTTATGTACAGTTGTACAGTTATGTACAGTTACTTTTCATGAGCCAGATTTTGACCTAGGTTTCACTTTTAAAACCCCCATACACCCATAAGGGGACGGGCACAGGACTATGGCAGGCACACAGCAGGGTAAAGGGCTCCAGGTGGGCAGGTAAATCATGGCCAACTGCTTGATTTTATTTTTGAACTTCACTTCCAGTGCTCCCAGTCTCTGATTCCTCACAAGCTTTGCTCTGCACTTATACCCATGTTACAGTCACCCCCACACTTTCTCTCACCCATCCTCACTCACATCAGTGCATCCAGTGAACTGGAACGCAGCTCTTCCTGCACAGAGGTGGGATCCTAAAACTGGGCTACTCCAGCAACCCCAAGGCTGCTCTGCACCAATGACCAGCCCTGTACCCCTGGTGCCACCAGCCACCAGCAACTGGCCAAGAATCCCCAGCCTTGGCTTCCCTCCCGCAGCAGCATCTGCCTGGTCAACATCCACGGGGAGACCATCACAGGAGCTGTCACCCAGCATCCCCTTCCCTGGCTTTCTGGAGCAGCTCAGAGCACTTCCACACAAATTTTGCTGTGTCTAAGTAACTTTCTCAGGACCACTTAGGACACACTGCTTGGTCCAGGTGGTTGGTATCCCTGTGTTGAAGGAATCTTTCCGTTTTCCCGCATCTCTTCCCTTCCCACGGGAACAGGATACCCCAATGACAAGACACTGTAGTGTATCCTTAACTCATATGAACCTTACTGGTTACAATTACTGTTTAGGGAAATTTTATAAACACATACAGCAGGTTTAAGCTTTCTTTTTATTTATTTCAACTAAGTACTTGTGGATAACAAAATGCCAAACTTCTCAAAAAGCAGCAGTAAATCTGAAGATCTAAACAAGGTCAAGGAATCATAATCTTTTTCCTTGGAAAGTCTAGATTTGTTAACTCATACAGGATAGGAAGAGGGAAGCTTGCTGAATTTCCCCAAGAGATTTCAGTGACCCACCATTACGTCTGCATTACACTGATGCAAGGCAGGGAGGATCTGCTTGCACCATCCTTTTCTACAGCTTTTTTGGATATTCTGCAGCAGAATTATTTCAGCAAATTGCATGGCAGTGGGTTAAGAGATCTGACACTGCCAGCCAAGTAGTGACCAAACCAACCACTGCCCTCTGCTGAACATAGCCTGGAATCCCCACAGAGTTCCCAGTGGTCAAGAAAATTAAGGTCAAAATCCTATTTTGCTGTAAGAACGGAAAAACTCAAACTATTCCTTTAGATCATGAATCTTCCCTTCAGGTCAGCTGCCAAAACCCTGTATTTCATGGCTTCCATGTTGTATTCCTGCTGCAATGATGCATCTTTACAGCTCATTTAAGTATCTCCTTCAACCTCAGAATATTGATCACTCTGTTAACTAACACAGTTTGGGTTCAGTTTCCCTCACTACAAGAGCTCAAGGAGCGCTGGGCGTTTCCTCATGCACACCTTGGTGTGCTGGACCCCACAGAAATCCCTGGTATGGTCTCCAGCTCACTGCTGGCAACAGACAGCATGGTTTGTTCATGGCCCTGGACAGTAAGCACTGGGGAGACTGTACCTCAAATTCTGTGCTCAGTTTTTGGGCCCCTCAAGACAGGAAAGACACTGAGGTGCTGGAGCAAGTCCAAAGAAGAGCAATGAAGCTGAGGAAGGGGCTGGAGCACAAGTCCTGTGAGGAGTGGCTGAGGGAGCTGGAGGGCTCAGCCTGGAGAAAAGGAGGTTCAGCGGGGACCTTACCACTCTCTACAACTCCCTGACAGAAGGTTATAGCCAGGTAGGGGTCAATATCTTCTCCCAAGTAACAAGAGACTGAGCAAGAAGAAATGAGCTCAAGTTGTGCCAATATAGGTTTAGGTTGGATATTAGGAAAAATATCTTCATGAAAAGGATTGTCATGCAGGAAAGTGAAGGATTCACAAACTTTAAAAGGCATTTAAAAGAATTGTTAATGTGGCACTTAGGGACATAGTTTAATGGGGGACTTGCTGGGTTAATGATTTAACTTAATTATATTTAAGATTTTTTTTCTACCTAAAAGATTCTATGATTTTCTGATTTCTTGTCCCCCTCAAAGATTGTTGTATACCTGCCCCCAAATCTCTGAGGGTCAGTCACCAATACCCCAGGGCAGTCCCTGCTTCAGGACCTCTGGCATGGCTGTAAATGGTCACCAGAGCTGCATTTAGGCGAAGACAGAGGGTGGTGTGACCCTGGCACAGATTGCCCAGAGACTCTGTGGCTGCCCCATCTGTGGAAGTGTTACAGGCCAAGCTGGACAGGGCTTGGGGCAGTCTGCGGTTGTACAAAGCATCTTCCGAGCACAGCAGTGGGAGCGGGTTGATGCTCAGCCTTGTCAGGGAGAGGGGCAGCTGCAGGGCAGCCCTCCTGCGGCCCCTCAGCAGTTTGACAGCTCCCACACACGGGCTGGGCCGTCCCCGCTCCTCGTTCTCCTCGCCCAGCCCCGGCCGGAGTTCGGCGCTGGTTCCCGGCATGGCCGGGCCGAGGGGAGCGGAGCGGGACGGGCACCGCGGCCGCCGCGAGATGGCGCTGGGGGAGAGGCCGAGGCGGGAGAGCAGCGGCTCCCTCAGGGACGGGACCGCGGCCCCTCGCGGGCGGGCTCAGACCCTGTCCTCCAGAGACAGGATCTCCTCTCTCCTGTCCCCTCTGTAACGGGACCCCCCGTCCCTTGATGCGGGGGAACAGCGTCCCCTCAGTGACCGGGTCCTCAGTCCCTCAGTGGTGGGGCTCAGACCTCATCCCCCAGTGATCGGACCCCCATCCCCTTAAGTGGAAGGACTCCCCTGCTTTGCAGTAGAGGCTCAAATTGCATCCTCTGAGGCAGAACCCTCACTCTGTCACTTCCTTGGGGTGGGCTCAGATCATGTCCCCTCAAGTTACCACTGCTCTGCAGTGGAGCTCAAGAAACACACGAGGCAGGACCTCTGTGGTGGAGCTCAGACCTTGACTCCTCAAAGCCAGAACCCACAGACCCTCGGTGGAGTGCTCAGACTGCATCCCCTAAGAGGCAGGACCCCTGCTCCATCCCTCGGTGAAGCGTTCGGACCTCTTTCCCCCAGAGACAAGACCCCAACTCTGTCCCCTCCATTACCAGAGCCAGGGTGTTGGAGCTCTCTGGAAATTCTTCCAGCTGCCTGCGGTCAGAAGCAGGACCCAGACCACTTATTGACAGCTGTGGCCAAGGCAAAAACCACTGTGACCATGGCCATAGTAAGAAGCATGGGCTCATCAACCAAGGGAGCCCACAGATGCTCTGGGCAACCCTGCTTCCCTCAGCCTGTGACACAGGAAAGAGGACATTCTCCTCTCTTTGCCCACCCCCACATATAAGATAGCTGAGTTGTGGCCTCATTGCTCAGCTGATCTCGGCATTGAACAGCCTACATGCTCCCAAGACCAGCAGCAGTCAGGAATGGACAATGGTCAGGGCTGGGAATTGTCTTTGAGCATGGTCACAGCTGGGAGTTGGCTTTGGGTGATGCTGTGCTGTGGCAGCTCCTCTAGCCAAGCACTGGAAGGAATATCAGCCTGCTACAGATCCTTCTCCTGTATGGGTGGTGCTGGCAACTTTGCGAGAAGGGTTTCCCTGTTCTTGCCTTCACAAATGCTTGTGTAAATGCCATGGGATAGCCCTGAGATAACCTTTCCCATTACAAATTCTTCCTCTGTGTTTGTTGAAGCCCCAGTTTGTTCTAAACAACACCTTTCATCCTGTGACATGAGGAGGTCACTAGCTATGTCTTGACTTGTTTGCTGAACCATGTTCGGCATCCCAGAAACACCTGGCTAGAGCTGCTGTCATGGTCTGGAATACATCCACTCCAGAGACAACTGGTCCAAGCCCAGGCCTCCAAGAGAACTGTGGTTATCCAGCATGGGTGCACTGCTGGATCCATGACTGAGAAATGCTCTGGGTCAGTAACATCACTGTAGCATGTATGGTAATATTTTTTCATCTCAAATACAAACCTACACAGTTACACATTGCTCTAGACTTTGACATTTTCCTGTCTGAAACTATTTCATTTGTCACCTTCTTGAGTTGCTAGTAAATCAGAGGGGGGGAAATTACTTATCCCTTCCATTCTCAAACACAAAGTGCTCCTGGTCAGGCAATGCCTGAATCAGGAATTTCCTTTGGGTTACCAAGTCACTACGGAAGGGAAAGGTTCTGATGGGAACAAGTCACCACACAGCAGTCCTGGGAACCAGTTACCTTGGAGCACAGAGCTCCAAAACAGATCACCATGGTCACCTTATGCATTGTCCCCAAGCAGTAACTGCACGTCTGAAAAAGCTCCAAAAAAGCTCTGTTCAGGGTCTTGCTCAACTACAGCCCTTCATGGGCATCCCCAGCAGTTCGCAGTCAAGAAAATACTTGAAATGTAAATGACTTTAAAGCCTCCAAGTACATTGTGCCATTGCAAAAAGGCAAGAGACAGCAAGTATGTTGCCAAGGTCATGGATCCCTGTCAAATGATGTCACCCACCCTCTGCAGAGAAGGAAGGACCCAGCCCAGTTCCTCTCTGACGTTAGGTCTGACTCTGGGACAATTTTTGGGTGTGAGAATGAGCTGGGCACTTGAAACATTTCTTTCTTCTTGCAAAAGCACCAGTGGAGTGCTCAACGTTGCCTCAAGCTAACTTTGACATCCAATTCTAACCAGTAAAGGAGAGAAAAAAATCCCAGGAACAAACTGAACCTGAAGCAAAGTTCTGCATTCCTCCTGGCAGAAACCTTGAAACATGGAAATAATGAAACCCAGTCAAAATGGCATGTAACCCACTGAGAACAGCAATGATCATCTCCTTCCATCGCCTTCCTCAGAATACTGATAATTCCACACTCTCACTCTGGCAGTCCCTGCACAGTCCTTTCCTCAACTTTACCTCTTGCACACTGAAAGAGGCTTGATGCCTTTCTTTGGAAAAGAAAAAGTCTCAGAGGCTTAGAAACACTGTTCTCCTTCCCAAGCTGAAGATATCCATGTCCGGTTTATTCCCACTTGATCCTCCACCGGTTCTATCTTTTAACATAAACACCTCTTTTACCACAGTATATTTAATATAAATACTTCTTTTTCACCCAGACTTCTTTTGCTTTGCTTACAAACAGCATCTTTCAGCTTTGGTTGACTAAGTGATTTGGATGCTTGTAACAAAAACTACATCTTGCTTTCCCTGATCCAAGCATAGTCTGAATTTCCTGAGACTGTGCTGCACTCTGTGGACCTGCTTGTAACCCTTGATGCTTAATTCCTCCTTGTTTTTCCTTGGGAGCGGAAATTGCTATGGTTCAAAATGCATCAAGAGAGACAATATTTCCCTTATCCCACTTCTGTCCCTCATTGCACGTAGCTCTGTCCATGACATACAGCCTTGCTGCAAAGCCATGAGGCATCCATATGCTGGGAACATTTTTTGACTTTCCTTTCCTAATCCATTTGAACCCCTTACAATTTGACAGGTCAGGCAGACCTAACAGGTTTTTCTCCCAGCTGGCAGAACAGAACAGAAAAGCTCATCCCCCTTTAAGCTGGACCCAAAGGACCAGGAGGCCACATCAGCCTCCAGCCCTGTGAAATGCATAATTCGGTGGGGTGCTCAGGGAGACAACCACCAGTAATCCCGGAGCCTTTCCCTCTAATTCACACTCACGAGGACAGGGCATGTAACCTGCCTGTGACTCATTTCGTTCTCAGGCAAAGTGCCACAAAGGAAGAGCACTCAAAATGGCTCAGGACAACGCTCACATCACATCGCTCCAAGTAAAACAGGAGAAGGAGAGGCAGCTGCATAGTTGTTTCCAAACAGATCCACAATGAAATGGTGACACAGCAATTCACACAAGTCCAAAACAGAGCACAGATCTGGCTTAAGCAGCCTCTTTTACAACCCAGCCTAAGTAGGGGCTCAGCTCACCTGGCTGGGGATTTGATCTGTTTCTGAATGACAAATGAATGCACAAAAACTTGGTGATGCATCAGTCAGAAAGAGTTGTGTGCAGCAGTCAGGCAACTCCAAAACCTGCCCCTTCCTCTCTTTTTTGCAGAGTTGTGTCCCATGTGTCAACATAGGCTGTTATTTCAGAGGCAGAGGAGTCCCCAGCCTTGCGGATGAAATGTAGACTCCATGGAGGAAGTGCAGTGAGTGGCTACATCTGGCTAAATATCCATGTGGAGAAATGATATCATTACCACCTTGGCACTGTTGTCCATCAGAGCTGTGGGGTCTCCTATACCCTTTACCCTAAAACATTATCTTACCCTGGTAGATATTATGGTTTTCTCAGTATACTGACATCTTGCTTAGACCACATTAAATTTCTATGTCTGCACTGTGAGAACAGAAGTAACTTTATTTCTAAGCAGTTTCATTCACTTTGTCCTGGTTTAATGCATGCTTTTTCAATCCACCCCTTGGATAGTCAATTTAAAATGCAAAGATGTCTCTGCAGAGATGAGCTCCCACCTAACTGCTCTGTGCTACTGCCTTGGCACACATCACAGGCTTCCTTCCTTGTGCTTTAGCTTAGCCTGGTTCTGGAAGTGGAACTCTGGACACTCCAGCAGGAAGGACTAACCTGGCTAGTATTTATAGAATGCTATCTACATCCTAGCTGAGACAATTTCAGCATAAATGTTGACTGCTTGTATTTATTCTCCCCTGCATTTGCTCACACAGGACCCACCTAATCCTCTCCCACTCACATCCATCTGGTGAGCTGAGCCCAACCCTTTAGATCTGAGTTGATACCAAAGCTGTAGTGTAAGAGGGCAGAGAGACATGGGGAGCAGGGCAGAAATACAGCTACAGCCATCCAGGGAGAGGAGCTGGCACAAGCCAGCAGGAGCAGAATGGATGGGGCAGGGGTGTTGGGAAGAGCAGGTGTCCCTCCGAGACTATGGGGCTGCTGTCAAGTCTGAGGCCATGGTGGTTGAAGGGAAGAGGAGAGTGCTAACAGCTCAAAGAGCAATAGATAGAATGTTCTGGTCAGACTCACTCAGAACTCTGAGTCCATCTTTTGCACGTAGGGAAATGTGGTGGGAGAGGCTTCTCCTTCCCACCCTGAGGAGACAACACCTGAGTCCAACACACCAGTAGAGGGTGACCCCAGCCAAAAACAAGGAAGAAGAAAAGGTGTTAGTGACTTTCATGAAGAGGCCTGCTGCATCCCAAATAATCTCCCTTGCTGAGAGTACAGGAGCCAGCAAAGCTTAGAATCACAGAACCATAGAATATCCTGAGGTGGCTTCATGTAATTCACTTGGGTCCCGTGACTGCTCACCAGAAAAAAGACAGTGCTGCTGTCCCTCTGCTTCCCCTTGTGAGGAAGCTGTAGTTTGTGATGAGAACTATCCTCAGTCTCCTCCAAGCTGAATAAGTCCAGTGACTTGAACTAGTCCTAGTAAGTCTTACCCTACAGACGCTTCACCATCCTTTGGATGCTTTCTAACAGCTTAATATCTTTCTTGAATTGGGGTGTCCAAAAAAAAAGTGCACACAGTATTCGAGGTCAGGCCCCAGTGCAGAGCAGAGCAGGACAATCCCCTCCCTTGCCCAGCTGGCGATGCTGTACCTGATGGCCCCAGGACAGGGTTGACCCTCCTGGCTGCCAGGGCACTGCTGACTCACATTCAACTTTCCATCAACCAGGACTTACAGGTCCTTTTCTGCAGCCTGGTCCCCGCCTATCCATACATCCAAGGTTCTCCCATCCCATGTGCAGAACCTATCACTTGCCGTTGTTGAACTTCATATGGTTGGTGTTTGTCCAGCCCTCTATTTCATCAAAATATCTCTTCCTTTGAGGGAATCAACTGCTCCTCCCAATTTAGTTACCAGGGTCATTCCTCTTGCTCTTCTTGAAAACTGGGACATTTGCCAGCTTCCAGCCTGTGTAGATCTTACCAAGACAGAGAACATGACAGATGTCTTCAGGAGGGCTATTAAGCATGCAAAGGGAAGCTCACAGCAAGACGAAATAAGGTACTGTATTTTTTAAAATGTAAATTATGCCTCTTTTTGTATATCGTATTTCCCACAGATTGGAAACTGCATTCTCAGGAATGTCCAAGCTGATCTGTATCTTCATAAAAGCTTGGTCTTCATTAAACCAAGGAAATGCATCTTTTGAAGGAAGCCTTTGTGCACTCCAGACACAAATCTATCCAAAATCACCCCCAGCTGAGACAAACTATTCCAAGACTTCACCCTTCTGCTGCAATAAAGGCAGCCACAGTGTTTCAGCTGACATTCTGGTTCTGGAAGAAGATTCAAGTCTGCCCAGGGTTATAACCAATAAGTGAAATTAGCAGTGGCTTCATCTCAGTTAACCTCAAATTGCCTCTGTCTACACAGATGTGCCTTGAAGCAATTGAACTCAAGCTTTCCCTTGGCACTGGATCAAGCACCATGGATTTGCATTTGAGTTTTAGCTCATACTTCACATAACATTTATGCAGACAACAGGCATATATGAGCACTTATCATCAGCTTCCCTTCCCTCTTCCTATTTCTACAGCAAATTGGCAAGGAGTGTTTCTGACAGTCTTTTAAAGCCCAAATGGTCAAAATAAATAGATTAGTATTTATAGATTACTAAGGCTATAGGAATAAAAATATGAGTCTGCTACTGAGCTGTAAAGCTCAGATTCAGCCTACATTAAATCATGACCTTTAGAGGTCCCTTCTGACCCAAACTATTCTATGATTCTATGCAAGCCCCTCCACACACAGCACAAGACTTTACTGTGCATAGAGACTGTATTCACATGTGACACATGGTTACTACAGGTGAAGAATTAGAATGCTTGCAAATCGCTCCCTTCACCCCATCATTCCCAGCATTCTATGGCACAGAGGTCACTGGACTGCCTCCAGAGACACAGCTTCACCCATTGAGTGCCACTGCCTTCCCCACTGAGAGACACAGGCAGTTGGAAAAGTCAGTGGTGCCCTGGAGAGCCTGGGAGTTTGGTTCATTGCAAGCAGGTGCAGGAATGGTGATGCAGTTTGTTCATAGCAATGTCAACAACTCTTAACTCTTGCAAAATAAAGCTATGGGTGTATCACGGCTACACCTCTATGGCTGTCCTAAAACTCGCAGCAAAACTTTGCTGAGATGTGCTGAGATGTAAGAAACCTCTTAGAAAATTACTTGACGCAGACAAGAACAGAGTCGTTCCCTGTGCTTTCCCAGATCTTCAAGATGTTGTTCAGCACAACACCCTGTGCTTCACCACAGCAGTCACCAGGGATGGGCTACAGAACTTCAGCCAGTGACAAGTCTCCCTGGGATCTGGCTAAAGGAGTGCAGGCGCAGGCCAAAAGTGGAAGGTGGCCTACATGGCAAACAAGTTCTGCTGAGAGATACAAGCCTTCATTCTCCTCTTTCTGGGATAACACCCACTCAGTAAATTTGAGCAGTCCATAAAAGTGATACAAACTGAATGAGGGCTGGAGGAGGTGGCAGAAATCTGTCTCAGAGGAGAGCACAGAGAGGCTACAGCAGATGTCTGCTTAGACACCAGTTAGACAAAATCCTCTTTTGTCTCTTTCCCTCAAAACCAATCAGATAAACATCAAGATCTTTTGATATTCCTGAAATATTGTGAGGTCTTGGCAAAAGACACAGTGAGATGCCTGGGACTTGTTTACCTGGTCCATGCATGTGGTAGTTCAACAGCATTTCTCAGGTGAAAAGGAGAGCCTCTTTTATTCCAAGTGCACAACGTCTGAAATCCCCAGACCCCTTCATTTCTGAAAACCTTCACTTTAGGATTCAGGTGCTGTGATGTGAATCAGATGCTGTCAAGGAATAACAATCTGTCCTCTTAAAATGGCAATGTATTCCTTGCTTTTAAAAAAAGAATCATTGGCATTGATATATTTCACAGTTACAATACTACTGCCTGCCTATCCCATCCCCTTCAATCTGTCCCCTTTCCTATTGACCTTGGGGACACATGAACACTTGCAGATTATAATCCTGTTTTCCTATCTTCTGATAAATCCTCCCAGAGTCAATCAGGTACCCACATGTATCATTGCAAGTAATGTTTTCTACCTCTTATTTCCTTTATTTCCCTGGAAAAACATCTACATCCATCACTGCTGCTAAATTTCAGACCATCATTCTCAATTCTCTCTCGAGACCGCAGGTTCCCACCAGCCCTTAGCCTGCCCTATGGCTCCACAGCCATGAGAGTGGCAGCTCTTGTTGTTTCAAAGATGCTTTTACAACAAAGCAGGAGGAAGGAAGATGCTCACAGAAACTTCCAGAAACTCCTTTCCCTAACAGCTTCCAAGCCCTTAGGACCAAGCAGAGGCATCTGGAAGATACCTGTGCCTCCAAGCCCTTCAGAAACCCTGGGGAACATCTCCACCTGGCTGAGCATTCTCACTGTATCTTGGGCAATGAGGGACTGAATGGACAGACATACACAAGCTGCACAGCTCCAGGTCTTTTTGCCTTGGCCTGTTTTATAAGATAGGATGTCAGTGTCAGGCACTCCTCATCACTTGGCTGCTCTGCTCAGCACAGGGAAGGTGCTGGATCAGAGGCTGCCTATTTTTCCCCTCCTAAACCCCTGGTAGTAGACCTCGTGCAAACTTTGGCCCAGTCTCTGAGCTGGTACAAATGGCTATAGCACCATCAAAGGTGTTGAATCTGCTGTAAATCAGGAAGGACCTGGATCCTTTGCCTCTGGTGCACCCCTGCATGTGCTGGGACTTTATAAGCAATAACTAAGAATAGCATTTAGCCTCTCAGCCTGAGTGCTGTGCAGAATATCAAAGTAATTCACCAGGAGTGCAACAACACTACTTTCTTCTGTCCTTCACAATCGTAAAAATGTCCTTGCCTCCCACATCCAGGGAAACATTGAAGTCACTTATCCCCTAAATTATACAGAAATCAACAGAAGCGGCAGAGTCCTTGTTTTACCTGATGTTCCACTTGAGAAGGAGCAGCGTGAGAGGCTCTGTCATGGCAACTGCTCGTCCCTTGCAGACGAACTGTCTCCAGGCCTCTCCGATTACATCTTTGCCGTTATAATTCACATCCTGCACTTATTAGTGATAAGGTCAATGGGAGCAATTACAATGGGAGCTGCTGAAAACTCTGTTGTTGCACTTGCTCCCAACGACACTCACTGTGCTACAGAAACCAAAAATAACTTCCTGGTCTCCCAGAGCGGCATGGAAAATATTTCCCTGTATTTTCTAGGTTATGGATAACTTCCCTTCTTTAGGTTTACAGTGGCTATTTCTCCAGGACAGCCAAATACAAATCTCCCTTGGGGCATGTACCATTTTCCTCTGCTTTCACCCTGGAGCTCTCTATGTCCTCCTTATGAGGGCAAGAAGTCACTCTCCCTCAGTTCTCTTACTCCTATTTACATGTATGCAGCTTTAACTCAATATTTCCCCCTCTTTTTTTCCAGCATCCTCAGACTTATCCTCTTACTTCAGGGCTTTTAATACTTTCATGAAGGTGGGAGCTCTCAGCTCTCACCCATGGCAGAGAGCAGTGACATTGCTTATGTCCTCTGCTGTTCCTCTAAATGAAGCACACAAAACCCCTGGAAGTCCCAGAGGCTCTTTTTTCACTATCCTTGTAAAGAGAAGGAAGTGTTCCAGGAGCTGCATTTCTTCCCTAAGAGAAAACTCATCTGCACTGCCTGGACAGCATGACAGCAATGGACCAAGAAAATTACTTCTGCTCAAGAGATCTAATTTTTCTGCTTCTTCCTACTACTTTCCCATTTCTTCCCATACTGTCTGTCACTGCCTTCACCTGGCTCTGACTCTGGGTGGCAAATGCAGAGACTGCCTCTCTGCACTTGCTTAAAAGCTCATTAATTATTTCTGATGGTCTATAAATGTTATTTGTTTTTGACAAACAGTTGTAAATTACAGAACTACAGTGAGTACAAGAGGAGACAGGAGTGGGATGTGAGAATCCAGCTGGGTTGAGAGTGAGAAAGAGTTGTATCCAGGACCTTTGTGAAGGTCAGGTCCTGCTGATAAGTCACCACATCATAAAAGCCATTAGCACAAATTATTTTTCTAGGAAGAATCCGAGTCCCTTTTCTCCATGTGTTTGAAAATACAACTCACACACACATGGGGTGACCCTAGAACGGCCCTTGCAGTGACACCTGAAAACCGCAGATGTCAGCAAGGCCCTGCTGTACTGTCCTACAGGGATGAGGTGAATCCCTGACCCCGAGCAGGATAAACGGGCAGAGCAGAGAGGGCAGAGCAGGCACAGGCAGTGCTGGGCAGGGGAGGACTCTTCACTCTAAATTATTGCACTAGTCACAGAGAGAGATTCCTTTGCTGGGACTGATCTGTCTGGCTGATCCCAGACTCCCAAAAAAGCACATGAACTGCTGTTTGAAGTATGTTAAAGACTTTGCCTTTCCCTGATCTAGATGCAAAGAACACCAGCTTTCTTGACAGATACAGCTGTGGTAATGACTCATTATCAGAGCAAACATCTGTGTCTCATCTAACATATGGGGCAGCACAAAAAGGGACCAAGTTATTCTATAAAGAAACCTGATGATCGGGCCAAGACAAGGAAGGCTTTAAGCTGGTCTGCACTGCTCTGCAGTCTCCAGAAGTGTATGAGGATGTGCAAGGCCCAGAACAGGGATTCCATGCCCTTTCCTGACCTCACATGCTGCATCCAATTAAGATACTGAGCATCACCATTTGCAAGCAGCCAGCTGCTCAAGAAGGAAGCCTGGATTATGTAAGAAGGGTTGAGTCCTGCAGTAGTAGGATCTCTTCTGAATGGTAAAATTCTCAGCAATCACTCAGATTCCCTCCAAGCCTATGGCCTCCCACCTTCTTCTTCTTGCTCACCTGAAACCAAGATCCCAACATTTGGACTCTACTGTCCACCTCCTTGATCCTGTTCTCCCTGATTCATGGTCCTTCTCAAGAGCAGCCTTTCCTCCGTCCATCCATCCATCCATCCATCCATCCATCCATCCATCCATCCATCCATCCATCCATCCCATAAACCTCACCAGTCTTCTATTTCTTTCATGTCTTCTACATCTTCCATGGCCCAAACCTTGGGTGTTTTAGAGCCAGCTCATCCCAACACAGGGAACAATTCAGTTTATTCCTGCTGTCTTATGGGATCAGATGTGACAGCAGTGAACACAACAGAAAAGCTCTTCACTGGAGAAAATACAGGGAGACCAGAGTTCAGATCTGATGACTGGGAACCATTTCAAGTGTTAATCATTCTTTGTTGTTCTTTATCCAAGTCGAAGTTAAATCTTAATCTCCTTAATCCCACTATTTCCATGTGAAAGGTCTGCAGGCAATGTGGGAGATAAACTCATTTATTTCTCTTAGAAGTTATTTCAAGGAGCAGGATGGGAAGATCCGCATCGGCAGGAATTTTTAGGTACAGTCCCCCAGGGTGTGAGAGGGACTGTGTTCTTTTTTCAAACCTGATTAATTCTGCATCAACTGGGCACATTACAGACACCATTTTCCTCAAGTCTACAGTGTATTCCCTGGGCCACAGCTGCTGCTTCTGCCACTGCTTGCTATTTGGGGAGTGATTGCATCTGACAAATAGCAATGGGGAGACATTTCAGGAATGACTCAGAGGCAAAGGCAATTTCACATCCAATTTTATATCCAAGGACAGCTTTTCACGGGTTACAGAAATATGAATGGATGAGGCTTACTCCCACTTCAGCACCCTCTTGGGATCTTGTCACATCCTAAGCCATGAGTATCCATCACCCTTCAGCATTTTCCTGCTCCAGGCACCAAGGGCAATGACTACCAAGCCCTCAGCACATTTCTTGGGTTTCTCCCAGGCTTGTGACAGTGTGCTGGATTTGGATGTACCTGTTTATCCCTGAAGGAGCTGCCAGTGGTCTCTCCAACCTGAACTACCTCTGTAAGTCACCAGGATTTACCATCTGGCTTTTCTTTCTCAGCAGGGTGTCCTGAGACATTGCATGTAGCTGTGCTGGGATCTTGCTGATTTGCTCACCTAGTGGTCATCTACACCTGCCATTTTTGCAGCCCTCTGCTGTTTGCCCCTTCCAGTGCTTCTGCACCAATCCTCATCCAATTCCCATTCTTTCCAGTCCCAACATTTCCATCATAATTCCCCAACACACACAAAATCTCTTCTCCCACTGACAGCATAACCTTCACAATGGGACAAGATGCTGCCACACAGGAATCTGCCCACACAGATTGCATCATCTGAGACATTTCAAACACAGTCACAAGTTCCTGTGGGAAATACTGCAGGATCAACAAATGCAGGCTCCTGCTCTTCCAATCCCTTTGCTAGAAATAACTGTAAATTTTAGCCACTCTGGTATAATCAGCCAAGAAACACCCTGAGCCAAGGGTTGCATGTTCACACCGAGCTGTCCCTAGGAGAACGTTTCTCTTTGCTGGCAGAAATTGGTGTAAATTTATCCCAGGGAGGGCTAAGACAACAGTAACCCTGCCTTGCTCCCCTCCAGCACCATTCCACAGAGTAGAAGCTCTCTCTGCCCCATCCTGGGGAAGTCTGTAACATGCTCCATGTCCACCAGGTTCACAAAACATGGCACTGCTGGGCAGCTTGTGGAGTGGGAGCATGGTTAAGGGCATCCTTGTGCTGTAGTGATGAATTATCCAGAGTGAGCAACCAGCCTGGCAGAGCTGAGTGCTCCAGCTCCATCAGGGTGATGAGAATTGAGGCTATTTTCCTTCACATCCAGTCCTTTCTGCAGCACTGTCCAAAGCTTCAGGAAATGAAGCAGTAAGTGGCAGATGTCAGCAGTGCATCATGCAAGCTGCAACCTTGCTGAGCTTCAGATACAATCCCAGAGCTGGCATAATCCTCAAACAATTAAAAACAGATCTTCAGTGCTCAGCTTCCAAAGCACCCAAGATATGAATTCCTGGTGACAGAGCATCAGTCAGGGTGGGATATGGCCACAGTAGTGACCCTCCTGCATCTGCAGGACTCACCTGCTAATGCAGATCGAGAGAAGCCTTGTCCCCCACTGGGGGTAAAGTTGCCTCTGTTACCACATCCCTGCTACCCCTGCACAGAGAATCATTGAATCACAGAATCATTGAGGTTGAAAATGACATCTATGATCATTTACAGGCATTAACCCACACTGCCAAGTCCATCACTAAACCATGCCCCTAACTGCCACATCTACACATCTTTTAAATAGTTCCAGGCATGATGACTCGACCACTTCCAGGGGCAGCCTGTTCTGATGCTTGACCACCCTGGTCAGACCACATTGTTCAAAACCCCATCCAGCCTGGCTTTGAACACTTCCAGGGATGGGGCAGCCACAGCTTCTCTGGGCAACCTGTGCCAGGGCATCACCACCCTCACAGAAAATAATTTCTACCTAATATATAATCTTTCATCTTAAAGCCATTCCCTCTTGCCCTATCACTGCCTTTGTCAAAAGGCCCTCTCCAGTTCTCTTGTTGCCCCTTTGGGTACTGGCAGGTTGCTGTAAGGTCACCCTGGAGCCTTCTCCAGGCCGAGAAACCACAACTCTCTCAGCCTGTCCCCATATGAGAGGTACTCCAGTCCTCTGAGCATCTTCATGGCCTCCTCTGGACTCACCACATCTTTCTAATGTTGGGGGCACCAGGGGTGGATGCAGCACTCCAGGAGGAATATCACCAGACCAGAGCATAGGACAGAATCCCCTCCCTCACCCACTGCCCTCGCTGCTTTTGTAGCTGCCTAGGCCATAATTGGATTTCTGGGCTGCCAGTGCACATTGACAGCTCAGGTCCAGACTCTTATCCACCAGCATCACCACCAAGGCTGCTCTCAATCCAGCCTATGTCCAGCCTGTATTTGTATTTGGGAATGCCCCAATGGATGTGCAGAACTGTGCACTTGGCCTTGTTGAACTGTTCTCACAGTAATGGTAATTAACAGTAGATACTAACACCTAATTTTACTTCCATTGTTATTAACATTAATGATAGTAATTGTTGCTATTCCTCTGTCAATTAGAAGAATAATAGAGTTATTGTGGATATTATATGCTGTTGTCATTGACCTGTAGCCCTGAAGCAGCTCAGAGTGCTCATCATGGCTGAGGACACCTGTTCGAGGCTGTCTCTGAGCCAGCCATGGTGGCCTGAGCCTCAAAGCACAAACCAAGAGGCTGCTGGGGAGATGCTGGAGGGAGGTGAGGAACCGGGGACATGACACCTGTCAGCACCCTGGCATGGTGAAAGCATGCAAGCCAAGGTGTCAAGAGATCCAGAAGCATTCCCCATCTCCATCACAACCTTCCTGCATGACCTCCAAGGAGGTATTTGGAAAGCCATTGGAGAGAGGAGGCAGATGCAGCTTACAGGGCTTAATTGCAGGTGTCTCCTTGTGTGTTAATGCCTGATCTCACATTACAGCCACCAAGGAGCTCATCAGCACTGACAGCACAGACTAATTAGCAATTTAACTGAATTGAGTGAATGTACAGCTAACCCATTTGCCTAAACATAAGCACCACAGATTATTTGAGAAGCTTGGATGGATCTCTGACTGAAACGCGCTGAATCTCTTCATGGGGCAGCTCCTCACCAGTTACATGGAGACATTACAGCTCGCTCCTCTAGAGCTGAGTGTTCTGACATCCCACTCCCCACGACAAGAGGAGCGCAGAGCTCTGTGCTCAACTGAGAGATATCAGTTTTATCAGTAACACATAAGAGTTTTGATTTGTGGTAAGGCCACAATGCTCAGCACCTGATTAACTCAGTTTTGGGCTTCTATATGAATCTCACATCTGCATGGAAATCTCAAGATGAGCCAAACACGACATCTACATTTTGAATATATTTACATACTTCAACCCATCCTGGAAGCTTACAACATCTGTGAATGAGAAGACAAGCCCAGGTACATATGCTGACCACAGCGTTACCAGTGATTCACTGTTCCTGTCAGGAACGTTGCAGAAACGAGCATTAGTCCTGCTGGCCACCCTCTGCTCCCCAGGAGTGACACATGACAAATGAGATTCCTTGTCCTTCTCCCAGGTGTGCCACAGGTTGTTCTAAATGCCTTCCAGTGTCCACTCCAACCTGAATTATCCTGCAATCACAGACACCTGCAACAAAGCATGGATGCACAATGTGAATTTTGTGCCCACCAGTGTGGCTTTATGTCAGGAAGGGTTCTTTAAGTGGCAGTTTTTGTTGATTCTGGAATAACATCATCTCATTTCTCCTTCTCTCATATCTCCTCTGTGCCAGGAAGCCTGGGGGGTTCTGCTCCGACAGCAGACCTCAGGTCACCCTGGACAGACCTGGCTGTGGAAAGCCTGCCAAGGCAGCATGGCTGGGGCACACCTCTGCCTCCATCCAGCTCCGAGCAACAGCACAGCAGGGCCAGAGCATTGTTTTTGGCCCTTCAGCAGGTGATTGACCCTCCTACTTCTGAACAGGGATTTTGGCAACAAGACCCATGATCAGCATTTACTTGTGGGCCAGACAGATAAATAGCAGTTAACCCACATCCAGAGAAGGGCAACAGAACTGGGGAAGGGTGTGGAGCACAAGTCTGGTGAGGAGCAGAGGGAGCTGGGGGGGCTCAGCCTGGATAAAAGGAGGTTCAGGGGTGATCTTCTCAGTCTCTACAACTTCTCGAAAAGAGGATGTAGCCGGGTGGGAGTGGATCTCTTCTCCCAAGGAACATGTGACAGGACAAGAGGAAATGGCCTCAAGATGCACCAGGGGAGATTTCAGTTGGGCATTATGCAAAATTTCTTCATGGAAGGGGTAGTCAGGCATTGGAACTCAGGGAAGTGCTAGAGTCACCATCCCTGAAGGGATTCAAAGGACATGTAGATGTGACACTTGGCGAGATGATTTAGTGCTGGGTTAATGGTTGGACTCAGTGATTTTAGAGGCATTTTCCAACCTATATGACTCCATCAATTCTATTTCAGCTGCCTTTCCTTATGTGCTTCATTAAGCTGGTGACTTTGAGCCTTGGGCTACAGCTACACAACCAGGCTGGATTCCCATCCCAGAATTAGCATTGGTGATGGCTGTTGGATGGAGCTTGCAATTTCCTCCTCCCAGCCCAGGGCCGTGGGAAGGACTCTGTTACTCAACACCCCGTTTAATCATTTACAGCATGTCCCGTGGTCTCAGTGCCCGAGGAAGTGTCACACTGGAGAGTCTCCCAGCCTGCCCATCCTGCTCCTGCCACCCCACATGAAGCTGACCCAGGGACTCCTCCCCTACTCTGGCAGAGCTCTCTGTGAAGGCTGAGTTATCCCAAGGGGGTTTCACAACACTGTTTACTCCACATCCAGCCACAGATCTCCCAGGTAATGCCTTCTTTTGCTTCACACTATGTGCCTACTTGACCCACACCCAGTTCTTTGCCCTCCCCACCCAAGGAGAAATTAACTCCTTCCCACCCACAGCAAGACTCCCTTTCACACCCAGGGAGCCCTGGCCATTCCTGGTGACACAATCTCTGTCCACAAAGCTAACGCTCAGTCTGAGCCCCAAAATGTGTCAGTGGGCATCCAAGTACCTCCTTGGGGTCTGGAGCAACTCTGCAGTTCCCTTCCCCATTGCCATGCATTGGGGTATTCGCATTCCTGGTGGGTGAGCACCTTGCTCGAGGATCTCTGTTTGCATCATTCCCTGAATCCTCCACTCACAGCCCCAGAGCCCCAAGCACTGAAAACACTGTGGGAACAAGAACATCAGTAAGACATAAGCAAGAAGACTGTAAGAAACCTGTGTGTCACTGATGGGAGGGCCTTGTTTCCAAAGTAACTGGGTGGATCTTCAAACCTCTGTGAGTGGGACTGGGAAGGACATGAGGAGGTGACCTTATCCTTCCCTCTGCCCCAAGGCAAGATCAAGCATGCCTGAACCAGTCCTGAGAGCTCTCAGTTTAGCCTGCCTTTGGAACATCCAGACCCATAACATTTGTTGCCTCCAGCTCTGCCACATCTTTGCCTCAGTTCCCCTGCTTGTAAAAAGAGGAATGGTCAGAACAAGTGGATCCATTGCTGTGTTACTGGAGAGGAAAGAAGTGGGGAGGGAAACCTTTGGCTGGTGATTGATGATTCACAAACATCTGGTAAAAAGCAGTATGTAAGCCTGGAGTATTGCATACCTGTGGTCAGGAACTGTGACCAGATTTCCAAAGGATACCAGGTATGTCCTTTTAACTTGTAGCAAGCCTTGCTTTTTTATTTCATCGGGCATGGAGAAGTGTGGGAATCAAAGAGCTGGACTTCCTAAGAAAGGTCAACATTTGGTAGATTAGGCCAGCATCTGACTGCAGTCAGGAGAGTGGCAAGAGGATCATTATTTGTGTCCAGCATTGCATGTATCTGACACTTGTGTGAACACATGATTCCAAGTACACCCAAAAGGATGTTTCTAAAAGAGCAGCATTTTTATGGCACTTTCAACCTCAAGACTTGAACTCTACTGCCTTAAAAGATGTCTTGAGCCTCCAAAACTGGTTATTGCAGGTCCACGTCTCTGGTCAAAAAGAGTTTGAAGACAGGAAGTGACAAAGGCTCCAACATGGGCTGAAGGTATCAAAGTCCTTTGGATACTGGGGCTCATGGAGAGGCACAAACCTATTTCAGCTGTCTGAAACCACGGATGGGCTGCACCTCTGCTGGAAAATATGAGGATCCATGAACAAAAGGAGGCTGAAAACCAGGCTTTTAACCTCAGATGCTCTCATGCACTCTAACAGCATTACAACACACATCCCAGAAACCTCCAATATGACAAAGGAGCAGGGAGAAAAAACAAAACCGAAAAGGGGGTTTTTTTCTCAAATTTGAATAAAAGTTTTGACATATGCCAGAGCAAACTTAGCTGAAGTTGATTTGGTGTCTTATATCTTATTATGTTCCTAATTTAGCTCTCAAGTCACTGCTTCAGCCAGTGACTTGATACACTGAACCTGTGTCATTGAATCATCTCGCAGCTCTCCGGGGAACAGATACGAGTCAGGATGGCCTCTCAGCATTACTGTGCAATTTAGGTCTGTTTAATTCCCTTTAGCTGAGAAATATGATGAAAATGTATCTAGGAGACCAGTAATCAGCCATACAGCTTCTATTCATGACAGATGCACAAGCCCAGCTTTCCACTGGTAGTAATTGCCGAGAACCAGGACCTCATGATTTATCCAAAGCTCTTAAGAGCTTGATATGTGCTGTTCTTCCAGCAGTGCAATGCAAAGTTTAAATATAAAACCTGCCTTGAAAAGTTCTGTGCAATCCAATCAGCCAGTATATTTTTTACAGATGATACACACTGATCCTGGTGTAATCCAATGTTTCATAAATGTCTTAGAAGATTAAGGCATCATTTTCTGCCCAAATGACAGAGAGATTCCCATGTCTGCAGAGTAAACACTGGCAACACTCTTGCATAAGAGCCAGCAATATTGTTAAAATTCTCCTTTGTGCTTCCTTACAAGGGCAATTACATAACCAGAAGCTTTCCATCCATCAAAATAAATCCTTTTCATTAAACAAGACGCTGTAGTGTAAGTGCACAAACACACATCCATGGGAAGGAAGGGAAGGTGGCTGGATTGAATTGCCTGACTGACCTGGAAAGAGGATTTTAACCCTGCAGTGACTCATCTCTGCTGGCTATTCACTCTGTTTGATTTCTAACTCTGACTCATGAATCACAGACCCAATCACACCAGACACTGCACTTACAGTCACACATGTCCCATCCTTTTTAACAGACAAGGGCTGTGTTTGCAAAGGAGAATGGGTCAGAGCAAGATTGCCTGAAGGAGTGCAGAACTGCCAAAGAAACCTCACCAGATGCTTGCAAAAATGTATGCTGCTCAGCTGAGCTCCCATAAGTACTAGTGGTTCTGCTGCTGCCACTGCCAGAGGCTCCCTTAGTTCCCAGCTTACCCTAAACTGCAATGAGATCTGCAAGTTCCTGTCTGAATCCTAAGGTGACAGCAGACAGGAGCAGGTGTTTGCACGTGACTTTTCATCCAGATTCCATAGCACCCCTAAGGAGACATTCCTAGGATGAGATGTGCTAGTCAAGCCTGTTTCCCTCTGACTGTGGAGGGTGAATCTGTCACAATCTGCAACACTCCTGCATCAGTTCTATGATCAGACCCAGCAATGGGCAGCTTTGTCATCACCTCCTGTGTTACTACACATTGCAGCTGTCCCAGGAAAAATCACATCACGAGCCATGTATGTGTCGAGAAGAGTGATGTGCAGTTATAGAACCAGCCAACTAACCTGGAATAAAAAGATCCCTGCTGTCTGCTCCCCAGCCAGAGACCCTTGGAGAGCCTGGGCTTGCTCCCTCACAGGAGAGCTGTGGGATCTCTTGATCTCACTGGGGCTTCCCCTCGAGCTGGCAGCTCAGATTAGGACACAAATGTTGTCCTCAGGGGAGATAAGGCCATGCAGTGCAGGAGCTCTGAGGATGCCCTTCAGGAGCTGAGATGAGCCTCATGTCTCTGTTCTTCTTATTGCTATCCATGGTGTGGCTACAAGGGAAAAATTAGGGACAGAAAGGAGTGGAATTAATACACGTGATCTCCTCTGAGTCAGCTGAGGAGGGATGCAATTCACTGAAGTGCCTTCCCTCAGCGGGAGAAACTTTCCTGACCGCTGATAATGAAATAGCAGGAAACAGTATTTTCCTGCTCAGACCTGGCAAGAACACAGCACAGAGGGGGAATTTTTGACAGAGATCCTCTCAGAGACCAGAAGATATGTTGATAATTGGATGAAGGCAAATGGGAAGCAAGAAGAAGGAGGCCATAATGGCAAGGTCAGAGTCTGCAAGATAGGTTAGGACAGCTGGGTACTGGAAAGGGAAGCAAGCACAAGGAAAGAGAGATGGAACAAGGAAGAAAGGGGACAAGGAACTAGGGGCAGGACATGGGTGTCCCCAGGGAGTCCCCACTGGGAGCAGACATACAACAGACACACAGCACAGCTGTGACCCTCTGGTGTGTCTGGGCTTCCTAAAGGCTCTTCCCTACAGATCAAAAACACAAAACATAATGAGTTTATTTCTGAAGAAATCCCACCTCATATTCAGGCTCATCCACTGGTGATCTAAAAGTCCCACATTATCTTCCACTGCCATTTCTCTGCCTTCAATTCAAGCCCCTTAGGTTTCAAGGCTAAAACAATGCAATGTCATAAAACCACAGAAAGGTTCAGTTGAAGAGAACCTTCAAGATAATCTCATTCTGACCCCCCTGCCATGAGCAGAGGCACTTTCCACTACCCCAGTTTGCTCCAAGCCCCATCCAACCTGGCCTTGAACACCTCTAGGGATGGGGCAGCCACAGCTTCTCTGGGCAACGTGTGCCAGGGCCTCACAACCCTCACAGTAATACATTTCTTTCTAGCATCTAATCTAAATCTGCCCTCTTTCAGTTTAAGCTCATTGCCCCTTGTTTCCCCACACAACCTATCCAACTTCAATACTTTCCTTGAGAAAATAAATCCCTGATTCTCAGGCTGCAGCTGGATCTCATGAGTGGCAAAAGGAGTTGATTTAACCAGCACAGAGATCAAGGCTGGAGGATACTGCTGTGGTCCTCCCTCCCATCACCAGCAAGACCCAGACCACAAAGCCACAAAGCCATCCCTCTGCAGTGGCAGCTTTGCGGTCTTTCAGCTCAAGTCCAGCTCCCAGACTGGGAAACTACAAGGACAACAAGGTAAGGGAGAGGATTTTACAAACCCCTGTAAATCATTCCCTGCAATGAACAAGCTGTCCTTGGAGAAGTGGATCAATGAAACCTGCTTTAAAGAGATTGGAAGGGTTTTTAAAGAGAGATTTTGGAGATTTTTAGAAACTTCTGCTGTGGGGTAATACATAGTGTCCTCATAGCATTGTATTTCCATTAGTGGAGGCACTGAAAGAGACTTTTCCTTTATCAG
Source organism: Bombycilla garrulus (assembly GCA_013400315.1). Lineage (NCBI taxonomy): Eukaryota > Metazoa > Chordata > Aves > Passeriformes > Bombycillidae > Bombycilla > Bombycilla garrulus. Next base: position 283,963 of record VXBU01008309.1, read on the forward strand.
GCAATTAGTATTTGCAAAAGCGGTAGAAATTTTGATATCTACAGTCACTGATGCTTCACCAGACTTGACTGAAATGGGAGAGGATTCAAAGGTATGGAAGGTGAAGCAGGAAAGGCACATCAAGAGAAAGCGAGGCAGTATTAGCTTCCTATCTCCAGTACATCAGAAATCAACATCCTTGGCTACTGACTGTGGCAGCCTGCTATTGCAGGAACTGGCCCTTGAAAGGTATGAAAAGATAGCTCAGTAATTTCAGAAGTTCAGGATGATTTTGCCACTTTATTAGCATTTTCAGGAAAAGCTGGGCACCCAGTGGGAGGAGCAGAGCAAACACAAGGCAATTGTCTGAGGAACTTTCACACACGTTCACACAGGCGGTGCAGTGAATGGTCCCATTGAAAGTATTTCAAAGCTGGGCACGAGACTGGTCGCAGAAAAAAAAGTTTTTGTTGGAAAGTATTAGCACTGGAACTAAATACCTGTTGTGCTCTGCCCATGGCAAGGTTGCAGCTTATCTCTAGGAGCAGCAAGAAAGCAACACAAGCCCACCAGCAAAACAGCAAACAGCAGCAGCATTAATCAATAACACCCAAAAAGGAGACAGTGCAGGAGCAAGCTGTTACTACTGTACTCAGAGGCCAGACTAGGAAACCACTTTCAAGCATTTGAGGATGAGTCAAAAAAAAAGGCTTTTGAAATCAATTACTCTTTGCAAAAGGTCCCCTGTGATGGAGTTTCCATGGGTCCGGGCAAGGTAACACACAGGTTGTGCTGGGAACCAGGGCCACCGTTCATCCTCTGAGTCCCAGCAGGGTAAACAATGCTTGGGACAATAGAAATGTCAGAGCCTGCACCAGGCAGGAGAAAAAAATTACAAGGAAAACTGCTGATACTGCAGCCGAGGGGATTGAGAAGCTGAACTGACTTAGAGCAGGTCACTTCCACAGTGCTTGGAACTGCCTTCAAATGATCCGGTCAAATGAGCGTTAGATAAGCAGAGTCCTTCTGGGCCTTCAGGGGAATTCAGACAAGAGGGTTATTCAGCAGCTGGGTGATGACTAAACCTTTCTGAGGCAGGTGGAGGATTAAATCCCTTCTGTGACCCAAGACTCAGCTGGTGCTGGAGGGCAGGCTGGGAGGGTGCCCGAGGGAACCAGGGTGGCTGAGCTGGGGCAAAGTCAGGGCCCATGTCTGTGTCTGTCCTGCCCAGTCACCACATCCCTGAGCTCTTTGAGGAACCTTATTTCAAGAAGAGATTTTTTTTTTTCAGATTTGTATTTCTGTCAGGTTTCCTAAGTGGCCAGGAAATCCCCTTATATAATCGCTGTGCATGACTTCAACTCTGCTCCTGACCAACAATTTTCACCTCACCAATGCAGGGCTCTCGGAAGTCCAAAGAAAGGTTTTTCCAACACATGATGTGAAAACTGGGGATGAGGAGAGTGAGGGGTTTGGGATCAAAGGGTTTAAGCAAAGCATGGGATCATGGTCTCTCTGTCCCCTCCATCACACCAGAGGTGAGGACAAATCCCTGTAGAAAAGCTGGAGGATGCCCACCCTCAGACACACCTCAGGTTGTAGAGATGGACAGGAGATAGAGAGCATTCCCATCTGGTGGGGACCATCTCTGCCTGCCTGCAGCCAGGGCTGGGCCCGCTCAGGGACCCTGGTGAGCCCTCTGAGGCTCTGTGCAGAGGAGGGACCTGGAGAGAACCACATCTGCGGCCTGGCACAGGGCAAGCCTGGGACATAGCCTGGCTGGAGATGGAGAGGGCTGGGAGACCAGAGTCTGGCTACTGCCCGTGCATCACTGCAGAGCTGGGCAAGCTGCCTGTTCCCTAATGCCTCCACTCTTGGCAGAAACTGGGGTACAGCTCTGTCCCCACACTGGGCTCTGAAATCAACTGAAGGTGGCAGGGGTTGTTCATTAGCCGTCCCAAGCCTGTCCCTGTGACTCTCTTGAAGGGAAAGAGCACAGTTCCTCCTGCAGCCAGCAGGGCCGTGTACACAGCTGCTGATGATTCAAAGTGTATCAGTAAGGTCAACAAAGGACACTGAAGTCATTGCTCCCCCTTATCTTTCCTTTCCTCTTCTTATCAAAACAAAGACCTTCCCCTTCTTGTGCTATCTGAGGAGAATGGAATAACTCAGGTCAGAAAGGTCCTCTGGGCATCTCCAGTCCAATCTCCTGCTCTAGGAAGGGTCATCTTCAAACTTTAGTAAGGATCTTACCCAGGTGACTTCTGGTTATTTCCAGGTATGGAGATAGCACAGTCTCCTGTGTACCTGTCCCCTCTTCAAGTGAAAAAGGTTTTCTTTTCTGAGCAGGGCTCCATAACAGAAATGTTCACACTGAGGGAATGTGGATGTTCTCTGTGGATGCACCAGAAGGAACAAATGGCAGGGAAGGGCTACACAAGCAGCACATTCTGGTGGCACCGGGCAGAACAAGCTAGCAAGATCCCAGCACATCTCCATACACCATCTCAGGACACTCGGGATAGGACACAAAGGCCAGTGAGTAGATCCTGGTGACTTTCAGACATGGGACAGGATGGAGAGCTTCAACTGTGACATCCCTTGTCCTCCATGGCCTTGCAGAGAACCCTGGACAGATGACTTGCCCTTGAGTATTTTGGTGCCAGTCTGGTGGGTATATACAGCTGCTGTGGGTATGAAAGTCTCGATGCAATGAGTGACAACAACTTTTGTTTTGATTTGGATTTAAAATTTAATCAACTCCCAACAAGCGCCTCCTGTTATTTGTCAAATATCTGCATGAGCAGCAAGAACAAGCTCCTGCACCTTTGGCAGCAAGTCTTTAAGTATTTGCTGATGAGAACTAACTGTCTCCACTCCATTTAATGTGTCTTCTCTGCTCTGCCTCATAAATTGGCTCCCATATCTCCATCTCTGCTGAGCAAAAAATGATTAGGAGCAAACATAACAGAAACAAACAATAGAAGGTTCCTGCCGGTTTGGAGATGAAAGGGTGCTTTTAAATCATTAAGAAAATTACTGAGGGGGGTTTTCTTCCTCCAAAGCAGGAGCCCAGATCAGCTTTTAATTATTTCCTCGCTCCTACAGTCCCCTTGGGAAGTTATTGCCCCGGCTGGTTGAGCTCATTGTGGCCCAGAAGCAAGAGCAGGAGGCTGCAAGACAGGATGTCTGGGCTCCCCTCTGGTTCTGTCCCTGACCTGCTGTGGGAAACACAGCTCAGCCCTGCTCCTGATGGGCCGAGCCTGCCTGAGGGGTGGGTTGATGCAGCATGTGTCACTGCAGCTGTGGTTTTCACTGACTGACCACTACAGCACTCTAACGTTTCCTTGATTCTGGAAGTGTCAGGAAGATTAGTTGGTGTTTGCTCAGTACTGGACAGATGCAAGGGGAGGGGAAAGGTCCCCTGCCAGCTCTTCCTTCTAACTAAGCTGATGCAATTCTCTCTCATGTTTTCAAGGCCTGCCAGAATCCCTGTGCTTGCCTTTGCCTCCGCCCCTTCTGTGGCTCTCCCAGACCAAGTCCCAGACCAGAGCTTCTCCACCCAGCACGACAGGAGCCTTCCATGCAAAAAATCAAGGCTCTTAAAAAGCCCTTCTCTTTCACATCTTGTTTTTATGTCATCACAGAATCATAGAATGATTTGGGTTGGAAGGGACCTTCAAGATCATCTTGTTCTAAACTCCGTGCCACAGGCAGGGACACCTTCCACTAGACCAGGTTTCTCAGCCCCCATCCAGCCTGGCCTTGAACACCTTCAGGGATGGGGAAGCCACAGCTTCTCTGGACAACCTGTGCCAGTGCCTCAGCATCCTCACAGTAAAGAATTTTTTCCTAACATCTAATCTAAACCTGCCCTCTGTCAGTTTGAAGCCATTCCACCTTGTCCTATCACTGAGCACCCTTGTCAAAACTCCTTCTCCACCTCTCTTGTAGCCCTTTTAGGTCCTGGCAGGGGCTCTAAGGTTTCCCCAGAGCCCCAGTTTATCTTCTCCAGGCAGAAAAACCCCAGCTCTAGCAGCCTCCCCCAAACATCCCTCAGAGCATGGCCCAAGCTTCACTCTGGAAAGGGGAGAAACATCCACAAAGGTGACTTGACCATCAGCTCTGGGGTATAAAACATTCCCCTGCCAGCTCTCCATGCCTTCCTCAGCTCTCTGTGCTAATGCAAGCAGCACAATTCCCTTTGTCTGAGACACTGTTGAGAGGAACTGAAAGTGGTGACACAGCACCACAGGTGACACACACCCCAGTGCCACCACACCAGGGTGCAGAGCAGCCTGGCTGCCTGCTCTGAGCACTCTGCAATGCAGGTGCCTTCCTCCCGGGGGTGACCAGCCAAGAGCTGCACCAGCTCAACAGCACAAAGCCAAGGCACGGCTGCCTCTGGCAGGGACATCCCATTTGTCTCTTCTCTGGTCCCGCTGCCTTGTCATTCCCCATGCTGAGCACTGCCTGCACTCATCGAGCATGTCCTGATGCCTCCAGGTCTGGTCTGAGCTGGCAGAGTCTGCTGAAGGGCTGCTGTGTCCCACAGACCCCTTCTGCTGTGTGGGCACAGGTTGGGGTATAACACAGGCACGGCCTGTAGGAAGCACAGACAGACCATGTGTAGCCAAGCTGGTCAACCCCACAGCCCCATGGGGAATGTCAGGAGCCCTGGTTTTGTGGCCGTGGCCCATTCTTGGCAGACCTCCCCTTCCCACCACATCCTGATCTCCCCAGCTGATGCCCGTGTTTCTTTGCTCCAGCCTTTCTCCAGCCACAGAACTGAAGTGAGCACATGTGCTCTGCTCCACTCTGCAGAGAGCTGTGGCCATTTCTCCAAGCCAACAGTGCCATGGGGACAAAATCCGCACTTTTAATGAGCCCCATGGGGAATAACCACAGAGAGTGCAGAAAAACAGCAGCCAAGTAGCACAACAGCTCTGCACAACTGAGCTACTGTTTGAGGAATGAAGAAATCCCATTTTCTGTGACCCTGCATTTACCCTGCTCCACTCCCTCTTTGCTGCCTGAAGCTCAGACACTGCCATGATTCATCCCCAAGAATAAGAGGCAGGTTAGCTCTGAGTTACTTCTGATCCCTCACACAGCCTGGTGCCTGCAAAATTCCACATTGCCACCACCTGAACCAGCTGCTGCTAAGTGCTGAGCCAGACTCTGAGGCTCCTCTGTGTTGCAGATCAGCAGGGCTGTGGGGCAGGGATACAAAACCAGCAGCATTGCTTCAGGAGAGCAACAGATATCTGGCTGTAGTGGGGGAAAGGCGATGAATAACTGGACTTGCTTCCAGCTAAAGGCTGACTTCAGTGAAGAGCATTTGACTCCTCATGCCAACCCCACAGCCAGCAGATCTCGAGGGGAAAAAAAAGCAACCCAACAACAAAAGTTCAAAGTGAAGCATTCCTGTACTTGGAGGGAGGTTTCATGAAGCCTTGACTCACGGGATTTTTTTAAACCTTATCCTAAGCATAACAAAAAGGAGGGCAGGAATCTCAGCAGCTGAAGCCAAACAGTTCATCTGGCCAGACAGTTCTGACAGTTCAGTGTGCTTTCTGACAAGGAAGATTCTCAGGTGACCCAGCCACGAGCAATCTCTTCCCATGCTGGAGCCTCTGCTGGGGAAAGGCTCCTGCTGCTGCCAAACTTCCCAGCTTCGACAGAGGACAGCAGTATGAGACATTTATGCATCCATCTCCTCAACTTCCTCCTTCTGGTCATGCTTCTGGTTAAGCACTGTCTCCTTAAAGCCCTAAAAGCTTTCCCTCACCAAGCACCTCCCTGGTGCTCTGCTCTGCTTCGCGTGTGCGCATCCCAGTGCCAAGGGAGCAGCTTGGGAAGGGGGCCTGCAAACACGGGGGTGGGCAGGACTCCTGCAAGCTTTTCTTGCAGGGAAACAGCTGTGCTGCAGGCAGAGACATTGCACATCTACAGGTCTCCCTCATTTCAGGCACATCTTTCACTCAGGTGTTTATGGTCAGCACAAACACAAGGCATGAGCATGGCTCCCTCAAAATCGAAGTCTCCCCAGATTTATGTGCCCAGGAAGCAGAGATTTTGTAAGCAATGCTTCAGAGCACCTCCTGGCCAATTAATAAACTCCCAAAGCTTCTCATGACTCGGTCAGAGTCACAGGGTTTAAGGCACATGAAATGAACAGAGCTCAGCAGTCTGCTCTCTTACAAAACCCAGCACTGACCACTTCTGCCAAGCCCACAATTTCCTTTTGAGCAATAATTTTGCTGTGTTGAATTGGAGATTTCCAGCAATGGAGAACCTGCTGTGCACCAGCTGCCCCAGCTGTCTGGTCACAGTGGTCTGCAGCCTCCACCAGTTAAAGCCTGATCAGACTGATTGAACACATCTGGCCTCTGCTCCACATCACTGAATGAGGTTCGGTTTTCCCAGTGGAGCTAAAGTGTTGTTCGCACCTTGGAAAGTCTTTGCATCCACCTCATCCATGTCAGCTCCTTCTTTTCTGAACTTCACTGCTGCTTTGGGCATAGCTGTGTCTCATCATCCACAGTGCCAAGAACAGCTGTGCTTTGTTACCTACTTTGATGCCCTTGGTTCCCCTCAAGGCCACATTACACAAGTTATTCTCAGATGTTCAAAAGCAAGAGCTACCTCAGAGCTAGAAAAGGCCAAATCAACATCTGCAGGACAAGTTTCTCCCAAAGAAATCACAGTGAGGGTGCAGGACACACAGGACCTGTGGATGTTATTATCTAGGTGTACTTTTATTAAGACTCAACATCATGTGCTCTCATAGTCTCCACTGACCCCCAGCACACACATTTTTGGTGATCCTGGTAGTGCCAGCAGCCTGGGATCTCAGTTCCAGTCATCCTGCCTTCTTGCAGGCCCATGGGTAGAGGCAGATGATCTGTCCCCAGAGCACCTCATCCTTTCAGAGGCTGCTTTAAGCATCCAGAGGCTGCTTTTAGCTTTGGGACAGCTATTTTCATGGCATTTGGGTCCAGTGTGCAGCTTGTTCTCCCCAGGAGCATCAGACCCCCCAGAGACACTCTGTGCAACTGAGGTGCCAGAGTGGAGGTGTAGGGGGTGTGGAAAGCCCAGATATGCCTTGTCATGGAGTCAAACCCCAAGCAAGCAGGTTGTTGAATCCCTGTGAAAAGCCACCACCAAGCACTGACAACCCCAACCCCTTTAGGAGCCTTTTGCACGACCTCAGTGACCAACAACTGCTGACCTCACCCCCATTTCCATCTCGGACATCCCTGTAGTGACTCCATCTCTGCTCTGGTTATCTCCCCAGGGTTTTCTGACTGAAGTCAAACCTCCTCCCCAGCATTCTGTGCTGTCAGAGAAGCCACTTTGCCTTTCAGCTGCCAATTTCACGCAAATCTTTGATTTGCCAGCACCTGCCAGGTGGGACATGGCAGGATCTCTGAGCAGTGCAAGAGCCGCAGGGATGATCCACACAACGCCTGAGCTGCAACCGGATCTAGAGAGGGAACGCTAGCCTGTGAGATCTGACAGGCTCATAACAAACCCAGCTGGCTGGCACACACACCAAGCCCAAAACACCCCAGGCCACCCCCCTCCCACCCTTCTGATACCATCACACCCCTCAGCAGTTAATTAAAAAAGGATTAAAGCAAGGCTGTAAGGACGTGGGCGATGCTGAGGTCAAGGGGTGCCTTGCAAATCTACGCCAAGCCCCGCAGCTGGTGCTGGGACAGGGGGCTGCCTGCTGGTGACTCCAGCTTCTCCAAGAATAAGGCATGTCTAATCCAAGACCCAGGCAACTGAGTTGGGCTGTTTGCCTATGGCTGCTCTGTACAGAGAGCTGCAGGGCAAGGACTGGGATCAGGGATGTGGGAGCCTGCAGGGTAAGAGAGCAAGCAGTTATGACTTGCTTGCCAATGCTTCCTGCTGTCCTGCTGGCCCCTCCTGGGGCTTGTGTTAGGCTGTGTCTCCTTCCAGAGCTCACATCTTTATCCTACACAAGCCACGTACACCCATCCCAACCCTGGCAGTGAGGTTCATCTCATGCAAGCAGCTCTGTCACAACAGTACAGGCTGTTCTTACCCGCTCCCTGTTTCCGAAAATATGAAGGTTTCACCAGGGCAGTGCTCAGAGGCTTTTTCCAGCCAGAGTGATGCCACATAGATAGGTCCTTCCCACATCCAGCCTCGTAGAAAGCCCTGGGAATATGTTTGTGGATGAGGCACAATGCCAAGGAGTCCCTCATCTTACCTGCCTGAGATGCCATGATCGTGCATGGCTGGAAGTCACCTCTGCACAAGGATTAACCCTGGGGTTAAAGCCTCAGAATCAGTGAGTTACACCTTCAAGGGGGGAATATTTTTCACAAGAAGGTGGAAAACACTCTGGGTGACCCCGAGGACACTCCTACACTGTTCAAAGGTCTTTGGCAGCAGACTCCATGACATACCTGGGAAGCTCCCACATGGAGAGAGGCAGAGGGCAAAGCTCAGCAGGAAGGGTAGGGGAAAATAGAGAGACTGTGGAAAATGTAATTTGCTGGCACAGAAACGAGGCAACAGGCCCAGGTCTGAAACTCACCCCCGAGTGACAGGACACATTGTATGGTAGCAGCAGAAGAGATGTCTCAGGCTGGTGGTGGACTGCACCAACATTCCTGTTGGGAACCCTCTCAGCTTATAATCATAGAGAACTGACCTGCAGGACACAAGCTGGCTCCTCAGCAGCAGCTTCATGTCCCACCCAAGCCTAAAACATGGGGCCAGTCCCTGCAGGGAAGACAGGTGAGTCCATGGCACATTAAGTGCTCCCACTTCACCCAAACCACTCTCACATTCCCCAATGCATTTTGGTTCAGCCTCAAACCCACCTCCTTCAGAGTGGCTTGAAGAGCTCAATAAAGTCCTTCATGGTATTTTTGCCTCTTTCTTCTGTGAAATCATTGCCTTTCCCTCCATCACCTAAGGTACTCTTGCTTCCTAGAGCCGGCTGCTCCATGCAGGACCTGATCACTTTTTTACATCCTAAGTGCTCCCAGTCACAGAATCACAGAATGGTTTGTGTTCAAAGGGTCTTGACCTTCAAGATCATCTCATTCCAACCCCCTGCCATAGGAAGGGGCACCTTCCACCAGACCAGGTTCATGGCTCCCTCCAGTCAGGCCTGGAACACTTCCAGAGATGGGGCATCCACAGCTTCTATGGAAAAACTGAGTCAGTCCCAGTGACCTCAGTAACTGCTGCTGTCCCCTGACCAACCCATCCTGCTGACACCCAGCCTTGGAAAGTTTCCTCCCTCACCTTGCACTTGCCAGAGAACAGCTGATTCATCCACTCTGCCTCAGGCATCCCACGCAGGCACTGATGATTGAGTTACTTAACAATTAAGCAGAGCCTTAAATCTTAGCAGCACTTAACATGTATTGACTAATTAATCCAAGCCTTATCTGAGGTAGGTTAGTTCAGTCTTGTGTGTAGCTTCCAAACATGCCCACGGCCGCCTCATTGGTCAAGCAGCTCTGCAGAGGTGATGGGAGGTCCACCATCCCCACTGCCACCCTTCAAAGAGGGACCCATGTAGCACTGCCCTTCTGTGCTGTGACTTCAGAGATCACTGGGCCCAGGGGACCATGTCCCCAGCCCAGGACTCTTTCCAAGCTTGACCTCGAATGGCCTTTTCTCCTGCATCTTCTCTGGCCCCTCATGATTGCTTCATTTCCTGCTCTCCCACCCCAAGGGGCTCTGGGCACATCCAGCAGCTGAAGCCAGCTTGCTTGGACAAGCAACAAATTGCCCAAGGCTCTGCCAGACCTTGAGTGCAGGTGGAATAAACCTTCCCCTGGGGTCTGGCTGGCAGCCATCCATGAGTCCTGCTGATGCAGGAGAACAAACCTGGCCTTAGGACAGTGACAGGTGGGCACAGCACACTGCCCTGCTGCATCCTGCTGAAGTGACACCTGGGGGAGCCGGGCTTCCCCCTCAGCCTATTCCCCTCTTAGCCACATCAAACCCCACATTCCAGTCTCGCTGTCAGCAGGGAACAAAGCCACATGTTGGAGGCAGGGAATCCATTCCCAGCATGGATGAGCTGCACAGGAACTTTGTGCAGATGAGTGGGATGGGGAGGTGCAGGGACACACCCAGGGTTATGCAGAGAGTCTGTGGCAGAGGTCAGTGCCTCAGTGACTCCTGGCCCTGAGTTTTGGGAGAGGGAAAGGGAGGGGGTTTGCTGTAGCTAAAGCTACAGGGAGTTGGGGACCTGAGCTGAGTTCCTAGCCACATAAGCCTTGGGGCCTGATCCTGAGGAAATCATCTCATTTTCTTCCAGTGCAGTCACTGTAGTTCCAGGACTAAAGGAAAATGCCATGTTCATTCAGATTCCCAACCATTAGCTAAGACCAAGGCAGACATCAAAACTCTTGCCATGCCATGAGCCTCTTGCACTGGAGCACAGGATCACTCCAGCATAACAAGAGAGACCCAGAGACACAAGATTCTCTTTGACATAACATTGACACCAAAATGTTTCAGCCCACCTGAGTCCTCCAAGCACCTCATGCCCTTTTTCTGCCTCCTTGTCACCCCAGGGTTTCAGCTCAGTGATAACCCCAGCCTGACAGACAGGCGATCAGCCTTGAGAGATGCTTGATGTGAAGGACATGGCAGAAGAAAGGGACTTTGTCAACCTGGGGAGGCACGGAGCAGCCAGATGGAAGAGAGGTTAATCTGAACAACCTCACTCAGGAAAGCCAGGACCAGTGGAGTCTGGATCTGCACAGCCCATGTGGAGCCGATAACAGCAAGGTGCTGGTTTGAGTCAAAAGGCATCAGCCTGCAGCTTATAAAGGCATCTCTGCTGCTTCTAAGGGTGCCCTTCACATGCCCTCCACCTCATGTGGCTAAGGATGGGTTCCTGCCTACCCCATGGATATCACCACCATCTGCTTGCTTTTTAACACACCTAACACCAAATGCAGAGGAGAAACTCCTCTCCCTATGAAATTCACCCCAGAAAATCCTGAGCAGTAAAGCAGAACAACTTGTGGACCAACACTTTTCTTCTGGGTCCTAAACCATCACATATATATTTTTTTTTTCCTTGACTGAATATGTGCTGATCTCATTCATCCTGGGAAAAGCACGGGGTGTTCTCATCCCGGCTATACCTGGCAAGCTCCACTCTCTGTGACAGAGGGAGCGAACTTCTGAGCAGGCTCTGCAGTGGCTGCTGCCCGGCTTCTTGTGGCTCTTTCCTGGAGCGAGAGGCCGGCTTCTTCACCTGGCATTCCTGGGAGAGATGAAGGGTAAGTCAGCAAATCAGCTTCATGCACTGCAGACATCCTCTGCTTTCAGCCATAGCGGAATTAGCTCAGGTCGGGATTTGCTGGTAGCTGGGCAGAAAAACATCAACAGGGCTTCCTCCCCCCCTCTGCACCTCCTTAGGAGGCAGAAGGCAAGAAAATGTTTTTAAGGTGCTGCGTGGAGGCAGGTTGCGGGAGCTGTGGTCCCCGGCATGGCTCAGCAAGCACTGCCGGGGAAATCAACAGGGAACGCTCCTGATGCTATTTTAGACACCGGCAGAAAACGCCAGATAGCAACACCGAATTCGACGGGGCTGCACAAACCCCGGAGCAGCGGCGGCGGCACGGAACGCAGGGACCCGCTCCGGCCGATGAGTGGGTTGTCAGTCGATTTGTTGATGAGTTTGCGAACCGCGACGTTGCTTGGACATGTGAGCTGGCGAGCCGGCATCTGGATGCTTCGGTGTCATGCAGGCAGCTCCGTCTGAGCCCTGCGGAGAGCAGCTTAGATCGGCTGGCCGGGGTTAAAAATGAGCCGCATTTAAGCTGTTGAAAGGGATCCGCGCTGCCGCCAACGTGAGTGCTCCGCGCCTGCCAGCGCAGTGGAAGTTGCATGCCTGTCTCCAAGGGGGGATGCAGCTCTCGCCGGGTGACTGCCGGCTCCATCGGAGCTCGCTTGCCTGGGAGAGGATGGAAAGAGGGCATCTTGCGGGACTGCTGCAGCCAGTGGGGCTGCTGAAGGCAGCGTGTCAGATTAAAGGCGGCATCTGAGCATAAAGATACCGCAACAACCCCTAGTTTAGGAATAAAGAGTACAGCAGGGCTGGCTGCTGTAGGAAATGTCCCCTTCGTAAGTCAGGCTGTTCGGAGCAAAAAGGAGCAATTATGCGGATTCTGCTGCAGCTCATTGTGGTCGGGTTAATTTGGGAAGAGCATGCTTGCTGACAGCTAAAGGAAACAGCCTGGCAGAGGGGTTAAAATGCAGAATTACCAGACCAGGCTGGTGTTTTGAAATGGTACAATAATCCCAAAACAGGGGAACACTGGTATGATTCATCATCTGAGATAGTCAAGAGCAGGGAGACCTTAGCTTAGAGGGCTACTCTTAATAAAATTAAAAAAAAAAAAAACAAAACAAACAAAAAAAAAAACCAAAACAACCTAAAAAAAGATTTTCAAAGACAGACCCTGTTTTGCAAAGCCCCGACACCACAATGACAGGCGCTGCTGACACCAGCTGTCCTGCCTGCCATCTGAATCCAGGCCTTCCCAGGAAGGCTGCTTGTGAAAGATCCGTCACAGGGAGGTTTTTAACACCCCGGTTTTGCATGTGGATGCAAATGCATATCTGCGCTTGGGGAGAAGAGACATGAACTGCTCATTGTGCCCCAAACGTGGCTGTGCAGCCAAGGAATTACTGTAGCTGTGATGATGAGTGTTAGGCAGGGCTGTGCTTTTAAAAGACAGCCTGGCTCAGTTTAACATGGTGATCCCTCCTGGAGCTTTCAGTGCTCATGGTCTTGGGCATCTCAAAGCTAAAACGGTGCCTGTTCCTCAAAAGCTGGTGTCAAATGCCCTGTGCTCCCATAGGACCTCCTGCATGGACACAGCAAGGACACAAGGTCTGAGTTGATTTGCAGCTCCAGCTGGGGTGGCATAGTGAAAATGCCATGGAGGGCAACTTGGCAGGGTAGATTTGGACAGGATGGGGATTGGAAATGTGGGCAAATAGCACTGAATCTCCCTGGAGAGAAGGTGACCAGGGATCAAAAGGGAGAGATGGCATTGGTGTGTGCTGGAGCAGGTCTGGGATGTGAAGGGGACAAGGGTTTGTGATGGCAAGGAGTGCTCCCTGTACTAATCTGTCACTGTCTTGTCAGCAACACACAGAGCCACAAATGAAGGATATTGTGTGTTTGCAAGAAAAGGCAAATTTGCTCCTTCCTCATTTCTCTATTAAACTTTACATTGGAAACTCTGCCTCAGCTCTCCTTCCAGAAGGAAAAGAGCAGTTGCTGTGAAGGCTTATTTTTTTAAAAGCAGTAGCACAAGGAACCTAAAGCACAACCTTCCTCCGACATAACCTTACTCTGGTCTCATTCCCAGTGGCTGCTTCGGTTCTGACCAGAACCAAGCTGTTCAGTAGTGCAAGAGTACACCCTCCGCAGAAGCAGCAGCCTGCCTTGGAGGACTACTTATTTTCTTCCATTAAATTCACTGTTTCTATTATTTTGTTTAATGCTGTTGAGGAAAAAGGGCCCTTTCTACCGAGCAACCCTATCAAAACATGCCTTTTAAACCTCACCCCATGAAATCACAGGGGCTGGCTGCTGCTGGTGGCAGCCCTGCTGATGGTTCTAGTCTCGAAGGTTAAAGGAACCAAGTACAAACCGATGTTGCTGTTGTCAAAGGCTGGGGTCTGCTGGTACAAGAGCAAGAATGGTGTGTGAGGGAGGGCTTACAGCTCTCTGGCTCGCAGGAGGCCTTCCAGATGTCTTTTTCCTTCAGTCTTCACCTAAGGTGAAAAAGGAAATGGAGTGAAGGCTGTCCCTTCGTGGCTTGTTGACAGCTTGTCAAGCAGAGGTTGGAAGGAGGCTCCAGCTAACACCTGGGCATTCCTGCAATTTAGTTCTTTCAGTAACTTATGCTGTTTCATCATCTGTGATTTCAGAAACCTCTTTATCCACCTCTGAAGCACGGTCACTGCTCTGCTCAGCAGGGATCAGAATCCTGGCTATCACTTACCACAGACATGGGCATAGCATTTTATCCCTCCCACCTTCCCACCATGAAAGGATGAAGCCCCATCAGCAAACTGATCCAGACTGCCCTGTTCTCCTGGGCTGACATGCACATGGTGCCTTTCTCTGCCATGGAGCCCTGTGTCAGTGCAAGCTGCTCTGAGAACATGGACCCAGACCCAAAACTGGGTGAGGGCAAGGGCCTCCAACACCCCAGAGCAAGGGGAGTTGTATCACACGCACAGCAAACACTTTGCCAATGGCTGCACCATATACTGAAGCAACCACACAGCCTGCAGCCCTGATACAAAACCACTGACCTGAACAGCAGCCAGATCATTTTTCTTATGAGAATGCACCATTCTTGAGCAATTTTTCCAGCACATCCCACGCAAACAGGTTTTCTCTGAACACCGCACGGCAGCATTTACCATCTCATGCCAGCTCTTGTTTTTCCCTAATAGCAGGGGTTGGGAGGGCTCTCACGTATCACTGGTGTGTCTGTGCTGGTGGGCACAGAGTCTGAGGCACGTATCCTCATGGAAAATCCAGCACTAAACCATTTCATGTCACCAGTTGTACTGAAGACAGAACTACAGGATGGTTGGGGTTAGAAGGGACCTTAAAAAGTCTATTTCCAACCTTAAATTAGACAAGGTCACACCCTTCTGCAGAAATCTGAGACCCTGGACCTTGCACGTGCATACTAGTCTAATAACACAGTCTTCATCTTCTCATCACAGCCACAGCCTTTCCAGGAAGGGCACGTTGACTGTCCCCAGCTGGCATGCAGGGGGTTGCAGAAGCAGTGCTGATCCTTCAATACTGACACTAACGCCTGTTGTTCAGGATATTATGCTAAATTAGCTGAACTCTTGGTGATAAAAAGAAAATGTGCAGGGAAATGGATAGTGTCTGTAAAGTCTCATTTCTGGCCCAGCGTATTTCATGCCCACTCTGATGTGGAGTTTAAGTTACTGTGGAAGCAGGGAGATTTTGGCCCAATTTATCAACTTCTATTGCACAACAGCACCTCAGGGCAGCCAGGGTGTATCACCAGATACATTAACTGGGCTTCTTAGTTAGTGGTGAGTGATGGCCATGTGCTATTTGTTCATAACCAAGAGAAAGAAATGGCCAAAATCCCTCTCTTCCCACATGGCAGAGACGGAGGGATGTCTCTACAGGAGCAGCTCTGCTCCTTGGCAGACACTGCTTTTTGATCCAAGCTTGCAATGTCCTCATGTCCCTCATTTCTGTGTGCAGGAGGGAAGGGAAAGCAAATCAGCCATGCTTCTCCCATTCGTCTGGCCCTGGCACTCCATACCCTGGGGTGATGGGAAGAGCAGGGCAAAAAACATATTTATCCTAGACTATATAATTAACATTTCCCATGTTGTCTCAAATGATAAGAGACTGATAGTCTATTTCCCCCTTAATTACCCTGGAAAGACCATTAATTTTAACCCACCAAAAAAGGATTGGAGGATATAAAATTTGAACCTCAAACAAAAAAAAAAGAGCAGAAATCGAGTCTTTTATTTGTAATGCAATGCATTAAATAACGTTCAGAATTGGCAAATGCCTAGGGAAAACCATTTCATCATATACTTTTACAAGGGAGAGAAGAAGCAAACCCAATAGTCATGGATTCAGTGGAAAGAGTGGATTGAGCCCTGTCCCTGTGCAGTGCTGGAGCCAGTCTGATCAACCTCCTATACCTCCTGCACTTGTCCTGATAGACCTATCTGAGAGTATTTGAGGTAATTCTTACCTAATTGTCAAGCACAGAAGCAACTTCTGCCTGTGATCATGACTGTGCCATTAGCTGGAAACTCCTAAGGTTGACTTCAAGCAAGTACCTGTTGGGAGAGGGAGAGAATGAGCTGGGGGGTAAGTTAAGCTTTTCTTTACATTGTCATAGGATTCAGTGTGCTTTGGAAGAGAGGCAAGAGACTTTAGGAAAACAATTCTCATATACACAAGTCTACAGTGAAAGCAATGATCAGCACATAAAGAGAAACACAGTTTAACTCTAGCAATCTACAAAACTCACAGCAGTGGTGCTGCACAGGGGGCTTGGCATGATATGTGAAAAAGTTAAGTGACCCCAAGAGTGAAAAGACAGGGACAACTGCCACTACATTATGCACTTCTCATCCAAATTCCCCCTCAGTGAGCTACGTCAGGCTGCAGAGCCGTCTGTAATCGGGAAGTTTGGCAGTGATGACAGAGATGATCCTGGCATCCATTTTGACCAGCCTATAGTGCAGCGGGGTCCAGAGAGCCTCTCTGGGTACCAGAGAGAACAGAAGCTTCTCCTGCAACTGGGCAAGAGCTGTGGCTCTGCACACATTGGACAGGATCCACTTCAGCCTCCGGCACAAAGCCCTGGGAGCAACAGAGCCAGGGCCACGTTGCCTCTTTGTACAGAGTCTGGGCAGACACAGCCAGGTCACTCACTCCAGACAGCATTCATGACCTGTGTCTTTGCTGTTTTCCAGTCACCCAGAGGGAAGCTCAGAGCCTTGGCAGAAGCCTTGTCACAGTCCCCAGGGTCCCTGGGCTGTCCTGCCTGCTGAAGCATGACTGGAGCGTGTGGCAGCTCAGGAACTTGGGAAGAGGCCACCACGTCCGGCTTGGATGTGATGTGCCTCACCCCACGGTGCCTTTTGGGTTCATTTAGGCACTCAGCTCATTCTCCAGTGGCTGAAGGGAGATCCAAGAACAGGATTTAGCTGTGGCTCACCCTCCCCTTCTCCTCCTCAATCCTCTAGAAAGAATAAATGCTAAAGAGAATGAAGGTCATCCACGGCCAAGGCAAGTCCATGCTAATCCCTCTCTGGAGCCTTGGCTGAGTCCAGCATTCAAGCCCTGGGAAGTATTAGGAAATGGATAATAGAACAGGAAATGCCAGATTTTGGTGGCTGTGAAAAGGAGGGACACACATTACCCATGCCATAGAGACAAAGGAGAGGGTTTCCCTCTCCTCCCAGGTTATGGACCCTAGAACTGAATGGACACGGTGTCCAAACTGGGTGAAAAAAAGACTGTGCAGCTCTTCTTGTGGGGCTTACAAGGAGAGGCCACACTGGGAAAAAGCCAATGGCTTGAGGATGACTTTCACACTCAGTGCCTACCCCTCCTGTGCTTGCTCCCACAGAATTTTCAGTAGGCACCCTTGTATACATTCAAGAGGGGAAGAAACAGCCTGGTCTGACAGCCCATTGCTCTAGCAGATCTTCCCTTTTATTTCTGAGCCTGGCTCTGAAAGGACTTTTCTCTGCCGTCCTGGAGAAAGAACTGAAAGTGCATGATCAGCTGAAAAAGATGAACTTGCTGCAAGCAAATCCAGCAACTTCTGCAACATCCGAGAGACTGGAAACTTAATTTGCTTTGTTTCTACACAACTGATCAATTGAAATCAATCGATGAAACACTGGGGGTTGGTGTGTTCCTGCCTCCACCCTGCGGGTGATCCCAACAGCAGCCCAGAGCTGGCTCCCATGCTAATGCATGGGCAAGCACAGATCCTCCAGTGCCATCTGATCCTCCAGGATATCTCATGGGTGTCTAATTATTATCTAAAGCCCAGCCTGGATAAAACAGAGTTTTTGATATCCCCTTCCTCCCAAACTTTCTCCCTAAATCTTCTCAAAACACAGATGGTTTATCTGCCATGCAGGCGACTGCTCCTGATGCCACTTCATACCTCTCCTTCAAAGCCCATGAATTTAGGCTGCAGTTAAACCCCGCAGGATTTTTCAAGCCCAGCTTCTCCAGCCCTGCCAGTAAATCTCTTGTATCTCTCTTCCTTTGTCTGTTACTAAAGCACTTCTCATGGACCCTGATCACACTTCGCTCTTACCCATTCCTGACACCACCCTGGAGAGTTTTCTCCTAACCTTTCTCCTTTGTCCTGTTTCTCAGGCTGTATCCCTTCACTGGTTAATCCCTTCACTGGTTATTCCCTTCCCATAGCACCAAACTCAGGTCTTTGCTCTCAACACCCTGTGACTTCTCTGTCCATAGCCCTTCCCACCAACAACCAGCCCACAATGGTGGCCAACCTTCTCTCTATCATGTCTTTGGAAGTGCTCCTCAAAAAATATCCAAAATCAGTAGAAACCCATCTTTGCTCCCAGTGTCTGCATACTGGTCATGTTACCACACAACACATTGGCAAATTTCACTTTCCTTCTCCGTGCTCCCATTTGCCTGAGCCCATTTTCCTATGTCTTAATCTTGGAACAGCAAGTGTGAGGATTTCTTGCATAGCATGGCTCAGCCCAGCTGCAGCTTCTTGTCCTATGGCAACAGGAAGCAGGAATAATAACAGCAAGGTGGTGACTCATTAAAACCAATAACCTCAATAATTAGACTTACTTAACTTTTCCAATTGTATAAACAGCTGAGGAAGAAAAGAGAATCTTGTGCTTTTCCAATATTTTTCCTTCTTCCGGTTTCTCACACAGACATTATCAGTATTGGGCACTTGTCACAGTCAATTTTCTCTCTCTCCATACAACAGTAAATTCATGGAGTGAAGTGAAATGCTTGCTTTGTCCATATTCTCTGAGTGCTGAAGACTCTCCAGCATCTCTTTGCTCTGAGCAAGGAGGAGACCAGCTGCAGCTCTGCCTCGGTGCCAACATTGTTCTAGCTGCTGTTGCTATAGGAAAAAAACCAAAGGCAGAACTGTCCAAGTTTCAAGTTCCTGAAAAAAATCTGTTTAAGTCAGCAGGGACAGAATCTGGATGCAAATTTCTCTCCAGATATGATACTCAGCTGGTGCCATCTACCACTTCATTCAGCTGCTGCTGGTTGAAGCTGTATCCTGGTACAGCCTCTTCTCTGCTCCCCACCGTGACCTGCCCCTCTCTAAATAACTTCCCTGCCCATTGCCTCTTGTCAGAGGCAGAAAAAGAGGCTTGGACCAAGGAAAAAGCTGCCCATGGGATTAACAGAGGGCATCTGTGGGACAAGGAGCCATCAAAAGTAGAACAGAACTCGGAGAGCACTGGAGGGACAGGTAGCCTGGGGGCAAAACACTGTGACAAGCTAGCTGGTGAGATAAGGAATAATCAGACTGGCTGGGGGTGGGAAGGAGGAAGCAAGGAACCAGGGAGGAAGACCTGAGAGGACTGAGATGAAAAGGGGATGAAGAGACTGAACTGCTAAGAGAGGTGGGCATCATCCCTGAGCAGAACCTCACACTCCACTCCTCTTTGTCAGTCCTTGCCTCTGCATTTTGGGCACACCAGGACCTTGCATTTAACTTTGCCCTTCTTTAATTGCAAAGGATCTCAGTCCCCTGTAGCTGGTGCTGCCCTGGAAATGGCTGCTCTGACCCCAGAAGGGCAACTGCTGGTGAGGAAACCTTAGTATGGATCAGACCTTGAGAACCTGACTGCCAAACTTGCCCTACAGACCCCATCCCCCTTCCAGAAGAAGCACACCAGTGAGTACAATAATATGGTGTTAAAAATGGAAAGTACTTATGGAAAGAGATCAGCTGCTTTGTCAGGCAGCTGTATGTTCTGGAGCTCCTTTTGATGTAAATGTGTGAAATTACACATTTATTGCCGGATTCAAATGTAGCCATGGCAACATGATTATCAAACAGTTGCATATGGAAGTGTAAATCCATACAGGTTTCTAGCTGGCGAGATTAAACTGCCCAGAGACAGAGCTCAATGTATTCCAAGCGCAGGCCCCCCGTGCCCAAAAGGATTCATCTCTGGCTTCTGTGCTTGGGAAAAATTCCATTTCTTTGCATCCAAATTGGCTCCACTCAAGTGTACTGACCACCAAACAGATGGAGAAGAGCACTAAACAGGCCGGTACCCTCAGCAGAGAGGCAGCACCAGGAAGCTGCTGCACGCAGTGACCCTGTCCTGAAGGCTGGTTTGAACAAACTCCTCTGCTCGGCCTTGCAGGGGGCAGGCACAGCTCAGCCAGGAGCTGTGTCTGCAGAGCAGGTTCCAGTTACACCTCGAGCATCGTCAGGCTGTATTCATAGAGCCCCTGGGCATGAAAGCAGGCTGGGCAGCCAATGGCACCCCCTCACCCACGGTGTCCTCATGTGACAGCGATCTGGTGACATGGTGACATCTGAAGAGGGGACAGCAAAGCTGGCATGTGTACTGGCTGCAAGTAGGAAAGGGCTGTGCCCTTATAGCCTCAAAACTGTGACCTTGATGGCCATTCCTTGGAAACAGGGCCCAACCATTTATTTTCCACAGCTATCAGTTCCAGCCTGAGCCGCAGTGTCACAGCCAAGGAAAGTGAGGCACAGTCTCCTCTCCTGGATACACAGCAGGCTCTGACACCTCGTGTAACAGTGTCTGCACACAGACTGGGCTCAGCTCAGGGTCCCAGTGTGTCTGGAGTGATGAGTGATGAGTATCACCAGGTGGATTCTGAAACAACAGGGGAAAAGGAAAATAAAAAGAGAAAAAAAAAGAGAAAAAGAAAAAGAAAAAGAAAAAGAAAAAGAAAAAGAAAAAGAAAAAGAAAAAGAAAAAGAAAAAGAAAAAGAAAAAGAAAAAGAAAAAGAAGGAACATGCACCACAGCACGGAAACAGACTGGTGAGAAGGAAATGGAAGTTTTAAATAGACACTAAAAGATTGGCAGAATTTGGCTGTAAATGAAAACAGAGTAGTGGAAGGGCAGAACTTTGTCCTTGTTTTGCTTTTCTTTTTCCAGAGACTTGATGTGGCTCTTTCACTGAGAAACACAAAAGTAGGGCACAGTCCTGCAGCACGCACCCGGGGGTATCCACGTTTGGGGATCTGCAGCAGGAGCCCTGGAATCCCTCTGGAAGCAGTGGAAAAGCAGGTTATCTCCACAACAACCTGGTGAGCAGCTTAGTGGGACACCTAAAGCATCTGATGGCAATGCCCCCAAGCCATCATATAGAAATTCACAGGATGGTTTCTCAGTAGGATGTTCCTATAGTTAATTAACCTCTGGTCCTGATTTCCAGCAGGAACATCACTTGTTTCCATCTCCAGCAAATGAGTCTAATAGATTTGACAGCCTGCTTTCACCTGGCACCTTGTTCTGCTGCAGGTATTTCTGGGCAAAATCTCTTCTCACCTTCCCTACTGCAGTGTAAATATCCTGGAGCTCCACAGCACTCCTGTTCCCAAACCTGTGAAGTCCCAGATGGTCCATCAACCATCCTCCTCAGTTTCCTTCTCTGCTTCGTGAAACTTTCTAGCAGAACCTCTTTACCTTTTCTCAGGGACTTTTTAAATAGTGCTGTTTCACAGGATTTTTGGCTTGGAAAAAAATATATGCTCTTGGCACTAAAGACAGACCTTTCTCAGTAAACATGAGGCTTTTTATTTTAAAAGTGTTTAAAAGTGTTTCTTAACTTAAAAAAAGATTAATTTTTCCAAGCCTACTTAGAAAAAGAAAGAAAAACTACTGCTGTGCTAATTGCTATTACCAAATTATTTTCACACCATCTCCCACCTGTGGCCACACAGACACAGGTCGTGTAAATGGACTTGGCATTCCAGGCTGCAGTAGATCAAGTATCAAATTTCTGGTTAAACATGAATTATCACTAAAAAATAAAGGCACCCCAGCCCTGTCGTTAATGCTCCTTGAGTCCCATGGCTTGGGAGTGCTGCTGTGCCACGCTGCCACGGCATCTGCTCCCCAAATTTTGCCTCTGCTCCTTGAGAGAATGAACCAAACCTCCCTAAGAGGGGAGGCAAAGCTGTTGCCCACATCTCCTCATTCCCCTCGCTGCAGTCCTTCCATCTCTGCGCTATATTAGCATTCTGGAGAGCACTAATGGGTCTGAAGTGGCTTAAAGCCATTTTCTTTATTGCTGGATTAGCGCTGGATGGGTTTGAAACTGCCTGTGCTGGGCGAGCACGTCGAGAGCTTTGTGCTCCAAGCAGACACGAGCGCTCAGAGCCCCAGCCCGTCTCGCACAGCCCAGCTCACTGCTTTTATGAATGGAGTTAAAAACAACACATGCCGTGAAGCTGTTGCTTAGAAGCTTTTTTTTTTTTTTTTTTTTTTTTTTTTTTTTTTTTTTTCCTCCTGGGGTCCTGACTGCTCCGGCCAATACAAGCCCCCGTGCTCTGGAGCAGCGCTCAGCCCCTGAAAGCAAGGAAGTGAGCAGGAAAAGCAAAGCACAGGTTCCCTATCTGTTCCCCGCCTGCCTTTAGTTGAGCAATTATACAACTCCAGATCTGTGATTATTCCTGGCAAGGTTTGTTCATCTCATGGGAGACTTTTGGAACAACACGGTGCTTTTGTAGGGAGTGTCAACCACCAGGCAAACGTGCCTTCCAGATCAGATTTTTTTTTTTTTTTTGTGTATGTAAGTAATTGTTTCTTTACAGATTGGTCTTTGCCTTTTAATGACTCACATTTCTACCTTGTCAGCTTTCAGCACGGGCCCTGCCCTCCCTCCCAGTGCTACAATCCTCCCAGATCTCACCCACAGTGCCAGGTCACACCGGGTGAAATCCTGAAGAATGAGAATCCATTTTGTCGGCGCCCTGTTCAGATGTTCTGCTTACAGGGGCTGCTTTTCGGGGGCTGCAGAAACTACGGGCACAGCAGTCAGAAGGCATAAAGCCAAGGTACAAACCTGCCTCTAAAACACTGAAATAGGGGCTTGTCTACAGTTTATTTTTTTGACAAACCCAGATGCATCTTCACAGCAATGGTGACAGATTCTGATCCCCAGCACTGCTGCTGTGCCAAGAGTCTCATTCCCACGACGGCCTCCTGAGGTGCAAACGTGCTCTTCAAAATACAGAGGGAGAATGCTTAAACACCTCTAAAACCAATTCATTAGCTTTAAGCTCAGTGCAATATAACTGCATCTTTTTAAGAGGGTTTTGTTGATTTTTTTCCTCAAGTTTTTCCCCGTCACTTCTCTCTAAAAATGTATTCAACGTGAGGCAGGGAGTGATTATGGAAAATTTCAGGCTGGATGGTTAAAGCATAGCCAACTTGTAAAGTAATTGGAAACGTAGAAAGGAAAATGTTTGGCAACACAGGATAAAAAGTGCTGTGTAAGTGGAGGATTTTTTCTTATTACAAACTCTCCTCTCTGATATGTTAATTGTCTTTGGCCTGATCCCTTGACAGTCCATTAATTTTTTGTCCAATTGCAGGCTGCTGAGGGCAGATAAATTTCAGGCTATTATGGGAACACCCTAGAAGTTTGTATAGAAAGGAAACTCTCTGTTTCCTGTATCATCCTTCTGGGGATCTTGAAAGAGTTCACAAAAGCCACTTAAGCAAACTTTCTTTGCTGGATAACGGAAGGAAAGGAAGCTGTGAACAAGCAAACAACACTCAATTCCATGAGACAAGAGATACTCATAGGTCATTTGAGAGAAAGTAAAGTCTGTGAATGAAATGCGCACACACACACAGAAGATATTTTGTACTCTGAAAATAATGGGTACTTCTGCACCCCTGCACTATTTCTGATTTATAACAAGGTAAATCCTGCAAACCACCAGTGAGACAGGTGGTGGAACATCTGTCCCTGCAAGGCATGAAATGTGTGGAAGGTTTTTGTGGTTCAAATAATACATCTCAGGATGAGTTGAAGATGGTCATGGATCAGCTGAACAGCCTTTCTCTCTCTTTCTTTCTTTCTTTCTTTCTTTCTTTCTTTCTTTCTTTCTTTCTTTCTTTCTTTCTTTCTTTCTTTCTTTCTTTCTTTCTTTCTTTCTTTCTTTCTTTCTTTCTTTCTTTCTTTCTTTCTTTCTTTCTTTCTTTCTTTCTTTCTTTCTTTCTTTCTTTCTTTCTTTCTTTCTTTCTTTCTTTCTTTCTTTCTTTCTTTCTTTCTTTCTTTCTTTCTTTCTTTCTTTCTTTCTTTCTTTCTTTCTTTCTTTCTTTCTTTCTTTCTTTCTTTCTTTCTTTCTTTCTTTCTTTCTTTCTTTCTTTCTTTCTTTCTTTCTTTCTTTCTTTCTTTCTTTCTTTCTTTCTTTCTTTCTTTCTTTCTTTCTTTCTTTCTTTCTTTCTTTCTTTCTTTCTTTCTTTCTTTCTTTCTTTCTTTCTTTCTTTCTTTCTTTCTTTCTTTCTTTCTTTCTTTCTTTCTTTCTTTCTTTCTTTCTTTCTTTCTTTCTTTCTTTCTTTCTTTCTTTCTTTCTTTCTTTCTTTCTTTCTTTCTTTCTTTCTTTCTTTCTTTCCTTCTTTCCTTCTTTCCTTCTTTCCTTCTTTCCTTCCTGTTATAAACAGTGCAGCTGCCAGAGCTCTGTTATAACCAGCTCTGTGGTTTTTGTCACCCACAGATAGAAAGCAAAAGTCTGAAGAGCTGTAAGGTTTCCTGGGCTGGCTTCAAGTGCAAAATTAAGACGAAGCTCATGGAGCTGGGGCAAAACTCAGCATCAGGTGTGCAAATACCTTCAATCCCTGGAAATATTGGGGGATTCTGACTCATAGGCTTGTCCCTGTCTCTGAATTTTACACCAGTATTCTAAGGAGGTGAGGTTGTGTGTACCCTTTCCTGAGAAGTTTTAACATCTTGGCTTCAGCTGCATTTCAGAGGGAGATCAAAACCACAGAGAGCATGAAATGCTGCAAGATTGTCAAAATAAGCTCTTAGAGGAGCAAATTTGTAGCTCCTCTGAAATATGGGGTTTGTGGTATTTGATGTGAGTAAATCCACGTGGTAGAGACCTTGCATGTGTTTAAACCACAGGAAAACAAGTTCAAGTTTGCATTCAACAACAAGGCATGGTCCTTTAAGAAGAAATGGTTCTGGAGAATACTGGGCACTGACTAAAAATGTTTTAAAGGCATTTAGGAAAATATCAATTGTGAAAACACTTTTTCCTAGCAGATTCTGCAACATATGCCTATGGTCTGACCAAAACCACTAATGAGGGGGGGGGGGGGGGGGGGGGGGGGGGGGGGG
Source organism: Bombycilla garrulus (assembly GCA_013400315.1). Classification (NCBI taxonomy): domain Eukaryota; kingdom Metazoa; phylum Chordata; class Aves; order Passeriformes; family Bombycillidae; genus Bombycilla; species Bombycilla garrulus. The sequence goes on from VXBU01008309.1 coordinate 308,887, forward strand.
GGGGGGGGGGGGGGGGGGGGGGGGGGGGGGGAAGAGCAAGGAAAATATATTAAATATTTGCCAGCTGGAAAAAAGAAAAATATTTTTTTCAAATTTGGGGCAATCCACTCAGGCCAGTTCTTGTTTAACTGGGATTGGGGAAGGCCTTTTCTGGAAGAAATATAGCTGATTACTTGACAGGAAAAATCTAAACTATCTAAACTACTCAAAAACATTTCTCCTGGTCTCTTCTCAAAGTTATCCACAGGAACAGTGCTTCCCTGGGGAGCTTGTTAAACCTCCCAAATAACCTCACTGCAAGGCACTTTCTCTCTTTATCTTCAGCCGTAACCTCTTGAGTTTGCTCTCCAGGTTGCAAGTGCTCTCCATTCAAATCTCTGGCCCAGGTGAGGGCTAACACGTCCCTGGGGAGAGCATCTCTCTGCACAATGTAAATGTGTCACCAGTTCAAAGAAACGGGCTGGAACCCATTCAAGAAGAACAGTTCTTTATTCCTATTCCGACAGTATTACAAAACTTTTGGTCCTACCAAAGCAACCTTGAGTCTTTGAGGTGCTTAAGTCAGGAGCTTAGTTGCCAGGCTCTTGGTATCAATAAGGAAAGAAGCTGCTGAACCAATAGGATTGTCTAAGGAAGAAGAGCAGTAGGAAAGCACAACTCCATTACAATCTTCCTGGTTTCTGCTGTTGGCACAGTGTTCACACACACAGGCCATCTCCAGGTCCCCCTCCAGCAGGTTGTGTTGCAGCCCTCATAAGGTCTGGGGAGTGTTTGAGGAAAATTATGAAATTGTTTGAGGAGAAACTGGAAAATGCAGCTGTATTTATAGAGGTCAGAAGCGAGAACTGGATGCTGATTTGTTCCATGAAAGGGCCTGACCATGACCTGCCAGACTTGGCAGGTTCACACAAGGTGTAGGACCATGGCATGAGTCAATGTGTGCGGTTTCTTCAACAGAAAACTATACTTTTTTTNTTTTATTTTTTTTTTTTTTTTTTTTTTTTTTTTTTTTGGGTTTCCTACCAAATTAACTAGATTAACTGAGTCATCCCAAGACTAAACTCTTACAATTCCTTAGGCAGAGTTCTGAGGTTCCACAGTGTATGGCCATGTACTTACCCCCACAAAAATGTCTGCAAATTGCATTACCTATCTCAAATTCCAAAAGGCTTCTATCTGGTGCAGTCATTTATGGAGAACACTGTATTCCTGGGGGTATTCATAAAGGCCTCTACAGAGTTCAAGCAGTGCCTGGACAATGTCATATGGTTTAGTTTTAGGTCCTGCAAGGAAGAGGGAGTTGGAGTAAATGACCCTTATGCTTCCTTTCCAAACTGAGATATTCTATGACTCTATAGAATACAAGGAGATGAAAAGGAAAGGAAAAGATGCTCCTTTGGAGAGTAAATGGTTTTAAAATCATTTCAGCTGAAAAGCAAAACTAGAGCCCAAGAACAGTGGTGTGAAGTATCCACACTGTACTTCAGGTAGAAGGACTTTCACAAGTCCAATACTGCATGAAAATCAATGACTGAGGTGACATTCAGGTCAAGGAAAAGGGAAAAATTGCTGAATACAACTAACTCAAAACAACTGTTTTGAGTTAATTCCAAAAACTGTGAATGTTTCAGTTTACACCCAGCTTTTAGGAGCAGCAGGGGGAACGATTAAAAGAATCCTAAAAAAATCCCAGTATTTTGTAGGGGATTTCCACTCCAATCAACTTTGGCATTCCACTTTTTCGTCAAAGTTTAAAATTACTTCCATAATAAACACTTTAGGGTCTGCAGCTGTTTGGTTCTCTTAGTTGTGTTTGGAAATTCAAGCAATTAGAATAAAAAAGTATTCACCCAATTTGGTTTCTCAGTCACAACTAAAACAGCCTGCTTGGGGTTATTCCTGAAGCTTGGGTTGCTTAAGTCATTTAAATAGATTTCTATTTCAGAAACAACATAAGAGCCAACAATTTCACAACTAAAAGCTCGAGGGCTACAAAACTTGGCTTCACCTAAGACTCTTAACATTGTTTTTCATTATCTTAATCACTAGGTTCTTTACATACTAATTTTCCATCCCAGTGCCAACCAGTGCCAATCCAACTTGCTTTTCCATCACCCAGGTGAGTGTTACTCATGTTTTCATGGAAATGTGAAAACACTCGGAATACAGTCAGCACAACAGTGTCTATTTTTGCGACTGCTCGTCGGCTTCTGCTAACACTGAGTCATATCTGCAGAAGGCACTAACACAGGTGTAGCTTCCTAGCTTTCCTAGGATTTTCCAAAAATATGGAGAATGACGATGGTTGCCCAGATGCAGTTTTGATGACACAGGGCTAAACAATTTGTTTATGCTGGGACCCAAAATATTGCAAACACCAATTAGGTATGTGACTGATTAGGCAAGGGGAGAGATGAGATAAATCACAGCACGTGGTTATAACAGGCCTTAGCAGAGCACTGAGCAAAGTGAATCCTCCAAGAAGGCTACAGAAGCTTCAGGTCCCACCTGGTGATCAAAACAGCATGCCCAGCAACACCTGCACAGTTTGAATCCAGCTGGAGCCACAAGGCTGCAAAACAAGCAGGCAGTGTGAACAGGGATAAGTGCTCAGTTAACTAGCGGTCATCACTCAGTGTCTAGAGCTATAAACTAAGCACTTGGGTGGTGATCAGGTAAGAAATGGTATTTTCTTCTCTCTGGGTTAGCCCAGTTGGCTATCATCTATTAATTAATCCATTAAACATTGTTTTTATGAGAAAGCATTAAGTAACCAAGAACTATAGAATGGTTTATGTTGGAAGGGACCTTGAAGCCCATCTCATTCCAAACCCCCTGCCATGGGCAGGGACACCTTCCACAATCCCAGGTCATTCCAATCCCCATCCAGCCTGGTCTTGAACACTCCCAGGGACGGGGTGTCCACGGCTTCTCTGGGGAACCCATGCCAGTGGTTCACTACCTTCTGAGTAAAGAATTTCTTCATAATAGCTAAATTTTAACTCTCCCCTCTTTTAGTTTAAAACTGCTCCCCCTTGTTTTATCACTTTCTGAACGTATAAAAAGTCCCTCTCCATATTTTTTACAAACACCTATTAAGTAAGGCCACAAGATCTCTCAGGTGAAACTTCAGAAAATTTGGCTTTATGGGAGGCAGCAGGAGTCTGTGCAAGCAGAAAACTAACTAGTCTTTTTTTAGGCATTCACCAGTGCAAACTGAAAATATTACCAGTCAGGTTTCACCAGGGTAAAGCTAACGTGAACAAAGTCACTTGAAAATCATCTCAGACGTAAACAGTCTCCTGTACTTCAGGCTTTGGTTCAGGATTTTCATCATCCAATATGATGAAAATATATCCATTTTTCAATAAAAATAGAGCAACCAAAATACAAATATCCCTGTGCAGCAATGGAAACCTCATAAACATCCCAGTCATGGTTTCATAAGAGGCAGTTCTGAAGGAAAACTGACTAAACTCACTGCCCAAGTGCAGAGAAACAGAAAAGTTTCAGAAAAATAAACAAAATTAAAAAAAAAAAATTAGAGGCTCTGATCTCTCCAAGACAAGGGAAGCAGTGATTGAACTGAACAAGCCCTGCAGTTCTTAAGTGCTGTCTAGCAGCATCTTGACTGCTCTTGGCACTTGAGGACTGAAAGCCACAGTTCTTGAAGGACTGTCACATCACCCCTTGACACCTATGAACTGCTCTGAAGCTTAATCTCTCACAGCTTTATTGTGAAGATAATTATAGACCACATAAACTCAAGAGGCAGGATAATTTCTGCTGCCATTAATACCAGGTTTCAGCTGTGCAAACCAGGAAAATAATGGCAGGGAACTCTCATTCTTCAAGGCATGAACTCATGATGAGACCTCACAAGTGGCAGAAGCAGCAAACCCCATTTTACAGCCTTTATGAGCACCTTGTAACATAACTGCTATCATAAGCCGCTCACTTTCAATATGAGGATGATTTGAGAGAAGCTGTAGCTACTGCTTTTAGAGTCACACAATCATTTCAGTTGGAAAAGACCTTTAGGGACATAAAATCCAACCATTAACCCAGCGCTGCCAAGTCCACCACTAAACTGTCTCACCAGAGTGATGGAGATCTTCTCTATCATCTCTCTTGTAGACAGTGATAAGGTCACCTCTCAGCCTCCTTTTCTCCAGGCTGAACACCCCTTGTTCTCTCAGCCACTCGTCATCCAGACCCTTCCCCAGCTCCACCATCCATCTTTGGACATGCTACAGCACCTCAATGTCCTTGTTGTGAGGAGTCCAAAACTGAACAAACGATTTGAGGTTCCTCACCAATGCCCAGCACAGGGGGATTCCAGGTTTCAGTGCAGGACAAGGGCAAAGGGAACCTACACCTGCACCACCCTGTTTGCTCAGGACTGTTGACACTGCTCTGGGGTGGCATGAACCAACTGGCCCTAGATGGGTGGACTTTGGGCTGGTGACAGGACAAAGGGCTGAGTCACACTCTACACCTGCAGGTTCTGTCGGAAGCCTTTTGGCTCTCAGAATTAAATGTCAATTTTGGCTAACATGGACAACCTGAATGGACCTGAAAATCTGCTTTTCTGGGTGCCAGTCACAAATTCACACAATCTCCTGCTCTTCTTCATAAAACCTTCTTGAAACTTGTCTGTGTCCAGACAAAATATCTTTGGTTGACTAGCCACAAGTCCACATCTGAAAAAAACAGAAGCATCCCAATGCTTTTAGGGGCAAAAAAGAAAATAGGCATCAAGGGACATGGGCCATTTTACACAGCCATTAAAGCTCCATCATAATGACAGCATGTGTTGGAGGAGGGTAGGAAGAAGAATAAACAGCTTGGGTCTCCCATCAGATATATCACCCTTTGTGAGAGATACCCTGGGGCTGAGTTACAGGCCAAATGTGTAAAAGTTGAGACTCATTTTTCATGTCCTGTTTATAAAAGTCCTGGCTGGGAGACCTCACCTGGGTTTCTGGGTGCTCAGATTTGCTTCAAGCGTAGCCTCAGGCTTCCCAAACCCACGGCCACTCCCAATTAGGAGACACCTCAGAGAGCCGGCTGTGTCAAATATCATTAAGTCTGAAAGCAAGTCAAAACAATCCCAAGGGCTTCTGTCCATCCAGAGGGACAGCTAGCTTTTTTTTTTTTTTTAAATCACAGCTTTGAAAGGATTTAGGAGCAGCCACGGTCTCAGGAGGTTTGTATAATCTAGGAATCCTCTTGTTTCATATAAAGCAATTCACACTAGATCTGAACACTGGCAAACAGTCAGCTAAATCCATTATCGCACGATAATGCTCAAACATTTCATTAATTCCTAACCAGCTGTCCTCTGCTCCCTTACTCCTTTCATCATACAAACATTTCTTTTACTGTCTAAGGGAGTGGAGAAGGGAGGATCAGACACAGCCTTGTAAAATTCCTTCACCCACTTGGCCTGCGGCAAGTTATTTCTTTTGACACGCGTGTAAAATAATATTGGGGGTGGTGTTTGTTTGGCTTGGCTGGATGGTGAGTTTTCATAACAATTTGGTAAGCCAAGTACCTGTGAAATGGAGTACAGAGAACTCAGGAAGCTTGTTGATGAGCGTGCCTTCTGGTCGATTAACATATCTCATTAAATAGGGAAGACCCCTTGCTCCGGCATCTATGCCAAGACACAAGGCAAGGTGTTTGGAGCAGGATGTTGCTCTCCAGTGGCTTGAGGTCCTGTAGGTTATTTCTCTTTTAAAGTTCTTGGGTACTCCATGCCAAACAAACCAGTGGAAGAAAGGGTAAGCAAGGGATCGGTACTTTGGGGGATTCTCCAAATACATGACTCAACAAAGTGGATACGTGCACACCAAGAGCCAGAGAGAGATTTTAAGGTGACTTCTGGATGCCTTCTTTTAAAAAAGCTCTCCCTGAAGTGCCTCAAATCCCTACACATTGCCTAGGGACTCTCCAAAGAACAGGATTCACCACCCTGCTGAGGAGGGACCTGAGAGGAGAGCTCAGGGGCTGTCTCCAATCCCACTCTCAACCTTTGTCCAGGGGCTTTTCTCCCAGTCCCTCTCCCAGGCAATGTAGCACACGTCTGGACAGCACATCAGGCTCCTGACTGACACTCATTTCTCCCCTGCCAAGACATGAGAGTGCGTTTATTTATTATGGGTTAAATATTTGGAGTTGAGTAAGAACCTCAGAGGGAAAAGGTGGGTCTCTTTCCTTGGATTTTTTTTTTCTACCCCCTCACTCAGAATGAAAAATCACGTTTTTTAAACTAAAATGTTTGGTTTATGGAAAATTCTCCTTTCTGACTTTAGGCTTAACTAAAGGCTGAGAATTAACAACTCTTGAGTGAAAAAACATGAGGAAATACAATGGAGAAATATCTGGACATGTCTGGACATGTCTGGACATTGCCAGAACGGCTCTAAAATGTCAGGCTGAGGTAAGAATCACACTTCACCACAACAGTAGGCAACAAAAGGACTGAAAAATAAGTACTTTTTAAATTATTTTAAAATGAGGTGTCAAAATGTGAGGTAGCTGGGGCTGCCACAAATCCATGGATAACAAGAAGCACATCTTAGAAGTTGTAATGGTATCTTGAGATCCTTTCTTGGTGTTTTTAGGTGTATTAGGGTCTCAGAATTTCCAGTGAGGTCTTTTTTTTACCACGGAACCATTACAAATTTCTGTAAGTATAGATATATTTTGTTTCTTCTGTGGAAGAAACTTTATTGTTTTATTAAGACGTGTCACAGTTTTGATACACTGGATATTGTTTTGCTGTTAAGAGTAGGTATTACACTGGGCTGTCATGGGTGTGTATCCTTTATCTTCACCATTTGGCTACTTAAGATAATTATTTGCCACTTTTTGTGTTTATAAACATCAGTAGTATGTCTTAAAAACCATAACTCTTTGAATGGACTTTGGACATCCTCACCAGAGGATGTTTAATTTAGTGAGTTGTGCATGACTGGTCATGCATGTTTTTCTGCCCTCAGTCTGAATTAGCCTACAACTGAAAACATATTGATAACAGCACAGTAGAACAAAATATTGCTCACTTTTTTTTTTTTTCTTTAGGACTTGTAATAGAGTCTCTCTGTTAGACTCAAGACTCATCTTGCTTTTTAATAGATGTGTACAGTTCTATTTTTCCTTCTGTGGTTTTCCTTTTCTGAAGTCTGGTATGCTTTGTGGTTTATTTATTCATAAGTGGTAGAAAAAGAAGTTCACCATTAAAAAAATTGTTTTGGAATATATACTTAATGGCGTGTCAAGAAACAGAAAACAATTACACTTACGCAACATAACGTGCATTTTTACATGCCACTCACAGGCTGCTTTATGCATCCCCAGTTTATGTAAGTAATGAAAATTAAATATCACGCTAGCCTGCACAATGCAATCAGCACAATTAAGGCTAGGAGACCTTAATCGGGAATAAAAAAACGCACACCAGTGCTAAAAAAACCACAGCCTTTTATGGCAAGTTTGCAGAGGGTTCTTCCAATGTGGCAGGGCTATGGCTGCCATAGGGAATGAAGTGTTTTAATGTCCTGAGGGTCACTGGGTGCTGTGTGTTGAGGGTTGTGCCCTGCAGATGTAACAAATACAAGATAAATCCCACATGACTCTTTCCATGGTGGCCTGGCACATACTCCGTGACAGGGCTGGGCTGGCCATGAGGAGAGGCAGCTCATGGCATCTGGTGGGCAGAGCAGCAGGGGCAAGGTGGGGATGCAGGATGAGACCTTGCCTGTAGCCAAACATAAGGAAAAGATATTATTTTCTTTCATGATGAAGAACAATTTCAGAAGTTTGCAGTATCTCAGGCAGAGAACAGCACCCACTTGTGCACTTTCCAAGCTGTTGGTTAGCAGCTGTACTTGGCACAACTTTGCCTGAGAGGGGCAACGGGATCCGTGCTCTATTTCTGTGCAAACGCCCACTACCTCAGCAGGCATAGTTCAGGCAGAGCCTCCATCTGCCCTCAGGTTGCCACTCGTGCTTCCCTTCCAACCAAGAGCCCCTCTTCAACCCAGGAGCAGTGTCATCAGGCCCATCCTTCATCCCCGGGCTGTGGGAAAAACTCCTGCTACACAAACTGAGGAATGAGATGCTGGAAAGAAGCATTTCAGAAAGGGACCTGTGAGTCCTGGTTGATGGCAACTTGAATGTGAGTCAGCAGTCCTGGCAGCCAGGAGGGTCAACCCTGTCCTGGGGCCATCAGGGACAACATCACCAGCTGGGCAAGGGAGGGGATTGTTCTGCTCTGCTCTGTACTGGGGTGGCTTCACTTTGAACACTGTGTGTGGTTTTGGGCACCACAATATAAGATAAAAAGCTATTAGATAGCAACCAAAAGAGGGTAATGAAGATGGTGAAGGGCCTTGAGGAGATGAGGAATAGGAGGAATGGCTGAAGACACTTGGTTTGTTCACCCTGGAGGTGACTGAGGGGAGACCTCATTGAAGTTACTTCTTTGTGAGGGGAAGAGGAGGGGCAGACACTGATCTCTTCCCTGTGGTGACCAGTGACACAAATTGAGAGAATGGCCTGAAGTCGTGTCCAGGATGTTGAGGTTGTATATTACAAAAGGGTTCTTCACCCAGACGGTAGTTCCAGGTAGGGCACAGGAACAGTTTCTCAAGCAAGTTTCTCACAGCACTAAGCGTGGCGGAGCTCAGGGTGTGTTTGGACAACTCTCTCAGGCACATGGTGGGATTGTTGGGGCTGTACTGTGCAGGGTCAGGAGCTGGACTCGACTTGTGAACATTCTGGATCACCCTGTGACGCTGTCACTGCCCAACACCTGCCCCGCCATCGCCCGCCTGGGCTCCCCTCACGTGGACACCCCTGCGGCGGACGCGTGGGCGCCCCCGTAGCCCTCCCGCCGCCACCCAGCAACGCC
>VXBU01008309.1:317952-380937 GCA_013400315.1 Bombycilla garrulus
CTCCGCCGCACGGAGCAGGTCCCGGGTGCTGGGGGAGACCCGGGGGCAGGTAAGGGGGGCGGCGGGAGCTTGGGCTGTCTGGAGTGAGGAGGGGGCGTGCAGGCGAGGGGCGGCTGAGGAGCTGTGGGGTGACGGGGATGAGAGGCTGGTGAAGGCGAAGAAGGGTTTGAGGTGAGGGGCTGCTGAAGGTGAGGAAGGATTTGGAGTGAGGGAGGTGAGGAAGGGTTTGGGGTGAGGGGCTAGCGAAGGTGAGGAAGAGTTGAGGTGAGGCAGGTGGGCGGCTAATGAAGATGAGGAAGAGTGAGGGTGAAGATGAGAGAAGTTTGGGGTTAGGGGCTGAGAAGCTTTTTGGGTGAGGGAGTTAGGGGGCTGGAAAGGTGAGAGGGTTGAGAAGCTTTGGGTGTGGGTATGTGAAGTCATGAAGATGGGAAGATAATGAGGATCTTGGGGGTGAGGGACACGTTGGGCTGCAGAGGTGGAAACTGGAAATGTCATGTGCTATGGTGAGAAATTGGGTCAAAGGAGATGTTGGGTTACAGTGGTTGGGAAGGGATGGGGAATGAATGGAGGAATGAGTAAGGTGATGTTAGAGAGATTTGTTTGGGGTGTCTGAGATAATGAATTCTGATGAGAAAGAGGCTAAGTGCCCCTTCAGGATTGTTTTGGTGGAGACTGTGCTGGAAGAGGACTTGACAAAGGGACCAAAGATGGAAAATAGTGTACCTTTTCAGACTATTAAACTTTAGTAGTCTGCCATTTAAATAATTCCACACTTAATCTGTCACCTGATCTCAAAGCTTTATCACAAAACAATTGTGTCTCTCCTTGCCTGATATGATGGTGGGAGGGTACTGGGGGAAGAAATTACTTCCAACTTTGCTCTTAAATCTCCCGTGAATGCAGCAGTTTTCCTTAAGGTCATGTTATCAGTGATCTGCGACTCTTAACATGCCTTAATTTAGTACCTTTAGCAGGTGCAGAAACTCTGCTTGACCTTGAAAAATACTCTCTCCATGGGGCATTTTTCTGTTGGAGTGCTTTGCCTTCAGTATTCTCTAGGTATAGAAGGGAAAAAGGAGGGGAGGAAAAGATTTTTGCTGAGGCTTTGACTTGGCACTGTGTGCAGTGAGTGAATCAATGTTGCTGGAGCCTGGCTAATTCAGGGACTTACAAATGGGAAAGGATAGGAGAGATATTGCAGGATGTTGAATGTTAGACAGAGGAGATGTTTTCTCCTTCAGGAAAAGAGATGTTACAAGATTTGGATCTACAAGGAGAGGCAGCACTGGTACAGAGCACAGGCAAATAACTACAGCATTATGAGGATCTGTGGGAAGGAGTTGCACTGTTACAACATGTGTCCTCTCTGCTCTGAAAAAACTGCTCCAGTGTGAGCTGCGTCATGTTCCACTGCTGTGATCAGACAGTGCTACTAAAATATTTAATGAAATATGGCTTGAGCAGGTGCTTGAGCTCAAAGAGCGAGCTGGTGAATACTTCCTGCTTCCCTCCCCAAGTCAGGCTTTTTTGTAAATATCTGGCAGAGGGGGGTTGCTGATGTAATTGCACTGCTGTGGCTCGTGTGACTTCTTCCCTCCTACCAGTATTGTGAAAGATGAGGTCTTCCTCGCTTGGTTTGTTTAGTGTTTATACTGGATTGATGAAATGTTCAACATGCCTAATCTTCCCCTTCTGAAATAAGGGAGGGGGTTTCAGATAAGAGATTAAACTATTTACTTGACGCTTTGGCTGTGAATGCTTCCAGAAGTGGCTTTTACTGTAAGCTTGAAAAGCTGACACTACCTTAAACTCCTAAAGATGCATCCAGTAGTCTGTGATGCATCCAAAAACATCTGTGAATTCCTGTGTATTTCAAAGGTAGTGGTAGCTGCTGTCTTGGAAGTGAGAGCCTCATTCCTCTATTAATGAGATTAAATTGGACACTTAAGGGAGTTTTCATGACAAAATAACAATTTCCATGATGTAATGGGTGGGATCAGTGGAACAACTTCTATTTTAGTTAGCTATTTGTAGTGTCAGAGGCTGGTTTACATGGGTTGGCCCGTGCCTCTCTGAGCACGTAAATGATAGCAGTTCTTGTGTTCAATTATGTATGACTGAGCCATCTTCAGCAAAAGGAAAATGTATGGTTCTACAGATAAACCCTCCTGTGTAACTGTGGGTTAACTCCTGCAGGAGCCTGCTGCTCTCTGGGAGTCTGCTGCTGAGAAAGGAACGAGCAGTATCTGCTGACATGATCTTGCTTTGGATGCTGTGGGGACTGCCAGCAAACAAGGGCAATCCTCTCCCTCCAAGCTGACATGTGCCCAAAAAATTTGGTCTGTTTTAAATACAGTTGTACTGTGCTGCCTTGTGCTGACAAGGGAGGTTGTCTTCTGCTGCAGGTGTCCTTAGTCGTGAGAAGGTGGCAGGAACACTGACTGACAGCCGGTGAACCTGCTGCTCCTTCTGTGTCTTGTTACAGCAAAACTCATGGAGTGCAACTTTGTTCATATGCCTTTTCAGTGGGGTGACACAAGTCAAATATTCTTATGGTGTAACAAGGAGAATATTAACATTGGATGGTACCTGCAAAGTAATTCACCAGTAAACCTGCATCTAACATTTGAAGAACTTCCTTGCAGTCAAAATATGTTGCCAAATGAGCAGCTTAGAAAGGGTGTTGAAAGTTTAGGAGTCCTGGGTGGGAAAATGATGGCTGGAATGGCCTGCCAGGTAGTGGCTGCAGTTATAAACACAGCTGCGTGTAACACTTCAGGCAGACACTGATTTAAGCTATAAACAATTCCTTTACGCAGGAGCATTTGATCTTGTCTAGCTTAGTCTGTAAACTCTGCCTGTGGTGCACTGCTCTCATCTTTAGTTGGGCACCTTATGACTTCCAGCATCAATTCTTAGAGGAGAAGGCCAGTTCCACTTGCAGTATGTGGGTACTGTTACTTGCATGTTAGGCAAAACCTGTGAAATCATTCACATTATTTGTCACGAGGAGCTGGAGCTGACAGTTGCTTTTGAGCTTAACTTGTGGTCTGTACCTCCTTTGCCCCTCTAACACCGTAAGCCACCCTAAAATAATTGCATCAAATGATCAGGCAGTATGTGTTGAGCAACAGTGCATGTGTGCTGGTGTCGTGTTTGACATAAAAATAAGCTCCCCTTGTCCTTCAAACTGACTGCAATGCTATGGGCTACTTTGAATAATGTAAAAGAGTCTTGAACAGAGGCAAAGCTGCTGGAGTTGAAATGGAGCTTTCCAGCAGATCTGCCAGGAGAGCCCTGTGGAAGTGACGAGGCTGTTATGACAGAGGAGGAAGCTTTAGCAGCTTGCAGAGTAATGAGTAACATGAAGAACTGTTTGTGCTGTGTTTTAATTCTGCAAGGGTCACTCCCATGACCTTTAGATCTGTAACACTTGCAAGATCCCAGACTGTGACCTATTCCAACTATAGACATAAGATTCACCAAAACTGCAACAGAACAGCTTTGTGTGCAGTTGTTTCCCCCAGAGGTTGGTTAACTGATCTGATTACCTGTTCTGTTGGAGCTCCTGGTCCTTCAGCTTAGTGTCAGCCTTACTGAACGCTTTCGTTCAACAGTAGTCCATTGACTTGGGGATGACAGAGTGCAGTGGGCGTTGCTTAGCTTAATATACAAGCACTAAACTGATGTGAGTGAAACAATACTTCTCCTAAGCAGAGCATTACACCTGCCCAGTAATGGCTGTATTAAGTCCAATAAACTTTCTAGCCGTTTGTGTTTTTTCTAGTGTGTTTAAAGCTCCGTGCGAAACCAGAAAACAATCCAGTTGTCCAAGTTGAAGCAGAATGCTGTCAGGATGAGTGACAGCACATGTGTAGCTTAACAGCTGATGTTTCAACCTGAGAGTCACCTTTCAGACAGGAGATCCTGGGCAGCCCAGAAACCAAGCATGGAAGCAGAGGCTGTTAAGCTATGGAGTGTTGTGAGCTAAGTACTGTGTGCTTTCAGTAAGCTGCTGCTGTCAGGTGACTTTTACGGTCAGCAGCTTATCAGTTACCCACACATCTTGGAGCTGGGTCACAGCCCTGCCCAGAGAAGCTACCCAAAGCTTCCACTGGTAAACAGATATTATGTCCTGCATTTGGGACTGAGGTGCTCTTGTATCCAAGCACTTAATTATTGCTCTTCTAAATAGACTGATTACTCTTTATTATGGTAAAGAAGTATAATATTTCTCCAAGTGAAACAAGGTACTCTGTATGAAAGAGCTGATTTCATACTAGTAAATCCAGACCTCCAGTAGAGTTGCCCAAGACTGAATTTGTCTCGAGTTAAAAGCTGGGCTTTGGGCATCTCAGTGATGGGTTCAGAGCACTGCAGTGTCTGAGCCACAGAGTGGTTTGTGCTGTGACCTAACTGGCACACGGTGGCTATTAACTAAGCCCCTTCTTGCTGGTGCTTCCAACAAGTGCTGTGCAGTCATTTAGACTGCAGCTGGCATACGGCTTTGTAACAACTTGGGACAAGCAGCCAGGTTTCCTCATCAAACTTGCTCTTGGCAAGTGACTCTGGCAAGCATCAGGACACAGGGCTTTTGTTGGGTAATGATTGGGTTTGGCTTAAGAGCTGCTCCTGACCCTGGTTTGGCTCTTGCTGGTGTGTATTCTGCTCAAAACATGAATCTCAATCTATAGATGATGGTATGTTGGTCTCCACAATGTGGACCACTAACAAAACTTAAGACCAAGTTAAAGCTGAGGAAGACTTGATTTCCAGGACTCCAATTTATGGAGGAAAAAGACTATTAGGGGACCGGCTGGCCTGACACTTCAGGCTTGACTCAATCTCTTTTGCAGTGTTATATGAAGACTGACTAATCTGGTGGCCTGAGGTGTTGTGGGAGGGGACTGAGACATACTTTCCTTTCGTGATTTAAGTTGTCAGTCAATAGCTGCTGCTCACGTAGCAAGGCATAAAAGGGTAAGAGATAAAGCTTAGTTCTAAGAGTAAGACAAAGACTCGTTTAAGAAAATGCTAGTGTGTAAACGGCAGCAGAAAGGTGTTACCCGGAATTGTTTTGCTAAACTCTGTTGGAAGTGGATTTTGTCAGTATTCTGGGGAGAGAAGGTTGGTTCTCTCAGCGGAGTGGAGGGAGGACCTAGTTTCCTCATCTTGTTTTAAATGAGAGCTCTAATGTTTTTGTAACTGAAATTGAAACCAGTGTTATGCTGACCCTGCATATTTTCTATCCTCTGCTGGCTGGCCTGGACTACTTCTGCATGCAGTGTAGTTCATTTATTTTGGAGACTTGAAAACAAGCCATTATCACCCTTCAGTGCCAGATAAATAAATGATCTAACTGGGGGCCGAACCCAGTGTTCTTTTACAAAAGCACAACTGCGTGTCCCTCTTCTGCATTCTGCCCCTGAATATATGATCAATCTTTCTGGACCACGTCCAGAAAACAGTGGCTTAACCCGGCAAGCGATGACTGCAGAGCAGTCAGATTTCTGTGCCACTTAATTCCCTATCATCACTTACACACAGCAAACAGTCTTCCAGAATATATTTAACATGAGCACTATTTAACCTACAACTTTCTTATCAGTCACATGGAAGTACAAATAACAGAAACAGGAGTCAACTCTTAAACAGTCTTAATGCTGCATGTGTGCTTCCAGGTGACAAGAGTTTCTGAGGGTTGATTTTATTTGTTGTTGTTTTGGTTGGTGGGCGATTTTTTTGTTTTGTTTGGGTTTTTGTTTGTTTTTAATTTTTTTTGTGGTGAGTGAGACGGCATACAGGGTAAAATATACTCCTCCCATTTTATGAGGGGAATATCTGAGCAAGTACACTGGCCTGAGCAGTCTGGCTCTGGGTACTCCCAGAGGAGTGATTTGACAGTCTGAACTATTGCTCCTTGGAGTAGTGTGGCTGGCCAGCTAACTCCCAAGAGTTCAAAAAATAACCCAAAACAAATGCACAGCTTGCTTTAACACCAGCACTTCTAGCGCACGTCCCGTTTGCTGTCTGGCTCCTATCTGAGGGAATCAGCTTGTGATGTGGGCTTGTTTTTGGCTCTTGTTCTGATTCTAACTTCGGTGTAGAGGGGAAAAGGCTTCCACTTCTCAGTTCACAGGTACCCTGATTGTTTCCAACATCACAGCTCTTCCACCTCCCTGAAAGTCAAATTCCCTTCAATGAACTGAAAAAAGAGAGTGAATGGGCAGTTATCGGTTCCCTTCATGTTCCTACAGTCATTCCTGGCTTTACAGTTGGAGCTTTTTCTGCTGGTTTGTTTTCAAATCACCGTTCCAATTTGTCATCTTCCAGGTACAATCTGTTCAAAACTCTCATTATACAGCTGCATAGCAGATCTTACAGTCTACTGAAGAAATTGAACTGAATCAGATAAGGTGTGTCCCCTTCCAGACAATTGCTCTGGAATAGTTTGCGTGACAATTCAGAGTGCCAGTTGAAAATAAGCCTTTTGACCCTATAGCACTAGTGGGATCTCTAATCTGCTTTGTATTCATATGACCTGGACACTACCGCGGCCTTTCAATTGTGTAGTAACCCCCAATTAAGCTGTATGTAAAAGGGGTTTGGGTTCCCATACAGTGAATTTCGTGCTAACATCAGATGCCTGTGTGTCTAGTGAGTTTGGTATTATATTGTTAGTAAGTCTTTTACTGGTTAGGAACAGCAGGATATATTTGTGGACAAGTAGTAGTCTTGGTGTGATGACTTAAGATAAAGCCTCACTGCTTTGTCTCAGGGCATTCTTAGCCTGTTCATGACTAGGTCCCTGGAACTTCACTTCGTCAATGTAAAACCTAATGAATATCAGAGACATAGAGCATAAACTTGACTCTGTGCTCCTTGAACAGATTTCACTGCAGCATCCTACCTCTTCGTGCTAGAGATACAGTTAAACAAAAAAAAACCAACATGCTCAATTACTGCAAACTACAAAACACGTCCATTGATCAGACTACAAACTTCCAGCTCATTCCAGCAGCCCAGCACTGCATGGTATTTCCCTCAACTGCACTTAGTAGTTTTCCTCATTAACTATGCTCCTAAATTAACACGTTCTAAGAGATCAGTTCCATTTCTTTGTTAAGGCTGGTTACTGACTAACTGATTGTAATTAGTGCCTGAAGTTATCGCTGGTACAATACTGGCTACACTGTTCCCTGCACTTCAGCCTCTTCAAGAAGCCCTTTGTCAGCAGACTCCCTGTCGGGTGTCTCTGTGAGGAGTCTGTGTATTGCTGATCACTTGCAGGATCCTTCAATGAATCTGGTAAGTTGTCCTGATTGTGGCTCGGAGCCTCATCCTGTGTGTTTGGAGCTTAGTAACTGGTGTATCCCTGATGGCCTTTTCTGACCTTTGGAGGTTTAGGGGCTACCCACTGACAGAGCCACTGCTGCCAAGTGGCCTATGGTCAAACATCGCTACCAGACAAAGCTTTAAGTCCCTACAAGCAATCATTGTATTGACTGGAGATATGTACACACACCATAACTTACAAAATACAAATTCTTTAAGAAGGGAATAAGATTTCAGTTTTACATGTAGAAATTGCTGCTGTCCAAGTGATTTTGAGATCTTGCCCTAGGAGATGGGATAAGAAAGCTGCTGCAGTTCTGTGCTTCAGGCAATGGCAGTAAAATTGTGTTCTCTGTGAAAAAAATAGTCTGAAATAAAGAGGTGTTGGTAGTGAGTAGTTCCCCAACCTTCAATACTAAAGGTATGTTTTCTAATAAGGGCATGTGTTTAAATACTGCAGCTCTGTTTTTATAACACCTTCACTGTGCTCTGTACTCTCCTTCTCGCATCTAAATGAATGCGGTCAAGGTGGGAGTACTTTGCAAATGAAAGCAACACTTCGTTTATCTCCAGTAGCAGCATTCATTTCATTAATATTGCATTTCCCTGTAACTTAGAAAATGAGTGGAAGCCTGCCTGTGTCAAAATATTAAATAAAAATGGGTTCCTTGTTTTTGCATTCAGGACTGTCCAGCATAATTTTAAATTCTTACCTGATGTAGTTATGCTTGTCCCATTAAAATACTTCATTTTCTTACTCACTGTTGATGTAGGGATTAAATAACTTCCTTTCTCATTGTCTGGGTAATAGTCATATCTTTTCAAAGAATGAGAATAACAAGAACACCAGCCAATTCTTGGCTTTCATCAGAGAAATTTGTAAAATATTGGACTGGACTGAGAGGAAAGCAGGAAGCCAAGGCTGGAAACTTCTCTGCTCCATCCTATCTGAGAGCAAGCAAGAACCAAGAATTTTCCTTCATTAATTTGTTGGCCTCACAGGACAAACTAGAGCTTGAAGTTGCTTGATATGAGCAGCTAAAACTAAAGCTACACAAATCTGTCTTTTTGCATCTGAAAGGGCTTAGGCTTGTAATAATTTTGTGACCCTTTGAGCCTTGCAGGGAATAATGAAAATACAGCAGGTTTACATGAGGAATTAATACATCCTATATTGTTTATATCTGGGCCTGCAATTTCACATTAGATCTTCACTCCCAAGACTTCTAAGTAGTTTGGGTGCAGAATTAAACAGTAGATCATGCACCAAAAGCCTGAAAGTCTGGGAAGCTTTTTTTCATCAGGTAGGTGAGGGGGGGTTTCACTCCCAGCACATGTGGAGAGGATGTGTCCAAAGTGACAGACAAGTGTCACTGCTCACAGACTGGTGGGATTCAGCTGTGGCTGCAACACTGAACTGCCAGAGCTTCTGAAATAGTTTAATCTCAGCAAATGGTTGTCAGGCCTGCTCCTCATGGTAGGGAGTGTTTAATAAAAAGCATGTGAGAAGGCACATACATGTGTGCAGTTTTTCTGTTCAGCAAAGAAATCTGGGATCAGGCCTCTCAAGATCCTACCCAGATGGCTGATTTAGCCCATGTGTCCTGAAGTAAACTGAAGTCTGTTTTGATTACACTATTCTTCAGAAGGCATTAACATTTCATACCTGGGAAATTTGTCTAAGCTAATTTCAGTTCCATGTTTTGAAGGCTGAGTTTTGCTCTCCTTTCCAGTCAGGGTTTAAGACTGGTTGATGCTTGTTGTAACATGACAAATATTCTTTCATCAGGTAAAATACAGAATACAGTTGCACATTTTATATTCATTGTGTTTTTCCAGACCTCATGTATGAGTGGTGAGTAAGGACGCACAAAGTCCTCAGAGGAAGGTGAAAAAGCTTTCGTAGCAGAAACTTGTTTGAGTTATATACACTGCTGGTCACATTACTACAGATGAGTAGGAAGAATTTTACAGGCACCATGTGAACTCTTTCCCTGCAGGTTTTATTTTTTTCCTGCTCAACTAAGATGTTTTTATCCCCTGTCTACCCCAATTAAGTGAACTTAAACTGACTGCAGCTTGATTGAAAACCAGAATAAAAGTTAAGGATAGTCATGTGTCACATCATGGCTGTTTTAATGCGGAATTGAAACTTAAATTTAAATATCTTTTGCTTTAAAAGGAAAGGTTTAGGAAAAACGGAAGTGACCTTTTGAATTATGCCTGTTTTACCATATGATCGTATGTACTTCTCTGTCTATGGGTCAAAAGTCTGCCCATGTGTTTTGCAGAAATCTTTATATGGAGGTAATACAATTGAACTTTGAAATTTATTACCGGAAGAATAAAAATTTAAACAGCATGATAAATGGATTTCACTTAAAGAAGATAACAGGGATGTGGTGTCCCTGTTTAATCTGTTAAATCTTGACTGCTGTACAAAGCAACATTAAATTATTTCAAATCTATTTAGGCTCTTAAAACCTAAAGCAGTTAAGGATATGTTATGGTTAACTGCTGATTGCTTTAATCAAATCTTATTCCTTCTGAAAATCTGGCATGTGATTGTTCAAATGGTAAAAACATTAGTTTATTGAATATGCTGGTCCTGTAATTGAAAAAGTAAAATGACTAAGCACAATGTTGTCAGTAAAGCTGCCAAAATAAAATACAGCCCAGAAGGGCAAGCCACGCATTTCATTAAAATAGGGTTCAGTAACCATGAAATTTATCACCCTAAGGGCTTCCTCACTTTGACAAGTGACTAAAGTGTAAAATGTCAAATACCTCTGTGCTGACCAGTGACTTGCATTAACTTTAAGATTTTGTTAGTCAAATACTGGGTGTACTTTCTTGTTCACAAGCTACAATAAATGAATAGTTTTGTTCCTCAGCTTCCTGTGTTACTGCTGAAGACTCACACCTACACATGCAGCACATGCAGATGTCTTTGCATTTGTGGGCTCTGGGAGATTGAAAATAGTGTGTGCTCACAACCTCAGCTTGTAGAACAATGAGAAGCTGATCCATTTGTGGGGCAAGGAAGGAGTGAACTTGCTGGTTGTCTCCTCATGATGGATAATAGCATTCTGTTATCCATTGCATCTAGAAAATATTCTCCAATTCTGTTACAACTTGGGCCAATCGTTACCTTTCTGGTGGAGGAGACTGCGTCACATTCTTTCAACAGCTTCTACATTTGAAACTCTGTCATGACTTTGTTAAGAAATAATCTCATGCCCTTCCGACTTTGTAGTCATGTCTTCTGGTTCCTGTCCTTTTGATTACTTCCTCTCCCAGTTTTTCTCTGCTTGGCTCAATCTGATGTACAGCATGCTTTGTTCACTGAAGTATTTGGCTTGAGTGTCGTTGTGCTTGAGGAGTCATTTGTCATATGAGGTGATCCTCACCTCTAAAACAACATTAGGACAAAAGTGAGAATATCTTCTTTCATCAGGATGTATTGACTTGGGTTGTGCTTCTCTGCTGGAATCCCCAGGTCTTCCTGGAAAATGTGCAATTCCTTCTCTAAACCGCTAGCAGGAGCGGTGTTTGAATAACTGCAACACAGAAATTTTGTTTTATTTCACACTATGCTTTCAAATCCTTACAGAGAGATCCCTGCTCAGTAGACCTTCTCTCAGTGTGTGGGCTGATAACACTTCTGGACCAACACTAGAAAGCTCCTGAAACTCTACTTGGGAATACTGTTTTGGGGTCAGCTACTCTTCACAGCAAAATTTGTGGAAGCTGTTGTGATATCCTTGGAGTGTCCCACCCACTTCAGTGATGGTTTCATCGAAGTTTGACAGAGCCTGAGTATATTCAGGGTTGCATGGCACATCCTACTGCTTATTAATAAGACTTGTGAAATCCTACATGACCGCTATTTTATTAAAACCTTCAAATGTTTTGGAGTAGGATTTTCCCTGGAAGACTTCCTAAGTGACCAAGTTCAGGCAATTCTACTTGTCTAGAATCAATTCTAAAATATCTTCCTTGAACCAGGGGCCTATAACAAGCCATCCAATGTGCCAGAGTGCTTACACAAGGCTTTTAGAAATTCTAGGCAAATTTAATGTCACCACAGTGTCACCAGAATAACTGCCAGTTGCTCAAAGCCTCATTCCCTTCATGTTTTTGGTTTGCCTGCTCTTAACAGGTATAGACTTCAAGCTGGTGTATAGCCCTTCAAATACTAAAGTAACAATTTTTTGTCTGCTTTTCAAGGACTTGGCCAAGTAGGTGGTAAAGGTGAATGACATGTCTATTAATTTAAACTGACTTACTTATAAATGCCTTGCAGACAATGAGACAGCAAAATAATTCAGGAATGAATGTCATATCCCTTATCAACTCCATGTGTGATAAATGGGTTTAGCTGGTTGTGATGTTAGAGAAAGGAATCTGGAAGTGTTAACTATTTTCATGGGAACTGGGGTGGAAGCCAAGCCACTATCTTGTACCAGAATAAACTGATAAAAGAAAGTGTTCAGTTAAAAGTAGAGCAGTTGTTTAAATAAATAGTCTGACAACTTGAAACTCGTTGAAAAGTTGAGATTAGGTAATATGTGCAGTATTCATTCAAGTACCTGACTTCAGTTTTGTGACTTTAACTCATCCTGTGTTAGAAATGACAACTGTCCTCCTGCTCTCCCCCATCTTCCCTCACAGATGCAATCCTCTGATTTTTTTTCTGCAACACAGAAAGAGAACATAGCTTTGACATTTACCTGGTCAGAAACACCAAACAGCTTCAGCGAGGTGTATGTGTGCTCCCATCATCCTTTGTCTGACCTCTGCCATTAGTGATACTCCTTGCTTGGGACGCTGCTGCGGGCAGTTGTCATCTCCTGGAAGATAAACATTAGGACACTTTTGAAAATTGAGGGATGTAACATATTATTGCAAGTAGAATCTTGCAATACTAAGTTGCAAATTGGTTAGAAGCTGACAGATCAGGCAGCTGGAAATGTAACATCTGGAATACTGTGAGGTCAGGCTCTGCTTTCCAGAGGAGCAGTGAGAAGACTCTGCCTCCATTATACATTTAGGATCAGAGAACAGAAAGCTCTGAGAGCTTACAGAGCTGAGTCTCTATCTTGTGGTGTGCCTGTTCCCAGCAGGTCCTGCCAAACCATAAAGATGATTAAAAGAGTAGAGACAGAAAAGAGTAGAGACTAAAACTCTTATTCTAGTATTTCTTCTGCCATTTGAGCAGAGCAGCAGAGACAAATCCAGACTAAATGCTAGGGAGCAAGATGATGAAAAGTCAGTGATGCAACAACAAACTTTAAGCACTATAATAAAGGTGTGTGGATGACAGAAGATGAATGAGAGCTATTTAACTTAACTCTCTTCATGGAGCCCACACTGCTGCTAGATGCTATTACTCAAGTTTAGAGAATACTCCTGTCAGAGCATTGAGATGCATAAGCAGGTAGCCTCAGAGCACTGAAGGCAGCATTCACTGATCAGCTCAGTTTGGTGAGTTCTTCCTCTGTTCTGTGAATAGCCCTACAGCCCCTGAACTGAGAGGTCCTTTAACGTGTTCCTGTTTATCCTTCAAATCAGCACCCACCAAATTTCACTTGTTACTCTCCAAGCTGTAGTTGATGTGCCTTTTAAAGTAAGGAGATACTCAGTCTGGAATTGAAGCTGTAGCTGTTATTTGCACTTAGGAGGAGTCCCTTTTTTATTCCTTCCTCTAAAGATGGCTTACACTAACTCCACATCTATTTTCGTGTCTCTTTAAACAATAAAGGCACAAAGCCAAATTTATCTTGTCAGGTGTTCAGGTTACTGCTTCTTTCTCTGGATTTTCCCCTTTGCTTGAGATTTCAGGATCTATACAGGGTAACAGAATGAGCAAAAGAGATTGCTTGTTCTCTAAGTGCACTTTGCCGAAAGGATCCCATCCCTTTCTAAGGATATTAGATATCTAGTAGGATAACTTACCAGCTCGGCTGTTACACTTCAGTATCAAGCTACTTTGTGCACTTCAGTTCTGGTGTTTCCTTCACTGTTTTGCTCTTCACATATCCTGCTTTCAGTGCCTGCACACATTAAAGCAGCTCTGCCTACTTAGAGAAATACCTGTGATATCATCTGACCACAAATTCATTCTGCCTCTGAGAAAGATCTGGAAAGGCACTCTAGCTAGTATGCAATTAGCCTTGCATAAAGAAACAACCACTAGATTAGCTTTGTTTTCTAAACAATCAATCGTACTTGTATAGGCTGAACCTCTCACTTTGTCAGCAGCCCTGTATCTATAGAATGACTCAAGTGCAATCACTTTGAATCTTACAGCTAAATTATCATTGGCTGTGACTTGTTGATTTTAAATACCTTTTTAATGAAGAGAAACTCTCCCCTTCCTAGAAGAAGCCTGCCTAATCCTGTAGACACTATTGCAACAATGTTTTGTTCTTATGGATATTCAAGAAAAGCTGCTTTAGTGTGTGAAAGATTAGTTCACTGAGGATGTTTTAGGTAATCCATCTGTGTTATCTGATAGTAACCTCCATCAGAAAATGCTTTCGGGAAACTAGATGCCTTTCAAACAGTATTTGCTTGTTGTTTAGGGTGGATTGGTTTTGTTTTTTTTTGTCAAGTGGTGGGAATAATAGCTCACAAGGGCAACCAATGATCAGGGTATTTTAAAGTACATTAGCATCTCTACTGAGCTGCTGAAACCATTGATTCCTCTTAACCACTCTGCCTTGGAAACTTGCCTCTGTGGGGGCTTAGAGAGGTGCAAGAGCCATGATCTGGATGATATGATGATGCTTAGGGTTCTGTGGATGAGATCTGCCCCCATTTCCCAGTGCAGCTTTGTCCCTTGGGTTATATGATCAGTTTCCCTTGGAGGATGGCAGCTGTGTGTTTTGCAGGAAGCATACAGGAGAAGTTGAAGGGACTGGCAGAGCGTGACTGAATTGTCTGACTGTGACAGGGCTAAACCTAGACTGGGAGATGGGTTTGCTTTCAAATATTTTCACTTCCAAGAACTTCTGTAGTGATTGCGCTGATGTGACAGCAGGGTACAAACACTTCTGTGGTGCAGGAGTGCTGCAGGTCTCACCCCAGAGTGGTCCAGATGTCTCCTGCTGAAGTGGCATGCATGCTGGAGCCTGTGCATCCTCTAAGTGGAGACAGCTGACAGTCATTCCCAAATTAGGTAAAAATGCCAAATTCAGGCAAGCCTTTGCCGAGTATTTTGTAGTTCTCCAGAGTCACAAATGGAAGGTTTGTGTCCTCTAAATATTGCCCTGCTAGCTGGTCTTCATGTATCAAGTCCAGCTGCCAAGCACTTGTAACCTCTTATTATTTTAGTGTACATGTCAGTAAATATCTTATCCTGCCAGTTCTAACAGGGTTAGAGCTTTGCAAAACACATTCTAAAATAGCATTTGTTCATCGTCCAAAATAAAAATGTCCTGATCAAACTGCTCTTAAATGTGGTCATCAACTCTCTCTGGGACTGCTTATTAACCAGCTGTCTAAAGCATATTATTTACACTAAAATGGATGGTTTGTAACTTGGCCAAAATATTGTCTGTTTATTACTTGTATTTCTGTCTCCTATAAGGTGTAACTCTTATGTGGTGTGGGTTTGTTAAAAGTACTGGTTGTGGGAGTTCTTACTGTATTGATCCTAAATGCTGTAATTAAGATCTGAAATTAGTGTGGTGGTGCAACCCTTTTAAGTGCTGATTTATCCATATTATTGACCAAACAGTAATTCTCTGATTTTCTTAAGGTTTAATAATTACTGGGGTTAAGAAGGGATTCTTACTTTTGTTTATCTTACACCTTACTTGAAATATACAGACTGTGCATCACTGCTAAGTCAGCTCAAATGTTTATTTAAATAATTGAGAAACTAAATCAAATAGCTCTACTTCGTGGCAGTGTACATAAATACGTCTGTCACGCTGGTATTTGGGACAGCCTAAAAAACTGGAGCAGGGATCTGCTCAAGTGCTCCAGCAATACTTTTTATG
Source organism: Bombycilla garrulus (assembly GCA_013400315.1). Lineage (NCBI taxonomy): Eukaryota > Metazoa > Chordata > Aves > Passeriformes > Bombycillidae > Bombycilla > Bombycilla garrulus. The sequence goes on from VXBU01008309.1 coordinate 333,297, forward strand.
GAGTGTGCTTTCTCAACGTTTGTTTGTAATTATTTGTGCTGCTAAAGGGAGGCGATGGAGATGTTTACCGAAGGCGCTGCACCCTAAACCTGCAGTTTCCTCTGTTAGCACCACCTCCTGCATCGCGGGTGTGGGGCCAGAGAGGTGGAAAGCCGCTCTTTTACCACACCTTTTAAAGCACGGATTTAGGAGGGGGTGGTATTCTTTTGGTGCCAGGAAGTAAGTAAGAAATAAATGTTATCTCTAAGCACCTTTTATTCCTTTCTTTCAGTACTGAAGTGATGAGTTCCATTTAATACTTCATCAGGGGATGTTAGAGTGTTTTCCTTGGCTCTGACGGAGGGAGGCTCGGCAAAGCTTGCGAGGGGAAGGGAAGGAATCTCTCCTTGTGCTGACAGGAGACAATTTCCAGCAGTCGTGATGAGTCGGTGTGGGCTCAAACTGCAGGTTAGGCTGTAAATGCTGGTTTATTACCAGGCAGTCACAGTGATGAGGTTCCCCTTTGAACTGTGAGTCCACTCAAGCAAGGCAAAATGAGAACACTTAGTGCAAGATGATATAACCAGTTATATATACTTGTTTACAAACCCTTCGGAGAATCTGAAATCTGAGAAACCCTCTTCTGAGATGTTTTGGTTTTTCTCTGAGGGAGTAATTATTTCCTCAGAGTTAGTAAAATCCGGTTAAAACCTGACTTCTCCATCCTTGTTGGAGGGTGAACAAAATTCTAGGGATGTTTTCAAAAGCTTCCTTTAACAGAGTTTTCTGAGATTGAATGATGGTAATGCATTTAGGGACTGGTAATTGAAGATAATTCCAATGAATTAGACTTTGCAGACGTTAATGATATGCTAGAGGAAGTCAGCTTATGAAGATCTATGCTGTGCTCTTTTTTTGTCTTGATCTATTGAATAGCTTCTGTAATTGTCTAATACATATTCTGTCAGTATTTGGGTTTCTTAAGTATTTGCAGCCTGAAGAAACCAGCCAATGAATTTTCAGGCAGTGAATATGATTAGTTTAAATGCCAGTACATGAAAATAATGTGCTTTTCACAGTAGCATCTGCAAAGGATGTCTAACTTTGCAGATACAGACTAAGTAATCAGTCCTGGCTTGACTATTTTTATGGATGAATATTCATGCAAAACTCTAGTCTCAACCTATTACAGAAAGTATTTCTTATTCTGGAGAAGCAGCAAAGGTTGCTCTGGTGTATTCCATTTTCCCCACTGCAATCAGGAGGACAGTCTTTGTGAAAGAACTTGCAAAAAAAAAGATGCTACTGGCAACAATGTCCTGATAGAATCATTCTTGCACCACCAGCCCTGCTGGATTAGACGTTTCCCTTCCTTCTGCAGGAAGGTGGGATTGGTGCAGTTAATCCACTTGGTTATGTATTAAGATGTTTGCTGATAATAGCCTTAATTTTGTTTTCCTCTGTTGTTCTATTTCATAGAGACAAAGGGAACAAATCTGTTTAATTCTGATGAGAGATAACATTTGGGGTCAACATGGTTTAAAAACTTGAGGATCTTTTAATAGGACATTCCAAGCTGGACCATAGTTTTAGCTCAGGCCAGACTGAAGTTTGTGCCTATCTGACCAAATCAGTGAGTTTTCTTAGTGAAAGTCATTATTTGGAGCAGTGTCAGCCCATAACAGCATATTTGCACACTGGGCTGAGTGATCTCTGTTCCCATGAGGTTTTAGGTTTTGAGCTTTTGTGGTGACTTGGTTGTTAGTTTTTTTGTTTTGAAAGCTGTTAGTGCTTGCTGTCTTGCCCTTTACCTAATTTTGTGTGTAGAACCTGCTAACTGGAGATGCAGCCATCACAAATCAGTCATGCCTGTGTCTTTGCTGTGCTGTAAAACTGCTTCTTAGTGCCTGTTTCCTTCCCAGCATCGCTGGTCCCAGCTGTTGTGTTTTCCATGAGCTGTGAAGGCTTCTCTTCTGATATTTATGCGCATGCACCCTTAGCTGTTTACTTGTTTAATGAGTCTGTATTAATAAACATGAATGTAATGTGAGTATATATATTACTTTTTCATCTATCAGTAAATCAAAATACAAGTTAAATCAGATAATGCCACCTCTCCAGTTTAACAAAATGAAGTATTTCCTACTAAAAACAGCAGCAGCTGTGATTTAACAATGTAATCTGATCTAATATTAGTAACAGGCTGTGCCTTTAGGGAGCAGTATAATATTCAATCCAGTGAATAAAGTCTGTCTCACATTAAATTCTGGATCCCTCTTAAAAAGATGGCTTCCCAGTATTGTTTCAGTAATTGCATAAAGACCCATGATTTCCTATGTATTTTTCCCAGTAATGAATGGAGAAATTATGTTGGCCCCCAAAATACAGAGAACAATGAAATAGTGCTGTCTTACAAAGCTGTTCTCCGTGACATCACAAGCACCTTCGCCTGTCCACCTTACCTCCTAAGCTTTCTATTCCTCCTCATGTGTCCAGGTAGGAAAATTCCCTCAGGGGAGTTTATCGTGCCCAGATTCCCATATTTGACTGCATCACCACATCTTCCAGCGTGAGCCAAAATCATACTCTTGGTGACTTTCCATGGAAGCTGCGAGGGGGTGGAAAGAGGGTCCTAGGAAAGCCAACGGGGTTCTAGTCAAGGCCATGCCTTATGGAAGAAAGGAAGCAGGAAACCCTGTTGAAGATTTAATTTAGGCAGGGCTGGAGTTTGTAATCCTGTGTATGTCAGGCTTTGATAATTTCTGGAATTTTGTATACATACCGAGGAAAGGATGCAACAAGTCTTCCGTAACCCTTCCAAAATCAAGCTGTTCACACCCTTCCTTTTATGTTTTGGATTGTGGTTTGGATATTTATTTGTTGGGGGAGTAGAGGATGTCAGATGTTCAACGTTAAAAGTAGAAAAGCTGCCAGCATCATCTGCTTCTCTTAGATGAATTTGTATTTGAAACATCGTGTTTTGGCTTAAACAGCAAGACAGAGGCAGTAAAAGACATCAGCTGACTTAGAGTGTGTGAAGAGGCCTTAAAGCAGGCAAAAGTTTGTGTTGGAAGAGGTGGGAAAATGCTGTTTCTCTGTATGAGGTGGATTGTTCCATATTGTTTTAATTCACAACGTGCTGCAGAATGACTTACCCCTGCCCAGACCTTGCTTCTGTGGCCTAAATTGTGTGGTAGCTTCAAAAGTAGGTCATGATGTAAAAGCAGTGTGCTGTTTCCTGTGCCTCTTTTATCTATCTTTCTTTCTTTCTTTTTATTTTCTTATTTTTTTCCCAAATCTCAGGTTGCAAGATGAAATTGCTAAGAATCTGACCTGCAGTCAGTGTTAGTCATAGGGTTGTTCGGGCACGATGTCCTTGTAGAAGCTGGTTTATGCTGTTGTGTTTCAATGCCTTCGATTATCTAAATGATGAATTTGATGTTATGACATGTCAAATGTGGTTGTTTATTGCACCCAGTTAGCCTCAACCTTTTTCCTTTGGCAGAGTTTTAGTGATTCACGACAGGCCAGTCCAGTGTAATGTAAGACTGTTTTAAAATGAGAGGCTGACTTTTAGGATCTCGAGGTAACATAGCTTATGTATGGGAGTGTTGTTAAGTAATATATGATATAATTGATTTTTTTAAAAAATTATTCCTGAACAAGTGTAGTCTTCCCCCTCTGGTAGGGTTAATACAGTTCTGTTTTTAGAAAGTAGTAGCTAAAAAGCTTCCAGTGTTTGCATTTAGCTGTCAGAAGTCTTAATAGTAACTGAAACAACTGCCTGCCTATAACTACTGCCCTTCTGAACCAAAGGCCTTATGACTCACCTATACAGAAAGGGTTTGTCTACACCTTTGTGATGGAACAACTTCATCAGATCACAGAAGGATACAGCCCTTCCTCTGAACGTCGGGTAGGGTAGTTGAGCACATTTATCCAGCTGGGCCAAAACCTCCAGTTATGTGTTCTAGATGCTTTTCTTCCTAGAGCAGTGACTGAACACTTGAGTATTGTCATGGGCCAAAAAAACATCCCTTGTGGCCAGTTCTGTTACTATAAACAGCTGCTAATTATTAGTAACAGAGCCACAAAACTGCCAGGGAGAAAATAGCTGCCTGTTGGCCAAGCAAGTGGTGTTCTGCCTTGCATCTGGCAAGTACAAGGAGAGTACACCAGAGCTCTCCCAGCATGCCTGAGGAGCCTTCTGCACAGCCGGTGTCTGAGCTGGGCAGATGAGTTTGCTTTTTGACCTTGTAGCTGCAGGGACCCACCGACAGCTCCTTTCCTCTGTGAGCTGCAATTTCACACTGGCCTTGGGTATTGCTGCCCTAAGAGACACTTCCAGCTACTCCTGTGCCTCCCTGTTCCAATGGTATGGATCCCTGCAGCCACCTGGATTTTGTAAAGGATTTCTTTAGCTGCTTGGACATGTTTTGGTCAGCTTAGTTTTCAGCCTGGATCAGTTACAGTGTCTGGTTTGCTGCTGTGCTGCTCGTGTGGCTGCACAGGAAGCAGTGGGAGTAAGGAACCAGGGGCAAAGACAAGGAAGAACAGACTGGTGCTCTTAGAGGAAGTACTTGTTTATACCACCTTAAAGTGATTGAGAAACCCAGAGTGAAAGCAGTGGACTAAGTTGGTAATGTATTTTATGTATATTTCTTTACAAAATCAGTTGCCTGATCTTACAGAGTAATTTTTAATGTATTTTGAGAATGGACAAGGCTTTGTTTGTAAGGTGCAGCCACACTTGCAGAGGGATTGAAGGTTAGTCTTGTCTTTAAGAACTGCTCTTTTATAGCAGCATTCTCTTTGTCTGTTGTGGTGGAGCACAGACCATTTGAACTCAAAACACCAGCAATTATGCTTGGACAAAAGCCATTTTACTCTTGAAAAAGCGCAAGCCCGAGCGATGTGTCCTTTCACAAGCCAGTCAGATGCTGAAGCAGAACTTCTTGTCCATTTTTCATTGAATTGTGGAAGGAATAATAAGTGATGTTTGTCTGCAACATGGTGGTAGAAGTGCTCAGCCAAACATTTATATAGCCTGAGGAAAAGACAGATAAACTCGGAATGCCTTTCTTTCTAATGCTAATATTAAAGCTAAACTTAAATGAGTCTAGATAACTCTTCAAGATATGGCCAGATTACTTGAAAACCTGAGCATAAACCAACTTGGCAGGAAAGTATGTGACAAATAAATTGGATGACTGGGCACTTACAGGCTTGTCAGCCTGACATGATTCACAGGTGAAGAAGTGTGGTTGCTAGCGTGGAAATCTGGGGGATGCACTCATTGAAGCATTAGAGGAGGGTCAGTTGTAAGGCTCTGGGAGGAATAAAAATCTTCTCCTATTAGACTGGCAGCTTCTGCAGTCTTACACTTTTTTTCCAAGTAAACATTTGAATACTTCATGAAGAAGTACACTTGGAGTTTTTTGTTGTTTGGGGCTTTTTCGTGTGTTGACGAGAATGGATCACTGACAGGTCCTAATGTGATGATGTCAACTGTGACCAGAATTATTAAAGCCTATTTGAATTCTATAATAACTGATTAATTGATTCTTGGCTATTTTCTCTTGTGAAGGTAGTGGTAAACAATGGAAAGTCATTGTATGCAAGGATGGCTCAAGGTGTGTCTTCATCATTCCTTTCCACATCATCCATTTAAACCATGGAATCTTTGCGTTAGTGTGTTTCCAACATCGTTAGAAAATAACTCCTGTGAGCAAAACTGAATGCAGCTCTTCAAGATTTGAGACAAGTTTGGTCAGTCTTTAACCTTGTATGTAAAAGAGTCATGGTAATGGAAGAGGCAGATCTTGAAGACAGGAAATAACTACATAAATTACTGGAAGTTAATGCAATAAACTTCAAAGAAGAGGATGAGATTAGGGGTAGTTTATCTCTGTTCAATCCTCTCCTTTTTCCCTTAGATATTGAGTAGTGCTTGGACAGAAGTGTTTCCATCGTTTTCAGCTCGCTCATTCCAGTTTTTCATAGGCTGTGCTTATTTTTCACATTGTCTTAGGTTTTTATAATTAGTGCATACCACCTCTGAGATTGGTTCTTACACCAATAAATGCCTGAGGGAATGCCAAATGGCTTTATAGAAAGAAAACCTTCTGAAAAATTTGAAATCTTCTCATGGTATCCTGTTGGGCCCATTTAACTGTTTTCTACTTGCCAAGCTTTATTACAGCTTAAAAAAATACGTGTGTGATTACCTGAAATGTGCTGTGTACTCCACAGCTTACAGTCATATGCTTTGGCACTGGTTCAGAAATTCTAGTTACTTCTCAAACAGTGCATTCCAATTCCTTGTTAGCAGAAGAGACCTGGAAACATGCATCAAAAATCGTCCAATCTTGAAAGATTTGGGCAGGAAGACTGTTAACCTCATTTTATTTTGGTATTGATGGATGTGCTACCAGTCTGCTGGCCTCCAGACGGTGACATCACAAATGCAGGAACACTGTTTGACAAACCCCCAAGTCCTGAAGTTAAAAACATACTGAGATGTGCGATAGAAGTAATTTGCCCGAGGCATCATGTTGTATAATTGTGTAGCATGAGCTCTTTGTGCATCCTAAGCGTCAGTGCTCCTTAGGCAAAAGAAATCCGTGGAATTTTGTGGGCTACAGATATGACCTATATAACACTTCCTCTTCTTTGGCAAACCTTGAGGAAAGGCAGTGATTTTCCTTTGGTTCTTTGATGGTTCACAGGCTCTGTCTGTGAACAGTACCTATTTGAGGCTCAGGATCATGGACTTGTCAAGCCTGTAATGTGTTTTGTGTTTGACACAGTCATATTACGCCTCAGTGGAAGGTAGGTAATAAAGGTTTAGCAGATAAGATTGCAAGCAATTTGAGAAGCTTTATAAAATTTTCCTTACAGGTTAGGTTTTGGAGTATATTACTTACCTGTTTTGTTGGAATATTAATTATTGCTTTATAAGTTTTTGCCATTGCTGAAACATGGCCAAAGTTGAGAGTAAAACATGTGCAATTAAACTGATAAAGAGCCAGTGTCATCAGTCCCCTCCTCCCGTAAATACTCGGCAAGATCAGAAGTATTTTCTATTTTAAATTTTCTTCACGCCCAACTGGAATTTCTTCCCATGGATGAAATTCTTCATTCTACTGCTTTATTTGTTGTTAGTTATGAAAATACCCTTGAAAACCAGCCATGAGAAACAATTAGTGCTGGATGCAAACATCAGAGAGTTCTGCATTGGTATTTTAATCCAGCTTCTCTTCAGGTGCCATTTACTTTGGAGTTCTTTGCTGCATAAAAGCCTTCGTTATATTTACTTCAATCAGGTAAATGAATTTGTCTCCCTCTTTGAGAAGAAAGAATGCCACTGTTGAAGCTTGCCAAATTCAAAATGAACTTGGAAAAAGCAGTAGCAGAATATATATCAGTCTAAAATGAACATGAGCACAACTGATCAGGGCTTAGGAAAGAACTGAAGACCTTTCTGAGAGGCTCTTGTTATTCTCTGGCTCTTGTATTAGACTGCACTTGGAGTCAGATGAAAGTGCTGCAGGAAGTCTAGCGTTATGCTTACCACAAAATTGACATAATGGAACAGTAATTCTCTGTTCTTTTAGATAAAACCTGTCCATTGTGCCTCCTCCTATTGCACTTGAACACTGTAACTGCTTTTGCTGGCATGTTTAAAATATGCTGTTCTTATCTGTGTCAATTACAGCTTCAAAGTCTACCTCCATCTACCACCCATTATTCCTGGCTCTTAAATTATCTGATCACTCCCCATCATCTTCCACTTCAGGAATAACTTTTTCAGTCATCCCTTAAGAGCCTTGTTCAAATGGGCTAAATCTCAGATATCCTTTTTTTTTTTTCCTGCCTCTTTATCCTTTCCCAGAACAAATGCTCCTGGCTTGGTGTCATCCTCCTGGCCATGTGCAGGCTGCCCCAGTGCATCACAGAATATTCTGGGGTGATGAATTGCCTTCCCCTCAGTGCCTCACCCTGGAACTGCAGATGGAAGGAGGTATTTAGGGAAAGAGAGTTAAATCCTTCACAGGAGGGGAAATCAGGCGTGAGAAAACAGTAGAGGCTTTAAAGCTATTTTGTGCAGGAGAGTAATCCATGACCCTTAGTCTGTAATAAAACATACATGTTCTGCTGATTTTTGCATAATAAGAGCTGAAATGTAAAGTTTCAAATTCTGCTGAATGTCATGATGCCTGAGTCTGCCAGCAGTTAAACATTTTATGACTAGTCTGTAATTAAAATAATTGCTCGTACTCCGGAACATGTATTTTGTAGGCTTTACTCACTCAGAACTTATGTTATGTAAGGTGGATGGGTTTGGTTTTTTTTGAATACATAGAGTACTTTACATTTATGATAAACTACTTACATCTTAATTTCTGTTAATTCTGAGTGAGTAGAGAAATGCTTTCCAAGTCCTTTTTGTTTTGAGTTATTTAATGCTTATAGAAAAAAACTTAAAACTTGGTTTATGGAACTAGTGCAGTAAGTTATTTTAACTTTCTCATGGAATTGAAAGGTTTGCTGGCTCAGAATAAAATTTTAGTATTAGTTTGTTGTTGAGGTGATCAAATTCCAGTAATCTTGGGGAGCCTGGAAGAAGAAAAGATGTGGACCAAAAAAGATGCTTTTGAATGGAAGAACAAAATATGTGCAATAAACAGCTCTAAGGAGGGTGTCAGCAGGAGGAAGTGCTCAAGATGGTGTTCCCATGTTTTAGTAGAACAATCTCAGGTCACACTGAAACAGAGCTGCTCTTGTGATGTACTTTAAACACCCAACATGGCTCAGTTTTAGGCTCACCACTAAATGATCTGTGCTGAAGCCCACAAAGAGTTTTTGTTGCCACAGCTTTGTGAAATGACAGGGAATTGCAGCGCAGGGACTTCTAGTGAGGCCAGCTTTGCTGCCAGAGCCAGCATTTCATGGAACCACATCCCTGAGGGGTTTTGTCCCAGGGTCACAGCTTAGTCACCCTGTGTGCAGAGATGTAAATATGCATCCTTCTAATAAAACTTTATGTAATCTGACTTTTTGTAAGATGCTTTGTTTTCTTCTCCTAAGTGCTTAAACACATTTTGATTGGCATGGTGCAGTATTTGTACATCTGCTTAGATTTTGTCTATGGCACAAAGGAGGGGAAGGTACAGAATAAACTTGTCTTACCTGGTTAGAATGTATTTTAGTAATTTTAATGTGGAAGATATTGTACCATTCAGCTTTCACAAATTTCAGCAGCCTCACAGGCTGTGGGAGTAACATGGTCTGGTCTTATGTGCAGAAAGAAGATTAATTCATATGCTGTGTATATTTTTATTAAAGTTTAAATATTTAAATAGTAGTCGTTAGTTATATTCATCATGGCTTATTTTGCTCATGCTTTCTTGAGAAATATCTTCAGTATAAAATGGTGTGATAGTTACTGCAAAGTAGCTTGCAACTTCCAAAAGTCTAAATGGAGATGTCTGTGTGACCATGGTAATTGATGAATCATCTTCCTGGCATAGAACTGGAATATCCTATGCTGTTTATGAAATGCAACCTGCTTTAAATTTCCCAGAATTTTAGTCTTGTGCTTGGTGTTCTGAGGATCTTGGACAAGTACCCTGACATTCTTCTGTGGCTTTGTGTAGGACCACAAACCAGAGGAACTGGAGTACAGTAAAGCATCATTTAAATACAAGGCACAACTGCTTTTCAATGGAAAGTGCAGAGGTAGGAGGGAGCGTGGAATAAAGGACCCTACGCTAGGCAAGGACAATGCAAAGCATGAAGCAGGAAATAGGTTATATGGTTAAGGGGGGGGACACAATATCCTGAAAAATCCTATTGAAATTTTTAAATGCTTGCTTTTTGTTGCAGATTAATCAGCCACTCGATGGGGATTAACAGTGGAGCACCTCTTTGTGTCGCCTTTCCACCTCTGTGTAGCACGAATAACAACTTCAGCACTGCTTCAATAATAATTATGAAACTGGTATTAACTGAATGGCAATTATGGATTTTTAACTCTAACTCACAGTAAACCAGCAAGCCATATGTTGAAATTCTTACCAAATAGCTTTTCATTCTTAATGTCTCGTATCTGTACAAGAAGTTGTAAGATACCTGTTTGTACAAGAGGAATATAAGCATTACTTGCCTGAGGAACAGAAGCTGAAAGAGAAGACACCCTAACTTGTTTGTGGAGTTATGGTAGTATTATTTATCTAGATATAACAAATATATATATTTTTTATGGTAATGAAAATGGCTCCTCAGAATGCTGACTCGGAATCTATGCAAGTTCAAGATCTACCTGTGGCACAGCTTCAGAAACCAGAAAACAAGGAGAATGAAAGTAGGGAGGAGACCATTAGTGAAGGATCCATAGACCGGATACCGATACGCCTGTGGGTGATGCATGGTGCAGTAATGTTTGGCAGGGAGTTTTGTTATGCCATGGAGACAGCTTTGGTAACACCTGTGTTGTTACAAATTGGTAAGTAGTTCTCATTTCTGTGAGTCAAAGCTTTCTATATATTTTTGCATTGATTGAAGCCAGGCAAAGAGGGAAGATGCTTCTGCCAACTAAAGGTACATAAGGTAAAAATTATTTTTTCCTTAGTGTCTGTAGCACAGATTCAAATGCGTGGTCATGTTTAAATGAGAAGGATTTCTACATGCATTCATCTTCTGTCTAATGTTGCTTCCCTTTGTAAAAAATGTAACCTGATTTAATTCTAAAATTCTCTACTACAAGGTAAGTGTCCTTGAAATTAGAAACAATATTAGGCTGTAAAAGATTGCAGTGAAGCATTTTTATTTATGGAGAAATGCTTCAGGTTACAGTACTTCAGAATATGTAAACAGTTAGATAAATTGTTTTTTCCAGTGAACTACTGCATTTATTTCTAACCACTAGAGAGGCTTGTTTTGTGTGATTAATCTGCAGTTTACAGCATGTGAATATGCATGAATAAACTATGATGCCAATAGCCTTAGATGATAATGGGGAGAGTGGTGGGGTTTAGACTAGGGGTAGTCAGTGTTAAATTTCATGGTGAGTATTGTCATTAGGTTTCAAATAAACTGTTTACATTATCTGATATTACCTTTCTCAAATACAGAAACTCGTCAATCATATGTTAGAAAATATTACACGACACAGAATGGAAGTGCCAGACTGAGTGGGTAGTAAACCAACCATGTGTGTGCACTGTATAATTGTCTATATATTTGTATATTATATGTTTACTTTGGCTTACCTGTGCAGGTGTGCCTTACAGCTTGCTCAGCTGTAGCCAAACAGAAGCACTCAACCAACTGATAATGTTGAATGAACACTATTTACAACATTGTTTAAAAATTTCTGGGTGAGCATCTTGAATGAAACACATGGGGAGTTTTTGTTTGTTTGACATGAGGAAAAGGCATTTTAGATTCAACTTGTGAGCATATGATGTACAAGTCCTTTTGTGCAATCTTCCTGCAGTTAAAAATGTGTTTTCATATGAAATTGCTAGTTGGTTTATTTTGAGTGAATGGAGTGAATCATCAGTGCAGTTGGGAGATGCTGCCATGGGAGATGCTGATGAGTTAGGCCTCTCTGTTTTCCTGAAAATTTTAATTTTCAGAGCTCATCAGATGGTCCTCATGGAGCTAGTGTTTGCATAGTTAAAATAGATTCTAAAAAGCTCCAAAAAAAGAGCTTTTTTGATCAAACTGACTTGCTAAATAAAACACACACAGCCTAAATTAGGAATGTTTGTAACGTTTGTAACTTGTTCTGAGGTTTTGCCTTTTGGGTGAGTTGAGATTTAGAAACTTCAGTCCCTCATACTGGCAGCATTGATTCAATAGCTGTCTACCATAAACTCAAAAAATTGCATCCTGCTTTGCATGGAGAAGATCCCTGGTTTTGAAAGTGACCTGTATGTTTTTGTTTGCTTTGTTTGTGCTGGCATTTGGATGATTAAAATGTATGGCTAGCTAAGCTGACTTTACCTTACCATAGGGTAAGGTCAGATAGTGTAAATAAACCTTCCTCTTAATTACTGACCTGACTTCCAGTTTACATTTCTTTTGTGAACTTTTCTAGCTGTTTCCTCCAGATAATTTGAGAAATATCTCTTCCCTTCCTTCCCTAACCCCAGTGATCAAAATAACATCGGGATTTGGGGGAAGGGAACAAGAGGGTTCCCACTTCTAGAAAACCTGCAAATCGACAAAGCAGTGTCAAAGTCTGTGGGGATGCAGCAATGATGTTCCAAGCCACAGAGATAAGAAATGGAGGTAGCAGTCACAAATGTCAGTGCTTTGAGAGATAACTGAAGTCTTTCTGCTTGGCTCCTGTGCCCTCAGCAGGGCTAAAAACAATGCTGGATTCACTGAAGGGTTAAGTTGTTCACGGGTGACTTATCTGGCCTCTTTGTTAATTACCTCTTACATGGTTCTGTTTACCTTTATCAACCTCAACATCTGTTTGCCTCAGCATGAGCTATATTTATTCCTCACTGGAGGGGGTTGCAATATAGCTGTCAAACTGATGTAATATTCCCTTTGCTTCTTGTTTTGGTAAAAGCAAAGATCAGTTTCTGTGAGATTAAATTGACTTGAGAAACTGTATTTGAGAATTGCCACCTGGGGAAGTGTGGTGACACAACCAATTTTGCTTATAATACACTGAAGAAGACGCAGCCTTTCGGGTATCCAAAAAAAGATGACTCTTCACAGAGTGTGTTGAATATTAACAATTAAACTTTACAGTGTGTGCTTGTGCTTTTCTGTACCTGGGAAAACATTGGTCACTGAAATAATCTGAGATTCTTATCAGATACCACCATGAAAACCTTAGGCACAGTAGTATGGTGTTACACACTTTCTGCTTGCAAGTATTTGACTTTCTTTGCAGCTTGAGTACCCTGGATCAGAAGCGTAGTTATGATTTGCAAATGACCAACCTGTCCGACTTGTTCTCTAACCCGCGAGATTTTGTCAGTTGAAGGAGATGGTCACTTGGGTTGTCTCTGTCCAGTTCAGTGGTGGTTGAACTCATTGTGGTGAAGTTTCCTGAAGTTCTGAAATCTTAACAAGAGAACTCGAAAGCATCAGTGAAAGCTGCTTGACTTAATGCATACTGTGAATTGGGAAGGTGCTGAAGCACCCAAGTTACTGCACCCCTACTGAAAGAAGTTCTGATTTCTGACTTTAATCATTGTCTTTATTGCTATAATTGATGTTACACTGCTGTGTCAGAAATGCAGCTACAAATCTCTCACAGCCTTGTAATCATTACTGGGCTTTAGGAGCTTCACAACAAGTGCAAGCCAAATATATATTACATGGGGTTTTTTTAAATTACAGCTTGCTCTTTGGTTTCTTAGTATCTGCAGCTTAAGAATTCAAAATGAAGCAGTGAACTTGTTGAGAAATCAAACAATGTAAGAAAATTGCCGAATATGAGAATTCCAGTCAGAGTCCAGATGAAGTTATATTAGTTGACACTTGCAGAAGTTATAATCTCTAAAAATCTTCATTAACCGTTTTGGGACTTGTTCAATAAGCAGTTTCTCCCAGCCAGCATTAAATTTTACCAGAAAATAAGCTTTCAGCACCTTCAGAACTTAAGTTTTACTTGTTCATGAGTCCAAGGGTTTTGAGAAATTGAGTGATTTGTGTTGTTCTTGAGTATTAACACTGCACATAAACTACAAATTCCATAGGAGCAGGATGAGGCTTTTGTCTTCTGAAACATCTGGTACTTAATGCTGCTTATCTATGAGAGGGAATTAAAATCCCTGGTATTGTTTATAAAGGATAGTATATTTTCTTCCATCATTAAACTTGGCTTCTAAGGATTAAGTCTCTAAAATCATCCTCAGTTCATAAGTTCATAGAAGATTTGGATACATGATAAAGTTATTTTGCATGGGATTTTGCTTGAATAAAAGCAAAGGGAGGAGAAACCAAAGACTGGTGTGGTGTAAAGTTGGAGAAACTGCTTTTTGAAGAAACTTGTTCAGTAAAAATCACAGTACTTTACTTCTGTTAATAGCCCTTTAAACTGTTAATAAATAAATAACTTTGTAGTTTCAAGTTATTTCTACTTTAATTGCAACAAAATTTTGGTTTTAATACAAGATGTATTTTCCATGTCCATTTTAGTTCTTCTGAAAGGTGGGATCCATGCAACTGTTTCATTAGGACTGTGGAAGAAAAAAAAAAAATCTGTATTTTGTGGCTTAGGGTGGCTGCTGCTTTCAGCATCAAAAACTCACTGTCTGACTAATGAGTAATGGTAGCTGTAAACATGAAATTTCACGTTTTATGTTTAATATGATAAAAGCTTTGTCAAGCCTTTACTGTTGCTTCAAAGGCTCTTTCAATGCTGTTGAGTTTTTTATGAATAGTTAATAGGCACAGAAGAGTGACTGTCAGCACCAGAGCTGTTCGTCATTCCCCTGCATAAATTAAATATATTACACTAGTGCTCTTTAAAAGTATCTGTTACATTTACATAGTTTCATAAGGAAACATAAGGAAAATGAGTTTATATGTGCTGCTTACCTTTATAATGTCACTTAAATTTAGGGATGTTTGGTGTGCTGCAGGAATAGCTGGTTTTTTATGTATTTCATATCTGAGTGCCTCTCGGTGATGGCATAGCTTTGTTTTACCATGAGAGTTAATGGGTTCTTGATGTAAATATTGGCTAGTCTAGCATTAAATATTGAAGTTGATCATTTTAAGCTTAACCCTGAGCCAGTGGTGTTGTTTTTAGGCAATAACACTGAAGAACAGAATTTCTGGAAATTGAGTATTTCACTGCTAATTATTAGATTTTACTAAAAAGAAAGCTACACAGAGTAGAATGCCATAGATTATTTTTGTTTGGAAATTATTACTCTCATTAGATCCTTCCAAATCAGCAAAATTATGTAGTTGCTCTAGTCTCATATGTAGGAAACCTTTTCAGGGGTTTGGGCTGTTATTTTACAGCTAGAGCATTCAGATATAATACCTCGTAAAAAAAGTTATCTAACATTCAAAATTAATCCAGCCTAAAGCTTAGCAGATTGTGTGTAAAGGGTCTTGAAATCTAGTTCATGTGAAATTGCCAGTATGGAAAAAGTGTGTTAAGCAATAATTCAAACTGCTGGTTTTGAGAAATCTGTGGTAGATGAGAACTCATTATGCAGAAGAGATTCAATATTCCAGAGTGAAGTCTTTTTGCTTGCAGTAGTGACTCTCCCCACTGAAATGTAGTGTTGATACCTACCTGAGAAGAATTCTTGTAAGTAAAGGGAGATTATGGAGATGTATTTAGAAACCAGGCATGAAATGCTACAGATGAATTGGCTTCTAGGTCTGTTTCTTCAAAGGAATTAAGGTATCAATTGCTGACTCAATTCAGTGTGGAAACAGTAGCCTTCCTAAGGCTAAGCCTGAGATCAAAGGAAATCTAAAAACCCGAAAGGATCTCTTGGGGATGAAGGGAGCAAAGGGTTGGATGGGCTCTTAGAGACTGCCTGTAATTTAAGTGAAAAAGAGCTGAGTGGCTGGAAAGCCTCTTGCAGATGGAGGAAGCTCTTCAACACAAAGCAGCACTAAGTATTTCAGCTTAGCTGGAGTAGTTGAGTTTATTCCTCATCTCTGCCAGAGGTTACATTAAGGTTATGTATTTTTAACTGCCTTTCTGCAAACCTGCATCTTCCATTTCAGCTGTGTCCTATCTTACCTCGGCTTACCAGGAAGAAACTGAGTTGCTATAACCTATCCTTTGACTCCTACAGTTAAATTCCTGTTCAATCCAGCTGCATCTGTGCTCCCAGCCGTGGTGCATTTGATGCTGAGAGTGAATTGCAGGATCTAAATTTCTCTTTGGAAGAATTAATGGCTTGAGAGCTGACCTGTCCCAAGAGAAGGCTGTAACACAACTCACCTGAGGGCAAGAATTGAATATACAGTGGATCCAGGAAACCTGGAATAATAAACAGTGAAATCCTTTTTTCTGCCTTGTTAGCTTTAGAGTAAGTCTGTAAGATCCTGTAGAGTTTGTATTCACATCTCATGTGGTGGAACGTATAAGTCGGCAGATACTGTGCCTGAGGCACATGTTAATTGCTCTATAAAACCTCTCCACCCATCCTTTTTTACTTATTAGCTAGTTTTGTGCCCACTAAGGGGTTGTGTAAGACTAATTTTACTGTACTTTTTTTAAACTAACAAGCAAGTCAGTCTTTCATATCATGTATCACTCTCACATAAAATGTGTCTTGGCCTCAAAGCAATAGCAGCACAGATTTTGAACACAGATAGCCCTTAGTTGAAGGTTGGGTTAAAGATATATTTAAAGCCCTTTTAAAAGAAAGATGCTATGAAACTGTGAAGGTTTTTAATCCTGGGGGCAGTTAGGAGCATGTGCTTTATTTCCATATGAAGGCAAATGCCACGCGGTTTGGCAGTTGTGCAATAGCTGCAGCTTTTTTTATATCAATGTTCTGTTTTTCTTTAAGTTACACTGAATCTGGCCTTCAGAGGCACTGCTGATAACACATGGCAGATTTTCAGCTGGGTAATGTGAGGATTCCTGCTGGCTCTAGGGTCCTACAGACTGTGAGTTTGGGTGAAAAGTCTTTCTAGGAGAGGGAAGTTGAGTGCTAATGGCTTCAGAGGCTTTTCCCATAGCATGAAATATGTTTCCTATTACTACTTAACCAGTAGGTAGCTTTTTGTTCCCTTTTTTTTGGCTGAATAAGGCTTGCTGGAGAAGCTACTTCTAAAATAAGATTCATACTTACTATGGTGCTGCTTTTTCCCATTCCAAATCTTTAACAGAATTCCTTGAGCTTTTAATTGTGTACTATGGGAATGTTCATGTGGTTTGGTGGTTTTTTTTTCCCCCTAGCATAAAGAGCGGTCACAGTACAAACTATTACGTGAGCACTCTTTGAATCCTCGGAAGTTTTCATTTTATGAGCTTGTGTGGTGTGAGGTCAAGAGCAAGTGACCAGTGTATGATACACAGAATATAAATAGGTCTGAAAACTGTGGGCTGATAGAAGCAGCACAGTGCAGGGTAAAGCAAACTGTGTAAAAATGCAGGCTGTCAATGAAGGATGGAGCAAGTTTTGATTTCATTGTCACTTCTGTTCTTCAAATACTTTTTTTCTGGCACCAATAGATATTTTAGTCTTTGGTTCGTCAGAAGAGCTTGAAACCTCCAAAAATAATCACTGAGAAGGAAATGTACATCTCTGTCCTTATGTAGCTGATTCTTCCTACCTGTAAATATTTCCTGTCCAGCATGCTGCCTGCCTTTCTGGAGTAGCCAAGGGTTAGGAGAGGCTGAACTGTTTGGCATGACTTAGGTGTACTTTGAGATCTCTGCTTTCCTTCTTTCCCAAATTCCTTTTCTCCTGCCCAAAGATCTAGTAAAGTACAGAAATAAGGATTAATCACTGCTAGAAGCTAATGGTGATGAACTGGGTAGGCAACCATATTAAAGTATTTTTCTTTTATTTTTAATTTTCATATCAACCAGTAGCATTAAAGTCTTTTTTTCAGTCTGTTGTAAACAGGGATTTTACATGGCTTATTGGGTCACCAAATTGACTTGAAATTCTTTCCTCTCACGCATATCAGACCCACATTGTTGTGAGATTCAAGGCAAGCCTTTCTGCTGCTTTCAAGGGCAGTTCTAGGGTAGAAATGAGGACAGGAACTGGAGGATCCCTGGATTTTTGCTAAGATTTCCTGTGAGTACTGGGGAAAAGATGAGAGAAGTAGGGACAGACTTTGGCCTCCTGGAAATGTGCTAAAATTGAGTGGTTTTAAACACACATTTACACAAAGTTTTTCTTAGCCTAAACCCTTCCTCTTAATCTGCTTTTCACCCACATGCTCAACATCTCTTTATACTTCTGTCTAAATACCCTCATCTGGAACAAGATGTCAGGAGAAGCCTTGAATGTATCTGCATGAGTTTTTCTGGTCAGAATTTGAGTTTTGCCCTCAGCTCTGACCGAGAGGTAACTTTGCCATAGCAATTACAGATGAAACCAGATAGTGCTTCCATGCTCCTTATTACAAAGTAATTGCCACCAGGGCAATTTTCCAGCAGGCAATTGTGTGTTCTTTTCTGTAAAAAGAAACCTTTTAGCGCTTGGATTGGGTTCTGGTGGCTGAGAATTGCAGATGCTGAACTGAGAGTTGGATGCCCATTGGAACTGGCAACCCCACAGCTTACTTCAGTGAGCTTCTATTGAATATGGACTGTGAGACAGGTTATGAAAAGGGAATAGCTGGGAACTCATTAGTGAACAGGAGTCTTACTTTTCAAGGAAATGATATTAAAGCCACTTTGGAAACGAAAAGAGTGTCAGCAGGCCAACTCATGTATTGTTTTAGTATAGGATTGTCAGAGCTGCAGCCCCTTGAGCTCTGTTCCCCTCAGTCTCCTGTGTGCTTGCTGCAAGAGTCTTTCTGTTGAGATGCCCCTCTGGGACCCCAATTAATCATCCTCTTTTCACCAAACAACATTTGAAGAGGTTTCAGATACACTTCCTGCAGGCTATTTTGCAAGAAATTATTGGAAATGTTTTGTGCTGCTGATTCAGTTTGATAATATTTAGTACAAGTCCATTTAGCTAAATAGGGAAAATCCATGTTATGGATTATGTCTTTATTGGTTTGGATAAATCTCCTATAGCTCATGTAACTCCATAAGCATATTCCTCTCCCTGAAGTCTTGAATAGCTTGGTACAGAGCAGCACAGATGTAGATTTTTCCAAAAATAGATGAACCCAACTCTGTTAACATTTGATGATCTTCAGTTGGAGCCTCCAGGTGAATTTTTTGCGGTGTAGTAGATGCAGAGCATGTAAACTGAAGAATTTTAATCTGAATTTCTATTATCTTTAGGGAATGGTGGCTGCTGGACTACAGCTTTCTACAGCAAAATTAATCTGTCCAGGCTTGTGGGAGTGCTCTTTGTGAGGAGAGAGCTTCCACTCTCAGCTAAAAAATGTCTTTACACACTTCCAGAGTAAGAATACTTTTCCCCATGGAGGTGCTTATATGGGGAAGGATCAACAGAAAGGCTCAGTCCCTACAGTGGCCTTGTTCTGTCTTGGGTGTCAGCTTTGTCTCTGGCAAATGTCCCATCAGGAGGCAGTGCAATTGCTTTTATTATGCCAATAAATTTTGTATAACTTCTGCTCAGATCATCTTCACCTTGAATTTCTATTCTAGTGTCTGTTCTTTCTGGCTCAAGTGATAAACAGAGCTAGATAATTTTCTATATATTCTCTGTATTGGCTGTATAAAAATATGAATTTCCTGCTTTTATCAGTTGTGCTGCTCTATAAACAATGGTCTTTCAATAATTCAGTCTATTAGAATTGAGCTTACCGCCACCCCCCCAGGATAATCTGCAAATTCCAAAAATATCCTGCTTTAAATGAGCTCTTGATCTGGAAGTGTTTTAATACCTCTTACAAATGTTATATCTGGACACTTCTACAAAGTAAAGTATTTCTTTGGAGAATAGAGATCAAGTTCATGCCCTTAAGAGTTCGTGTAGGTGGCAGGAAAATAAATGTTAAATTACATATTCTAAAATTAGTATTATACTTGGGCACTCTTGGAAAAATCTTCATTAATTTAAACCAAAGTGTCTCAGGTATTCAGATTAATGATTGTTTACTGGAGTTAATTAGCTGTAGTGGAGACAGTTGAGGTATTCATTGTTTTCATTGCCTGATTTGGAAAGTCATAGTCAGTGTCCTACCAAGCCAGACATTTTCTGGCAAGGAAGAGTCATTACAGGCATACCTGCTGTCTTATGTGGATTGCATAAGGTGACTTCAAAATGATTGTTTATCATACTCAGCTGCAATTTAAACAATTTATGCAGTGATTGGATGTCACTGAAATATCTGATCTGCTGGTTTTTTCCAAGCTGCAGCAGAAAAGAAGAGCAGATGAACTGTGCTTTGCTCTCATTTCTTCCCTTAAGTCATTACTCTGCAAAACTTTAAACAAATAAATTTCTGGTTGCTAGTCCTTGGTGTCAGTTTATCACCTCTGTAGTGGTTCTGTGCTACATGTGCTGTTTTGGAAAAAAGATTCTGGGTATTCCTGATATTAATGGCTTCGTAACCTAGAACGGCTTGGGCTGCAAGGAACCTTCAAGACCATCCGGTTTCACCCCTGCCCCTGCCATGGGGAGAGAACCTTCCGTTATCCAAGGGGTCTCAGAGCTCCATCCAACCTGGCCTTGGACATTCCCAGGATGGGGCAGCCACAGCTTCTCTGGGTAAGGCCTCACAGGGTAGAATTTTTTCCTAATATCCAATGTAAACCTACCTTTTAACACAAAGCAAATAATGCTAACTTAGTACTGACTTTAGATAGGAGCAGAAGGAAACTTTGTCATCTGTATGAAATGAAAACAAAACTTAAATTTTTTTCTTTCCTTTCCATTACAACCAACAGAAGTATGCCAGAAATACAGTTTTCAAGCCCAAAATGGCTGACATCAGAGGTCAAGGCTAGGCCTGTAGTGAGCAGCAGTGTTGACACCCCTTCCTCAACGAGTTGCAGGGTCCCCCCAGTACGGTCTCACTGTGTAACAGTGGAGAAGCTCAAGAAGTGAATGGGGGAACCTTCAGGACATTTGAGGTTGGCATGAGGAAATAAGATTATATAATCAGTTAAAAGGCTGAGGATGGTTCTTTCTCTGTAATTTAATTAAGCAATAGTCTACCAACTGCTTCCCCTTCTCTGAGGCAGTCAAAGTCATGCGTCATAAATTTTGTGCCAGGGACTCCATCAGTCTGGAGAGCAGTCAGTGTGTGCCAGAGGTTGCGGAGATAACTGGAGAGGGAGGTTATTTTTCTGCACTGTGTATTCCTACCCTGTTGATGGCAAATGTGTTTAAAATTACCTGGTGTTACCATGGGGGCAAATGTTTTTAAAATAAGTTTTCAAATGTGCGGTAAGGAGTCTTATTAATCTTGGATTATTCCATTTTATTCCAGACTATCAGTTCCTGTTATTTGGTGCAAAGGGACTTCATGGATCTTCATGTACAAATGCAGTTCTTTAATTTTTAAACAGCTGAGTGAGGGTGGGAGAGCCAGTTCTCTGAGACACAGTGAGCGAGTTTTTTGGAGTGATGCCCAAGACTCTGCTCTAGTTACTAAAATTTCCTGTGAGAGCAACACTGTAGTATGACCCTGCAAGCTCAAAATACTAAGATCAAGGATTTTATTAACTCGAATTTAGAAGACTTCAATGTGAAAGCAGTTTTGCTTTTAAATCTCCCCTGTACACGTATAGAAGTTGTTTTATGTAAGTTAATATTCAAGCCAAAACATGCAATTAGGAAAGTTTGAGGCAGGTTCCACGAACTGTCTTTAATCAGTCCCAAAATTTCATCTGAGAGGATGGGTTTCTATAATGCTTTACCACAAGGCAGGTGGTATGAATAGCTTACAGAGAAAACCCACTTTTTTTGGCAGAGAAAATCCTCAGCTGATTATAAAACTGTGTCTGATAGTTCTATTTCTTATATCTAGAGATTGTTACAACCTCTGGTGAACTGCAGTGTTTTTCCTGGAGCAATGTACATGGAAAACTGTGCCTGCAAACTCCAACATGCTGTTCATTTGTGGCAGCAAATGGGGAAAGCACTAATAGGATTTCTGTTCCGCTTGATGTAGCCACATGAGGAATTAACCTCAATAAAGGCACTGCATAGAGCAATGCGGTTTTTCTTCAGGGGTTTAGGATAGGTTATTTGCAAAATTTGCCTGTTCAGGTTTGTTTTGGTTTTTTTTTTTTTTAAAGCAAACAATGAATAATGAGTTAGAAGAATCAGTGTGTTTCCTTATATATTCATTCACATAATTCAGCAATACTTTTAAAACAGCAAATAATTGAAAAGCGAATGCTGTGTTACTACGCTCTGCTGACTTTCTGGTAGAGCTTCCCAGTAGCACAGTGGTGACCAAAATGATCCCAGGCTGAGTGTTTATTCCTGTCATAAACAAACCTGTGGTCCAAAAGCTTTTAGAAAGTCCAGAAGGTTGATTTTTCAGCATGGTAACAATTAACAATACACTTTTTGTAAGCCTGTCATGAGAATGGTGCCTTTTTGTGAGGCTTTGAGCCCTGAAAAGGGAAGTAAAGCACTTTGAGACTGCATGATGTCAATGGCCTAAGGAGTGTAGGTAGGATCAGTTCAGGTTTTTTTTCTTTTCTGGCAGTTTGGGAAAGATGGCTTTTGGAATATGAAGCGTATGTTGGGTAGCTATAACATTTATCATGTATTATGGTTTTTTTCTGTTGGGTTAATCAGGGTAATTATAGAAGGAGCTGCCTGCACCACTTTCTGACCCTTAAAAGGACTATGAAAATGTGATCCCAGCTGAAATGTAAAGATCAACCGTCTGGTCACTAATCCCCAGGAAGAAAAAAGGTCATCAGATGGTGTCTGCAGGGGTACACAGGCCAAAACCACCTCCTTAAGTCACTGTTTTCATGTGACTTCCAAGCATGTAGTCAAGTCTAGAAACTGGGGAAGGAAAGAATTATTTTTATCAATGTGCAGAGACAAGCTTCTTGCATTTTACTCTTGAGGCTGGAAATGAACTGTTTGCTTTGCTGCTTGCAATTCAAGGGCGCAAATATTGTGCTGACCGGACTCTGGCTGCCTGCTCAACAAAAAAATACTTTTTTGGCTACCCTCAAGTCTGCTTGCCTTCCTTTTTCAAGTTCTGTTCCTGGATACACTGAGCAGATGCCATGCTGGACTATGTATATGCCAGTCATTTGTTTGGCAGGGTGAACCAATGCTTGGGAGTTGGTGGGGTGAGACAGACACGTCGGGGGAAACTTCTGCTGCAGTGAAGGGATTAATATCTTGGTGATGCCTTCTAGCCCTTTGTTTGCTACAATGGTGGTTTAAAAGTCTTGGCCATGAGCAAGTCCCAGAACGTTTGGGATCTCCTAGCCCTGCTGTTCATCTTGCCCTTGATTAGTTATGTCAATCAGGCTTTCACCTACCCTTGAGGGCTGGGTAGAGCAGTGTGGAATGGTCTTCGAAGCTTCCTTTGGGCACAAGCTCCTTGCCCTGCAGAGCAGAGCAGTGCCAGAGCAGGGAGGGAGCAGGCTGCACCTACTGCTGCCTCATGGTGCTGCTGGGCAGCCCCATACTGAATAGGTCTCCCTTAAGCCAGTAGGATTTTAATTAAAATCTTGTTCTTAAGGTGAAAAGCTGTTGGCCAGACTTTTTTAGGAGGTGGAAGTGTTGCTTCAATGAGTTACCAGTGAGGGTTACCCAGAGTTAACGGTTCAGGTTTGACTCTACTAGGAGTTAAAACTAGGGGTTAACATAAGTTTTTGGTTGGGATTTGACTCAGCCATGTAAGTAGATGGTCATATTCCAGAGTATTAATGTGTTAATCACTGCAACAAAAGCTCCACTGTTGATTAACGAAGCAGGCTGCTGAAAGATTTTCTGTTGTGTGTTAGAACCTCCTGGCTTTGGGCATTTTCAAGGAATTCGAGCCAAAGTCCTGTGTTTATAAACTTGTCAATATTCTAGAAACAGTGACGAAAAACCCTATTGAGCTTTGGATAAACTGGGATGCTGCATCTCTTCAGGCAACACATGTCACAGTAATTGATGTGTAATCTTGCAGCCAGAGGAGCGGGAAGTGCTGCAGCGTTACGTAATGCGCCGAGCCCAAGTGGGGCATCACGTACGGGCTGATGCCTCTTAATTACATCCCATAAGGGCCGGGGAAGGATCAGTGTGGTGAAACAGCTTATTGATTGCTGCATTCATACATGGGCCTGCATACATTTAGACACTTAGGAGCGAAGGGAAATGGATGCTGATGTTGTGTGTGTGACCTTTGAGTCCTGTGCATTCAGCTTACTTATCTGGCCAGCAACAGGAGACAGGCGGGGAACAAACACCCTGACATTGTGAAGTCAGCCTTGGGTGGTTCTATGATACAGAACACAACCTGTGTTTTTCTAGAATACTGAAGAAGGTTTTCAATTTTTTACTTGATGTAAACACTTCTGTTGTACCCCTAAAACTGCTCTACAGTGGTGGTTAAAAACAAATATTTCTTTTAGTGCTGGTTCAGCACACTGGAAGTTGCATCAGATTTAATTTATATTCTATTTCAGCTTGTTAAACGCTGTGATGCAAATTACTTATTAGTGTCAAAGTGATATATTTCTAAATGTTGGTTAATAAGTGAGAGAGCAAGAAAAGTTAAAAACAAGTTTCCCAAGAGCCAAAAAGGATAGCGCAGATAATCTAGAAAACTTGAGTGAATCAGCTTCAGCAGTAGATAGGAGCCCTTGGCAGTGTTGTGTTTCCTTGCTCGCTCTGCAGCTTATTTTCCTGCTGCAGCATGGGGAAAGCTTGTCTGGCATTCTCAGTGTTTGAGCATAAAAGGTTCAGCTTCTGTCTTAAACAAAGCTGACACTTTACACTGTACCCTAGCAAAAAATAAATACTGTGGATTTGATAAGGATATAATTCAGTGGAACCTATAGGAATTGCTAATTAGCTACAGTAAAAAAAGAATCTACAACAGCAGTTGATTCTTTGGCCTTTCCTTGAGCAGGGCAGGTCATATGCATTGCTTTTGATTCCTCTGCAGCAGCAGGAGTAGCAAATAAATCAAGTAATAGACATATGTGTCAATATTGGATAAGGAAGTAGGAAACTGGATTGTTATAAAGGCAGTAAGCTAGAAAGAGTCTTCTACCTGAATTACCATAGGTTACCCCTGTATAAGTAAGTTAGTAGGAGGGTTAGAAACTTTAAAATAAATAATAGAAGCTTTAAAACCTCTTCTTGACAGCATTTGTGATTATGCTAAAAGGAAAATCATGCTTGCCTGCCTGCAGATCAGCCCATGTGTTCTCTCTCTGATGCCTCAAACCTCAGCTGTTCCCAGGCTTTTGCTTCCCCTCTCCCCCTTCCACACATACCTTTGGCTCACTTCTCTTAACATACGCTTCTCCTTCCTGACACAGCACCATAAAACTGGGTTATAAACCAGAAATTGTCAGGAAAGCCACATAAACCTTTCTACAACTTTGGCAGCACAGCCGTGCAGCAGCAGAGCTTAATGAAACACTGACGACTCCCACAGTTGCCAAATATGAGAAGGGGAGGACAGTTGTAGGAGGCTGAGAAGCAATAATTGAGCAGAGACAGAAAATGGGAGAGCTGGATGATGAAATCCTTTAAGAGGCCTGTCACTTATTTCCTTAATTCCATTTTCCAGAAGTGTTATTTAACCCACCGTGGTTACTGCTGGTATGCTTTTGCATAGCGAGTTTCAAAAGGCAGAATAGCTTTGCCAGAAGGAGATATTACTCTTCTGCAGCTTAAAAACACCTCCAGAACTCTGTATGTGAAACACCACACTAATATTTCTGTACTGAAGCTTTTGAAGAGCAAGGCCTTTGTTTTATTACCAGTTTAACTGGTCTTTCAAAATGGATTGTTCTAGTCTAGGTGCATACATGGCATGAAATAGTTTCCAAATTTTTGGAAGTTAATTCTGCTGTAACAGTGTTGCCTTGTTTGCATCCTGCTCCTGAGGAAATCTAAAATTTGAAATACAAGTTTTAAGGAAATGTCAGTTTTTCTACATCTCTAACCTAATGTTATCATTTTAATTTTCCTATTACTTGTTCCTGTGTCTCTAATGTAGATGCAGATATTGTCTACAGTCCTGTCCTTATGATAGGGGGTGACTAGAGCAGAAATGTGGGTGCATTTAAAAGGCCTGAATGTACTGTAGAAGGTTTGAATGTCACAGCAATGCAGGAAGCAGGTTCCTGTCCTAGAAGATAGACGGTGTCCCAGCCCTCTCCCCTGCGAAGTGTCTCTTTGGTCCTCTGGGTCTTTCCTGATTGTTCCAGGGTGGCTGTAGCTGACTTCTGCTGGTAGCTTTTTGCCCTTGGATGTCAGATTTTTGCAGTGCCATGGTTTTTATATCTCTGCAATATTCCTATTAATAATTTGTTCTCTTGATTATCATTCTCCTCAGTGCCCATAACCCCATCCAATGGAGAAATTGTGTCCCACAAAAAACTCCTTGTTCGTGCAGAGGAGGCAGCCCTGTGATGATCCAGAGCAGTAACAGAGCAGCTGAGTGAGCTGAGAGCTCAGCATCCCAGCCCTTGTGCAGCCATCCTTGCTGACAAGAGCTAACCAGGAGAGGGATGAGGGAGAGGAGACACTTTTTGCAAGTTGGTGATGTTGTGTTCCCGCAGTGTTCAGCTTGCAGAGTGTACGCACTCCTGCCTGTGAGATGTGGATAATGTGCTGACAGCTTGGGAATGTTGCAGGCTGAGCACAAGAGCTCTGATTCGACAGGCACAAGAGGAATTTCAGGATGTGAATTTTACCGGTGGGAAGATTGAAGCCACAGTTTTGAGATGCTGTTTATGCAGTAGGTTGTTCCTGAGACACTGAGTGAATCAAGATGCCTGACAGTTTGCCAGGCAATCATTTTGATGTAGGAAGCGAAGCAGCAAGGAAAAACCTCAGGTTTGTTCTGAGTTCTTCCACCTGCTCTCTTGCAACTGAACTGAGCACTGTGATCATAAGTATTGGTCAATTTTTCACCAGTCTTGTTGTGCTGTTTGCTGCTTCTTCTAAGTGGCTTCTGAACAAGCGCTTGGCTTGAGCAAGTGCCTTATACAGGCTGGGCAGGAGTGATTGAATGAAAAGCAAAATTCTCACCTACAAATCAAGTCCTGTGCAAGCTTCCTTTCTTCTCACCCCAGTAGCTGTGAGATACTGTCACATTAGGATTGCAAATTAGAGGCTGTCTTATCACATGTGCTACCAAACTCTGATTTCAAGAAGTGCTTAAAATTATTTCCTTCTTAAAAGCTTGTACTCTCACTGCTCAGATCATGGTAATGGGCACCAGGAGTAATTCCCCTGTACAACCATCTGTGCTTTTTTTATTAGCCCTTCCCTGTTGGTCAGAGTTTGTGTTTCGATCCAGAAGTTAGAATGTGGTTTCTCAGGGGTGCAACAAACTCTTAAGTACCTCTGACTGTTCCTCAGTAGTGCTCAGACCACCATTCTGGCCTATTCCAGTGCATTGGTTCAACATATATTGGCTCAAGTATGGTTTCTCTGGCAGCTCAGGGTCCCACCCTAAGCCAGTAAAAGTCCTAAAATCAATGGGGAGATCAAAAAGCAAAGAATATATGGTGAAAGTTTTATGGTGTCAAAACAGGCACTGCAGCTTGTTTGCAGTTTCTGTGGAAGACAAAAATGTGGCAAGTCTGTATTTTTATTTTAAATATAAGGGAATGCATATTTGGCTGAATTCATGAAATTATTCTGAAATCCCTATTCCTCATATAGATCCTGCAAAGCTAAACTGCTTGAGTTTGCAGTGGTTCCTATAATTTTTATGTGTAAGATGAAAAACAGATACCAGTGCTCAAATTTTTTCACATTTTTTTGACAAGCATTGGTTCTGCTTGGTACACTCCTTAAAATTAGTCTAAACAAAGTAGATTCTATAAGCAATGTAGTTTTAAACAGATCAATGTGAAATATTTTTAGCAGCATACAGTATTTTATACAAGGATGAAATTGTGGAATAGAAAGCATTTGCAAGTCATGACAGCTTCTTGTGTTCGTTCAGAAGTTTGTATGGTGTTTATTTAAAGTGTATAAACAAGTCTCTAGGTGATGATTTCTAACAAATGAAAATAGGACCTTAGCATCCTATTCCCATATCAGATCTTATTGTTAAGCTTATAAAGAACTATTTTTCCCCCAATAGAACTTATCAAAAAGAGATTTTGAATAGAAACTGCTGCATGTGACTTAATCTTTCTTCCATGTAACTCATGACCTCACGCAGCCCTTAGACTGATGGTGACACAGTGAGCATTTCCTGTGAACCGTGAGCAGTGCTGGTCCCACTATTGTTGGGCACTTTTTTTGTCTGGGAAAAAACAAACCCTTATTTACTAGAAGCCAGTGTCCTGTTTGTTTGTAGCTGGCTGGGAAATGCCATATTACAAGGGTCTCAGTGGCAATCGTCGCTCTGTACAGAAGCTGTTGTTGTATTTTGCTCTTTTTCTCACTGATTTGTATGAGACTTCTGAGTCTGCCTTGTGACCCGCTCCACATTCAGTTCACGCCACAAATACTAACCTTGTTTATCCAGTATGTTTTTTCCCTCCTCAGTGTTTCCTCAGATTAGCTGTCAGTAAAAGGCTAAATAATAATCCTCCAGTTATTATTCCTCCCCTGTGAGGCCACCAGGCTGCTTTTCCAAGTTGGCGGATGGTGTTTTGCTGTAAGAGCTGCTACCTAGCAAGGCAAGTATGGAGGTGGAAAATTACAGACAAAATAAAGGAGCAGCATTAACTTGGTAATGGGATGCAGCTGCTTTTGCCTTTGAGTCTGCATGTGAGTCTCAGCAGCCTTTGGTAAAGGCATATGCTGCATGGAACCACTCTTGGCCATACAAAATCTGTCCCAGACGAGCCGTGGCCTGTTCTAGGGGGCTACAGCAGCTCTCAGCATTTGGGACATTTCACTTTTGGCTGCAAGAGGTTGTGGACACTCTGTCACATGGATGACAATCTCATGGCTGTGTTGCCTTGAAATCCAGTCCAAACCAGCATCTGTGCATCTGTTGTGCACATCAGAGCCTGGATGCTGCAGGGCTGCTGGCCCAGCACGTAACCATAGCCAAGTTTGTTTAAAATACACCTCCCAGCCGAGTCCTTGCCACTGAATGGGGGTGTCAAAAGGAACTTCTTGGTGTCAAAACATTCCCTCTGTCTCTACATTTCTGCTTATTGTTGTCTTTCCTGCCTCAACTGCCTTCTGAGCTGTCTTCCCATTTTAAAATATTGCATAAAACAGTGACATTCTGTAGGTTTAGCAGCATACATATACAGGGAAAGGAACCATGAGGATATGCAATTATCTTCCTCAACTTTCTAACACCCTTGCAGACAGAATTTTTATAAATTTTTCATTTTTGGAGCTCATTCTTGTAAGGCAGAAAACCTCTGGAAGACTTAGGGGGGTTTCTGTTGTTTAAACACAGGCGCACACACACACACATACAATTTCTTTAAGTACTTCAACTTTCAGTCTTGTTTTTTTTTGCTTCTCCTGCCAAATCACGCACGCCAACCTAAATATGCATATCATGTGTGCAGACATTCAAGATACTAAAACCAGAACAGCCTCTTTTAAGGGAAGAATAGTATTTTGGGGTTGGAGTTCTCCTTGTCTGTCTGGAATGTTCTCATTTATGAAAATGTCGAGCACTAAAGCAAGCTACTATTGAAATGATGAAAATCCTGCAGACTCTGCCAGCATGAAGGGTGAATTTTAGGAAGAGCATCTGTGAGGTACCTTTTGAAGTCTCACTTCATGGGACAGTGGAGGTTGTGCTCAATGCCTCAGAAAGCTCTTTCCTGGAAAACTCTTGGTAGAACATAGCTGTGAGCCTTACAAAAATCTGGTTTCCCAGCAACAGTGCTGAGCACAGACATCCAAGGTGACACCTAAATCTGTATAGAGAGAGAAGACTCTTCTGGGCACTAGAGCTCTTCAGAGTTTTAGTTCACTGGGAAGACTGAGCTTATCAATTACACATCTCAATTTTCAGATCTAGAAAGCAAAAAAAAAAAAAAGGAAACTGGATAATTCACTTTCCTGCCCATTGCTACAATGATTACTCTGTCTGCCCGTGCATTGCTCAGGTGAAGAGTCTGTCAGGTTCAGGAGGGAATTCTCCCAAAAGCAGATTAATTTTTTCCTGTACTGCTTTTAGTTTTCATGTGCATCTGCTTCCCAACAGGAGTCTTCTCTAACCCCACTCAGTTGTTTTCCACTTGAGTAACCAACTAAATTCTGATGTGACAATCTCACAGTTTACATACTTACAGTAAAGCCATACACGTAACTTATTAAATGGTAACAGTTTGGAATTCTGCATAACTGTATGTAAAACATTCATGATGATTTTATAAACTGCTGGCTTACTCTTGGAATGCAGTTTATCAGGGCCTTGCCACTTAGCTTATGGAAGCAGTCCCATGGCCTGGCTTCTCCAGCAAGAGAGAAAGCAGGTTCTGCTCATGTCAGGGATTCCTGCCATTACCCAATCTATGGGAATGGGTCATGTTTCACTTGAAAGTTATCCCTTTCCTGTTTACTTGGGGGAGCACTCAAAGCTTTTTAGAAATTCTTACATTTTTCTTGGCATGAGGCTATTAATTCTTGTATAGATTTTTATCATGGCCTCTTTTTCTAAAGATAGATATTTTGGCTGCTAATGAGTTGTTCAATAAAAAAAATATCAAAGTGTTTTTTCTAAAGAAGAATCTTGAAACATAGTGTTCCTGGGGTTTCAAGTGTCCTTTTTACCCTTCCATAAAAGCTTCATCCATGGCTCTGCTCCGAAATCATTGAGATTCATGTCTTCTGCAAAGTAAGCCATTTTCACTGTAAATATTTAGATTTAGGCTTTTATTTATAATACTTAGATGTTAGGAAGATCACCCTTTGCAATAAGTAAAAATAAATTCTTCCCAAGAAAGCATTTCAGTTTCTCTTCTCTCACTCTCTTTGCATGGAGAGATAAAACTCATTAATTTTAATCGTGTGTCAAAGGTTGGGTAAAAAAATCCTTTTTTCCTTCCTTTTACTGACCTGTAAAATCAAACCAGACCTTAATCTGATTTTGAGTTGTTACATGCAAAGTTGATCTTGAAAGTACTTGAAGTCAAGTACTGAATGTTTTTTTAATAATTTTAGGACATTTTTATGACAGTTAGCTGTATAAATAAAGCATAAAAAAAAAATCATGTATCGGTCTGGTTTAGAAATGTGCAAGTTTTGCAGTTGAAGGATAAATATTTGTAAACAGTTTTAGTTCTCTGCAGAAGTCATTTCAAATCATAATTTCAAATGGTTTATGTGTTTCCAGAACTCTTTTTTGTTAACATGTGTGTACACCACAGAGAAGTGTCATTGCAGACTGGAGACAAAGTGATGGCCTCAAGGACAGAGGGACAGTGAGCTGTGCAAACCCCTGGTGTCTCTGATTTGCACTCCTATTGCTGGTCCCTGATCTACCAGTGTTTCCTTGTTGTTTCTGTTCACAGTCTCCATTAAAACAAATTGTTTGTCTCAGTGGATGTTGGGTTATTAAAAGAGAATCTCTTTATGTCCATTTTACTTAAATATATCTATTTGCCCGTTTGTTCACATAAGCTGTGATGAGGCTTGTTAGGCTGATGACAGAGCTCTTGCCAGCTTTCACCCCTGTGTTTATTTAAAGTCTCTCTGTGATTTACTGCAAAACCTTCCGAGCATCTCTCAAGTGTTTACTGATGGATGCGCTCAATTGAGACGTCCCAGCTCATAACTCACAAATCACGACATAATTCAGAAAAGAAATGTCTGCTTTCAACACACAGCCCTCGTGCAGTGAAATGCCGCCAAGTCATTCCAGATGTTGGTGATCACTGCAGTAAAGATCCATGACATTGGTTAATCTGCAGCCTCTCACTGTTTGGAACATACTCTGTAGGGACTTGGCCTCACACAGTAGCAACTTTGGGTGCTTAACCACTGCACGATGGCTTTGTGCAGGCAAAATAGGATGAGGATTTACACATTGCCATTTCTTCTGTGTCCTGCAGAAAAATCATTCACCCTAAATCAATCTTGCCCAACCTTTAGTCTTATTTGCCTTTAACCAAATGTTTCCTCTTCCCCATCATTAATTTTTAAGCCAGGTCAGGCACTGCTAAGTGTCAACATCTTGGAGCAGGTGAGGTGCCAGTTGAACATGAGGTGCCTGAACCTGCTTGTGTGCTTGGGAAGCTGTTAAACCTGGTGAAGTTAAGGGAGTGTTAAAACCATTGGGAGATGGACGTTTTCCTTGCACTTGTGCTTGAAGTGCTAGCTTCCTAACTTGCATCTTTGATGAGAATAGCGTTCATGAAGAGAAGCTGGATGGTGCAAATAAATGTTGCAGTCTGGAGGCACTGAAGCTTTTGGACCAAGAACTTTAGGTCTACTATGCAAACACATACGGAATTATGTCTCAGCTAAAACTTTTATGTCCGCCAAGACATCGCCAAACAGCAGGAAAAGCTAAGCAGGAGATAGTGATTGGAATCATGATGTGAACATGGTGCCACCTGTACAAACACAACCCTTTCCTAAAGATCTAAATCCTATGCAAAAGGAGTCAACAGTTCCATGGTAAGTGCTGATGTGGAGTATTGGCCTCAGTACAGGCCTGCAGCTGTCTGTAACAAGGAAAGTGGCTGAACCATGATGGCATTCCCCGTGGCATGAGGTTCATGGGAAGTTTCAGCAGGGGCGGGTCTCTGCCAATTACTCTCGACTCATCAGGGCAGCTGTCAGTGTTACCTTGCACATTAGCCAAAGTTGAGTCAAATCACACAGACCTTGGCCTCAGACCTGGATTATCAATCTTGATGATGAAATTGGTTATTTATGCCAAAAAGTAGCTTATTTTCCATAATATAATCTCTGTATCACCACAGAGCGTGCAATGCTCTTGGGAAGGGAAAATCTGATCTGTCTCATGGAAGAAGTCAGTGTTGCTAGTCAAGATTTGGTTCTACTTTAAAAAGCAGCAGATTAGACTTCCAAATTTGCATCAGAGGCTATTTTGTGCAGGGATTGGTATAATCCTGCTTGGAAATGGATGCCTCAGTGTGCAGAACAGGGAGCACAAGGTACAGGTTGATCTCACCAGCAAAGGTCAAATGCTGTTCACACTCACCATATATGGGTTTGGATAATAAATGATTTTCCTTCCTGGGATAAAGGCACTGAGTTTTTCTGTCTTGGCATCAGTTGGACTGCAAGAAATAGATTGTTTTGTTTTTAACGTTTTTCTAAGAACCGTGTCGGATGTTACCTGCCCTGTGCTGATAAACGAGCGGGAGGCAGGTCCCAGAGGAGGCGGGGTAGCTGCTGCTGTGGCCAGTCTGCCATCTGCAGGCCACTGCTCCGTGCTGGGGATGCGGAGAGCAGTGCTTGGGAGCTCTTTCTTCTCCAGAAATTATTGTTTCTAGCAAGTTGTTGTTTTCTAGTAAGTGCTATGTAGTAAATTTTAACTTTTTCACTTCTGACCCTATGAATAGTCATTTCTGTTCTTAAAGAAAGCAAAAACAGTGGGGATGAGCAAATCTTAGATTTATCTAAGTTGATGAATAATTACTGACTGTTGTTTTTATTGTCTGTCATTCCTTTTTTTAAGTAAACGTTTTTGTGCTTAGAAATGGGACATTTCATAAGACATTCAAATTCTGTCCTTCACTCTCAGTCCATTAAATTTTCATTAACCCTTTTGTGAGGGTGGTCTTAAATGAAAACAGCACCACTATAATGTTCAATTTTGAATCTTAAAAGTTTTGTTGAGCCTGGGATCTGTGTATATGATACCCAGGCAGCTTCCAAGCACCCCAAAATCTTTGCTTTTATATTCCACAAATCAATAGAGGATTCAGTAGCAGAAATACTCCAATTGTTACATTCTTTTTGCCCAGGTATTTGAAAGGTGAATGATGTGTGCTTTCCTTAGCTATTTTTTTAACCATTGCTAAATAATCTTAAATGAGTTTTTAATTTGGGAGACAATTCAGCATAAATTGAGGGTAAATTGCCCTCAATTTATACTGTTTTCAATGTTGTAACAAAACTTCATATATAGAGTGAAATGTTTGGTGTGTACCACATAAGTTTTCCATCATTTTTGTCTTCGTTTTAGGTCTTCCTGAACAATACTACAGCCTCACTTGGTTCCTCAGCCCTATCCTGGGCTTGATCTTCACTCCGCTCATTGGTTCGGCCAGTGATCGCTGCACGCTGAGCTGGGGCCGCCGGCGGCCGTTCATCCTTGCTCTCTGCATTGGTGTCCTCTTTGGAGTTGCACTTTTCCTTAATGGCTCTGTGATAGGTAAATTACAAGGAAATCCTCTACCTGCATCCCCTGCTAATGTACCTGCATTGAGGTTTTAACGTAGGAAGTAAAGATAATTTTCTGCAGTTGGTTTTCCTCATGTTTAATGTTAAAATCACTAGAATTCTCCACAACCCTGCACCTGAGCTCTGTCCATCTTGCCTGTTATTATTTGAACTCTCGAGTTACAGCTCTGTGCTGAGCATTGTGCAATCGTAGCTGTAACAATTAATAACAATGTTATTAATACAATGGTTGCCAGCATAATGTTTGCAGTCGCTGAGACAAATTTGGTCGATCCTTGACATGGGAAAATTGTAGCAACCTGTTCACAGGGAAATGTTTCCTGTTGTGATCCATTTTCCCTTTAATGCATATCTGGGAACACATCCTGTTTCCAGCATTATTTCAAAAATTATCTTTTCACTTTTTCTTGTGCTTTTCTTAGACCTGGTATTGAAAAAGTCCAGAACACAGTTAATATTTGTTTATCAAAAACTATGTGGGAAAATAATTTCTCCTGAGCCCCCATCAAAGTTGGTAAAAATAGTTTCCCTTGAACACAGTTTACTATGAATTTAATCTACAATCTCTTTGTAAATTTATTGTAGGAGAGGTGACAGCAAGTACGGTTAGGAAAATGTTTACAAAATTATTTAACTGATGCAAACAAAAGGAACTTAGCACCTAATAACATCCTCTTGGCTCTCTTTTTTGGGGTTAGATGCAGCTCTATTGTGAAACAGGTCTACTAATTGAAGGAAGTGAGTGGAATGTTACCTTGGCTCAGCCTGTTAAGCCAGACTGTAGTGCCATATGATTGGCTTCAATTCTCTGCAAACTGCAGTGGACAAACTATTCTGGTAGATGACATTTAGTTTATGCTTTTTTAATTTATCCAAACAATAATTATTTATTTGAATTGTTATATGGCATTGTCCTGAGGTGACTGTATGGTTTGATATCAATTGTGTTTAGTTGTCATGAATTGTATTTAGTTGTTGTGTCTCCAAGACTTATTCCTCATCCTCTAGATGTTTGCAGGATGTTAGGCTGCAACCTCTTACAAGATACTAAGTTATAAGAAGCTCACAGTTCCATACAGTAGTTTAGGTCAGGAGTCATTGATATTGGCAAGCAAATCTCAGGCTCAGTTTACAGGCTTATTTTGAAGCCTTCTAATAAATCAGCACAAAACATTGTCAGTTTTTCTTCTTCACTTTCTTATCCTCAGTCTCCAGTTACTTGCAATCCTAATTGCAATTTGGGACAACAGGAGATGCTGCAAAAACTGTATCAGACCCTCTTTCATAAGGCAGTAGTAGTCATAGGGAGGGGAACCAGGAGCACAGAGGTTGGCTAATCCCAATCATGGTACAGCCATGTCCTAGGAGAACACATTACCCAACTCTGTTTTCTCCTGCCCTCTTCAGGTTTCTGGCAGATCTAAAGAACTGTTGGTGTTTTCTGCTGTAGGGTTCAGCTGAGTGTGGAACACTTATAAACTTGTTTAGCCTTCAAAGGGCTTGGTATAAAATGAGGATTCAATATGAAGGAATCAGCACTTGAGATTTAGATGATTTTTGGTGGCTTAGCCACTTCATCTCCTTCCACAGACATTTTAATCAGTTACACTAATGGTTTTATCAGCCTTGCATGTGTAACTCCTAAATCTCTGTGATTCCAGTAATGCATGCTTTTGTCACTGAAATATTATCCAGCTCTGTGCTAATGCTGCCTTTCTACTCTGTAGACAAAAAGCATTTCATCTCATGCTGTCAACAGAAGCTGACTGATGCTTTTTGCAATGCAAAATACATCCATGTTGCTTCATCCTTAAAAGCTTGGCTTATAAAAAGTGATCTAGGAAAATAAGAATGTTTAAGAAAATCAGAGAGAGAGATGAAGGGGTTAAATTTCACTTTATCCTGGTGTACTGAGAGTACTGCACATTAAGCATCATGTCAAGAATGCTACCAGCAGTGCAGTTACCTGTGGATGTACCTGACAGATGAAATATGCCATTTTGAATGCTCCCCTCTCCCACCATGGCTGTCTTTTATGAAAACAGCCTTCAGCATCCGAAGGGAAATATGTGGGAGGAATACAAAATAATATCCAGTGTTCCCAGAGGTTTAAGAGATGTTTTATAAAATAGCACTTTGATAAATGTCAGTCTTAAGAACATAAAAACCATCCTTGTCCCACACCTTCCATAACACTGTGCCAAGGAGGTGAAATTGCCATTTTGCTCTGTGAAGGAATGTTTGCAGTGAGCATGCTGGCCACCTCTCTCTTAAGGTGTTAAGTTTGTTCTTAGAGTTTGTCCTTTTGAAATGAGATACTCAGATACCTGTCCCTTTTCTCACCAGGTCTGGCTATTGGTGATGTCCCGGACAAGCAGCCCATTGGAATAGTTCTCACGGTGCTTGGGGTTGTGGTGTTGGACTTCTGCGCTGATGCAACTGAAGGGCCAATTCGGGCCTACTTGTTGGATGTGGTGGACAGTGAAGAGCAAGACATGGCCCTGAACATCCATGCATTTTCAGCTGGTAGGGAGTAACTTGAAATGTTTTTGGCAGCTGTTCAGTCTTCCTGAAGACCAGGTTGTGGCTGAATTGATTTTTCCTGAACTCACTTCTCACTTTTTTCTGTTCCACAGGTCTTGGAGGAGCGATTGGTTATATGTTAGGAGGGCTGGACTGGACACAGACCTTCTTGGGTAGCATTTTTAAATCTCAAGAGCAAGTCCTTTTTTTCTTTGCAGCCATTATTTTCTCGGTCTCCGTCGCTCTCCACCTTTTTAGCATTGAAGAGGAGCAATATAACCCTCAGCAGGACAGGATCGATGATGAAGGAGACACACTTTCCAGTGCCAAATTCAGTGGCACTCTCCCGCCTCTGAATCGGCTGAATGTAATTAGTGAGGAAGAGCCATACGGAGCTTCCATGTTCCACGATGAGGTTCAGTCGGAGCATGACCTCAATATGGAGTTCCTTGAGGTGAACATTGTGAGAAGCAAGAGTGACTCAGTTCTGCACATGCCCGATGCCACACTGGAAATTGAATCGGAGCTGCTTTTCCTGCATGACATCGAACCCTCCATTTTTCAGGATGCTTCATATCCAAACACTCCCCACAACACGAGCCAGGAGATCATGAAGTCCAAACTCAACCACCTGTCTGCTTTCCTCAGGGAGAATGAGAAGGAGGAGGAAATGTTGCTTGATAATCGTTTAAATGAAGATAAAGTCCCAAACATCAACGGCTCCCTACCAAAAGAGTTCCTCAACGGACACGCCAGAATCGGCATGAAACAATCCAGCACTTCCAACTCCATGCGGCGGCGGAGGCACATGTTCTACCGGCAGCCATCTTACACCTTCTCGTACTACGGCAAGATCGGCTCCCACCGGTACCGATTCCGCCGCGCCAATGCCATCGTCCTCATCAAGTCCTCGCGCAGCATGAACGACATCTACGACATGCAGAAACGGCAGCGGCAGCGCTGCCGGCACCGCAACCAGAGCGGCACCACCAACTCCAGCGGGGACACGGAGAGCGAGGAGGGCGAGACCGAAACCACCGTCAGACTCTTGTGGCTGTCGATGCTAAAGATGCCCAAGGAGCTGCTGAGGCTGTGCGTCTGCCACCTCTTGACTTGGTTTTCCATCATTGCTGAAGCTGTGTTCTATACGGATTTCATGGGACAGGTTATCTTCCAGGGCGATCCAAAGGTAAGAGAGCAGTTCCCGTACGCAGACCTGCTCAGAGTCCCTCATTTCTGAGATGTGCTCAGTACAACTGAGGGGTCTTGGTGTTGTGTCTGTTGCAGGCCCCTTCGAACTCGACTGAGCTGCACGCCTACAATGCTGGAGTTCAGATGGGATGCTGGGGGCTGGTGATTTATGCTGCTACTGCTGCTGTTTGTTCAGGTAAGAGACTGTGAAGTCACACAGTGGAATGCACCTCATGCATGTATTTCTGAGGTAAAAGCAGAATCATGGAATATTCTGAGTTGGAAGTGACCCACAGGGATCATCTAACTCCTGGCCCTCCTGAAACAGTGTTGCTTCAGTTGGCATCTACGTCCTTGTTTGAGGTAAAGGGTATTTTGGAGTAGCATTTCTTCCAGTCATAAGGGGAAGGTCTTCTTTAAGAATCAATATTTAAAAGTTCCTCCAAATGTAGAGGTGGAAATATGAACAGATGGTTAAGTGGCATAAAGCGCAAAATTAAATCAAAGGATATGAGTGGCGTTTAACAAGCCTTCAGGAAACTAAAATCATGCTTGGTAGAAGATTTAAGCATATGTAAGAGGGTTTTTGCAAAGACTGTTTTTAAATCAAAATTATAAATATGTATTTCTGAAAGTCATTCTGTAGATAATTTGAGCTTGCAACAGACTCTGAAATTGAGAATTTTTGCCAAAATTCTGCCTTTTGCAGCACATAGCAGGCATGTCTGCACAGCTCAGTACTGTGGGGGCAGGCTCTTTCTGAAGCAGGAACACATCCTGTTCCCAGTGAGGGCTGGGCTGTGCTGGTCAGACAGCCCACATATGACCATCCACCTCCTAAACAGGGTATAGAGCCATGGCCACATCAATCCCCTAAAACTTTAGCGAGTAAACTGATGTTTGAGGGGAAATAGCTTCAAACTGAAAAAGTAGTTTTAGATTGGATATTGGGAAAAAATTCTTCTCAGTGAGAGCGGTGAGGCTATGGCACAGATTGCCCAGAGAAGCTGTGGTTGCCCATCCCTGGAAGCGTTCAGGGCCAGGTTGGATGGGGCCTGGAGCAACCTGGGATAGTGGAAGGTGGCAGGGGTGGTTGGAACTGGATGTTCGTTAAGGGCCCTTCCAACCCAAACTGTTCTATGATTCCTGTTTTATTCTTTATCTCTGCAGCCTTGTTGCAGAAATACTTGGACAACTACGACCTTAGCATAAAAGTGATCTACATCCTGGGCACGCTGGGTTTTTCCCTTGGCACAGCAGTGATGGCCATGTTCCCCAACGTGTACGTCACCATGATAATGATCAGCACGATGGGAATAGTCTCCATGAGCATCTCCTACTGCCCCTACGCGCTTTTGGGACAATACCATGAGATAAAACAGGTATGTGGAATATTTGGACAATATGTCTGAATCAAGGCAGAACATTCCTGTTTCTCTTAAGATCTCTTAAGATTTGTTAAATCCCACTATTGAAGATACCTGCTTTGTTGGGATGTGTGCCAAAGCTTGAATGGATAGTAAACAGCTGGAGCTGGTGCTGAAATCAGATAGTCTTGGTATTGAGGTGGCTCAGAGAGGGTCATGATGGCTTTTTCCTATGCTGATGTATAAAACAATCTGGGTGCATATGGCAGATGAAGAGAAATTAAATTATTATGGGCGTGTTTACTATCTACCTGGTTGTTACTCCTGTCTTGGATGTGGTATGGTAAAGTTACTCGGGTTTTTCACAGTCTTAGATTTTGAAGTGAGTCTGGAAATGCAGCTGTAATTTTGGGGCTGCATAAAGCAAAACAATTCTGCTGGAAACAAGAATGATTTTACTTCCCAAGAGTTTCATTCCACTGTTCCATTTGGATTACAAATTACAGGAGGATCATTTATTACAAGTTCCTGAATTGCGGTTGAGAGGGGGATTCCTTGTTATGATCATAAAATTTATGTTTCATGTAACATGAAATGTTTCATGTAAAATTGTTTTTACAAAACCTAATCTTGGACCTGATTTGGGCTAGAAGTGACACCCAGTCAATACCTGCCTCATGCTGCAGGGTCCTGAGGAGGCTGTTGATGAGCAGATAAGGAGGCTGTTGCTCTGGAATTGTGTCATGGTACTGCACAAAGATAATGTGAAGTTGACCATGGGGCTAAGAAACTTGAGCGGAGTTCTGGTGTTTAAGCACTGCTTTCATCCATTTCATACCACGTTTCTTGTCTTTCTGCAGTACATTCACCACAGCCCCGGGAACTCGAAGCGAGGGTTCGGCATCGACTGCGCCATCCTGTCCTGTCAGGTTTACATCTCCCAGATCCTGGTGGCCTCCGCGCTTGGCGGCGTGGTGGACATGGTCGGCACGGTCAGAGTCATCCCCATGGTGGCTTCGGTAGGATCCTTCCTGGGTTTTTTGACAGCCACTTTCTTGGTGATTTACCCTGAAGTCAACGAAGAGCCAAAGGAAGAGCAGAAGGGACTGGGTCCTCCAGAGACAGCCGAGGGCAGCGGCACGGGCACAGAGAAGCCGACGGTGCTGAAGCTGACGCGCAAAGGAGCCGCGGCAGCGGAGCCGGAGGGCGAGTCAGCCGTGTGAGGCCGCCGACGCTTGTTCACCCACATTCCAAGGAGTGCAGGTGCAGGATCAAGAACTTTTGTTGTGGGTTTGTTTTTTTTTTTTCCAGGAAAGCAAATTAGGACCTTCACTACTTGTAGCTAAAATTTGCAGAAGAAAAGGCAGTTTCTTGCAAAAATGTAAATGAAATTCTGTAGTCCTTCCTCTAGGTTTGAGCAGGTCGCTCTGATGCTAATTGCTTTCTCTACAACTTAGAAACGTCATTTCTGAACACTTTTTTATTAAGAATACATTTAGATTTCAAATAAGTTTTATTAATCTGCATGAGACTCACAGTGTATACAATTAGCAGTTAGAAAAATTAAGTTTTTGGCTGTTTTTAAACTAACAGAAAATGGAAGCTATCTCGACCTATAGTCTCTTGCCGTTTTTTTGTCTGAACATTTCAGATTTCACTAGCATAATAACTGAATCAAATGCTTAGACATCAATTGATTTTTTCACGAGCATGATATTACTGGTCTACAGCTACGTTAATTTTAGACTTCATGTTTTTGTTAGTGCAATTACTGCAGAATCCTTTTATTTGCAATTATTTTCAAGGAAAAGAAAAAAGCAATTACTGCAGTTTCTAAGAAACTGCTGTGAATTCTTTTAGTCATACTATTCACAACCACTCCCAAATCTGCTGCTTGTCAGGAGAGTGTGACACTGGGTGCTGGATGTCAGCTGTAGATGGAAGAAGCAGCAGCTGGGAGAGGTGACCAGCACTCACAGGTTTCTTTATCACAAGTGCTGCATTTTATGAATGTTGTTGGAATACGCTGTGACAATTTTTAGCTGAGAGTTTCACGTGCTGGTGAACTCGGGGGTTTTCTCAGCATTTAAACCTGATCATCTCTGGAGGAGGCTGCCGTGGAGAAAGGGCATCTCTTGGGTCAGCTTCGTGGGAGGGGGTGTGTGGATTCTCTTCCATAGGGAAAGGAAGTCATTGATTAATTGCACTTTTTACAATCCTTTAACCTCCTGGCTGGGAATGCAGCAGCCGAGGTAAAGGCACGGGGTCAGTACAACAAGGAGAACCCAAGGCCTACCTCCTTCACTTTATGGCATAGTCTGAGTGTATAAAAATCCGTGTCAGAAACAGTTTTTAGGCCTTAAAATTCAAATGTTGCTGTTCCAGTCCCTGTGTTGGAGGAACTGTAGGCTGGAGCTCTTCTGAGTTGCTGTACCAATGTTGTCAGCACATCCTCCATGTCCACTTCTGTGATTCAGGACACAGCTGCAGTACAAAGACACTTTTCTGGAAAGTTGAAAGAGTTGTGCAAACCTGATTTAAAATAGGTTTGGATCATTATCCAGCAGCCATTTAAAGCAACTTTTGAAACTTGTGTTTCACAAACTTCCAATTGTCATTTGTAAGATGTGTTTGTGGTGTTGTTGGCTCATTTTGGCTTGGGGCCCCCCGGGCTGCCGTCAATCCGTGTGCTGGACAGGCAAACACAGCACAGTGTGAGATTCCTGCTGCCTCAAGCTCCTCCTCCTCCAACACTTGCAAATGCCTGCAATCATGCTGCAATCCAGGCAGTCAGTCAAAGAAGCTATATTTCAACATGAAAAGCAGATTTTAATGAATTACTTGAATTGTCAATGTATTTGAGAAATGGATGTTTGGGTGTATTTGAAGGTGTCATCTATGGGTTTCTCTGAAGGCTTCCAGTCAATGCCTATGGCCTCTGCCATCAAGGGTGACAATGTTTTTAGGCTGGTGACATCACAGAGCACTGAAGTACATGTAATCACACAGGACTTAGGAGTTGTATTTGTTTTTCCAAGTGTCTTGAGGAAGTCTTTATTTTTTTTCTATGGTGAATATTTTTTTATGTAGAACATGTACTGTGAACTGTGTTCAGCCAGGGGAGCAATACTACTGAAGAGTGTGAGACCTTACTGAAGAGAGCAGCTGTGAGAAATTCTGCCATAATTTTATCACCTCAGTTACATTTAATATATTCTGGTGATGTTCACATGTGAGAGACAAGTGTTGCTTTTCACCCTAGAACTGGCATTCGTGTAAGTTAAATACTGAGTTACGTATTTTAAAGTGGCTTTAATATTTTAGTTTTGAAGCTCCTTGAAGATTCTGCTTTTAGTTAAATAACCACTGTCAAATAGTCCTTATTTTAATCTCTACTGCTGGAAAAGT
This sequence comes from Bombycilla garrulus, assembly GCA_013400315.1. Lineage (NCBI taxonomy): Eukaryota > Metazoa > Chordata > Aves > Passeriformes > Bombycillidae > Bombycilla > Bombycilla garrulus. The sequence goes on from VXBU01008309.1 coordinate 375,853, forward strand.
TCTTTAAAATCCTGCATCTTCTGACCAGTGCCAGCCTTACCCTTTTCCCAAGGGTTCCATGGACCAGCATGGATCAAATCTCCATTACTCCACATTGCACTTTCTAAGCCAAGATCTCTTTCACTGCACCATCACACTGACCAAGTCGCTGCAGAGAGGGAGGAGAGGCTGAAGCTTCCTCTGACTTCACATCCCACAGAGGGAACATGAAACCATTCTGGGAGTGAACTCACCCATGTTTATGGAGCTTTCTCAGCCAGGGAAGGGCAAAGAGGGAGGAAGGACCTTTCATTTTGAACCCAGAGTCATCAAGCAAAGGCAGGGCAGGGCCAGTTTTTTCACAAGACAGCATTTGGCATGGCTTCATTTCTAAGAACTGGATGTTAAAATCCGTGTTTGGAGTTGTTTATAGGGCTCATAACACAGGAGTATGCACGCTGCCACAGCAGGAAGCTGATTTCACTCCCTGGTAAAAGCAAAGGAAATAATTATTCATTGTAAATGTGCTGAAGTTTTTGTAGTGTTGCCAGAAGAATTAACTTGGGGAGCCCCAGCCAAAGCATCTCCTCCTGTCCTTGGGCCAGCCTGGGAAACCCCTGCACTGGCTTCACTTGCTGAAGTCTCCCAAGGGCTTTTCCTTGGATGTGAAAGTTTTCTTTCTAGCCCCAGCACTTCTCAGGGTAGAGTGGGCAATGATTAATTTCTTCATCTGTCCCTTACCTTATCTTTTGATACAGAAATTATTTTTTTATGACAATTAAAGTAGTACAGTTTTATGTGTTTGTTGCAGAGCTTGTGGAAAGAGAAGTTTGGAGTGGCTTTTTTTTGTTATTACCGGTGACAACAAACATCTTTTTTTGTTTGTTTGTATTCCTGTCTAGTTGAAGTCATCCCATTGGACCTTCAGCATAGTAGGACTAAGGTTTAGTGGTTCAGTTCAGTGTTGCTCAATACTATAAACAATTTTAACATGTTCTGCTGCAGTGATGTGTAACACGAGGCACTGCTGGTGCTCAAACCCTCGAGGTCTGTGGTTGATCAGTTGCCCAACTCAAGATGTTTCATGTGAGAGCAGAGAAGCTTCAATTTTCACCCCTCGGAAGGGCGGAGTGTGGGTTTGGCCCTGTGGAGTTATTCCATGAGCCAGTGAGATCTGTGCTCTTTGTGGACGGCAATTTCAGACTCCAGAAGCAATAATTTCTTAGGAATGTTTCTCTTCCTGCTGGTTTGATGACTTTCATAGAGATTTATTGCCTAAATAGCCTTTTAATAACACAAATCTGGTGGTTTGCTGGCGTTGGCTGTGAGCTGTTGTGGCAAGATAGGAGTTGTTCATCATCAGAAGGGAGGAGGTCAATAAATCCAGTGGAGGTTTGTGCTCTTGAAACACACGAAGTCCTTTCCCCTTTTCATTTGGAGCCTTTTTCTAGGCTCTGAAATATTCCCAGGACATCAGTCTGAAAAGGAGGTGGCTGCAGATTTACCCTCCTGGTTTTCTTGCCGACGCCAATGCTGACACTCAGGCCGCAGGACAGAACAGCTGCATGAGGTTTTCCTCTTAGGCAAGGACTGACTCTTTCTTAGCCCTCTCCCACCTGATCTGAACCGTTCAGCAGCGGGAATGACAGCAGGAACCGTGGTGCTTTTTGCCAGGTACCTCATTAAAACTTTGTGAAGAACATGTCCCCTGCCCTTGGACTGAGGTGAGCCTGGCTTCTTCCAGCATCCACCATGAAAAGCAGGATTTTCCTGGCTGCCAGGTCTCATGGCCATGCAGGTTGAGATGTTTACTCACATCTGTGAGTAAAGGTAGAGAGAGTCACATTTTGTTCTGGGAGAGCTGGGACACCTGGGCAGGAGAGAAGCGCAGGAGGCAGGTGCTGAGATTTGAGGGTTTTTAGGGATGCGTGTGTGTCTGTACTTCTGTGTTTGTACATTTCCATACACACTGCTCGGGCCAAAATACCTTTGGGGGTTGTGTGTTGCTGTCACTGTATTCCACAATGTTTTCAACTGAGTTCTTCCAGGTTTCCCTCATCCTGGTCTGATGCAAGACAGCTATAAATATGTATCTTATTTAAATGAACAAATGAACTTCTGCATGATATTCCAAGCACATGTAGCAGCTTCAGCATCTGAAGTGTCTGTCATGAATGAGAAGTTGGTTTTCTTTGCAGCTGTTTTGTCGTTGTTTCCTTTGAATAGGCCAAATAAATGTAATGGACACCAAATGTTGCACAGAAATGTTACTGATGACTGTGTGGAAGAAATACCAAATTTTATTTTTCTTTGCAGAAACTTTATGGTTCCAGAGAGTCCTTTAGCTGTTTTCCTTCCTTAAATGACAAAGCTGAACGTTTGTAAAGCACGTCACAAAATGGTCATTTGGAAAAAGTGGAGCTACCTAAAGTTTTCTCTTTGTCATGTTGCATCCAAAGGAGCTGCAGCAGCTCAAACACCAACTGGGGTTTGAATTTGAGGCTCAGCACTTCAGAAACTGCCTTAGAAAACAACAAAAAGGCTCAATTCCTTTCCCTGGCTTGGCACTCGCACCCACTGATCTGCTCATTAAGCTGTTCCAGGTTTTCCTTTGGTTTAAATTAAAATCACTTCCTGGAAAACCAATTTGGTTTGGTTCCTCAACCCGGGCAGCTTCACCTGAATTTCCACCTCAGCCTCCCTCTCCCCAGGGAGCACAAGGGGTGCCCAGGAGGGACAAATACCCACCAAAAGAGAGCATCTGCTGTAATTAAAGGGCTTTTGATGCCCTTGTGACCTGCTAAAATTTTAGGGAAAATGCAGAGCATGGTTCAATTTGACCTGCTCTGGCACGTTTATTCTTAAACTTGGAAGTTTGAGGTGAAGCTCAGCATTTAGTCAAACTCACTGTCACCTTATTTACTCTGCACCTACTCAGTTCTTAGTGACAGCCAAATTGTGATAAATTACCCCAAAATCCAGACTTTTCTCTCAACAAATTGGCAGTTCCCAGTGTGAATTTGTTTTGCTTGATGTAACATGAACACTAAGCCCTTTAAGTAGCCAAATGACCAGCTTATTTTAAATGCCTCGTATTACTAGAAAGCTGCATATAGGCATCTCATAGCGGGGAAAAAATAAAAAAAAAAAAAAAAAAGAAAAGAATATTTAGTTCCTTTGTGAACTGGGCATATGACAACTACTTTTTTATCAACTTATTAAGTTGGGGCACTATAATAGCTCTTGCTGAGTTTAGCAATGTTTATAAGCATGTGTTAAACACATAATGTTGTTTTATGAGGAAAAAGGGATAATGAAAAGTGTCACAGATGAATGTTTGAGTGCATAGATGGCATAATGTATGTATGATTTTTATTTCTACACTGTTGAGCTTATTTTCTGTTTAAAGGTTAAAAAAAATTGTTGCATGAGAACTGTTTTATTGTGTTCTGCACTTTCTGTTCTTTTTGTATAATCTTGATTTTTTTTTTCATTTATGCATAGAAAAGAAAAACAATCAGTTTAGAAATATTCTACTTCATGAGACATTGTGTTCCAATCTGTTGTTCTGAAGTTCGATCTTAATAAACATTTCAGTAAGAGTTGGTGGCTCGTGTCCCTGTGGTGTTTGTAGGGAAGGTGGAAGGTGAGCAGAGGGACACCTGGTCCCTGAGCTGTGCAAGGCAAATAACACCTGCACCAGAGCTTCATTAATATTTCCAAAAATGCTGGTGGCAAATATTGCCTGGCAAAGATGCAGGCATTGCAATTCAGAGACGGTTTTAAACTCACCTGACACTTGCAGGGTTCAGGTGTGACCCAGGAGAGAGCACAGGTGGAGCAAAATGGGGATACCTGGGGCAGGTCCCCAGCTCCAGGCTCTGCTCGGAAAGTGGGGTGGCTGTCACACAGAATCCAGCACCTCTCATGCCATCATCAGGGCTGAGGAGCTGAGGGTCTCCCCAATGACCTCTGAGTGTATGATTTAATGACCACAAGCAGCTCCCAAAGAAATCAGTTCCCGTCCAAATTCATCAACCTCTCAGAAAAAGAGGGGACAGCTGGAGCCAGATTACAGACACCAGCTGATGGGTGAACTTGCAGTGAAGAGCTCAATTGTCCCATTTGATTTCTAGTTTACTTGACAGATTTGATCTGTGATTCTTCCTAAAGGAATTTCCTCAGATCAAGTATCGGCAGCTCTGAGAAGTCAATGCCCATCAATTGCACTGGAAAATACCTCCAGGACTGAGTCCAGCCTATGACCAATCACCACCTTTGTTAAGTAGACCAGAGCACTGACTGCCACATCCAGGCTTTCTTTAAACACCTCCACAAACGATGACTCCACCACCTCTCTGGGCAGCGCCTTCCAGTGCCTGACAAACTTTTCCATACAGAAATTCTTCCTAATACCCAAAGTAAACTTCCCCTGGTGCTAATTGGGAATATTTCAGTTTGTCCTGTTCATGGGATGGACTTGATGATCTCCAAGGTCTTTCCCACCCTAGCTGATTCTGTGATTCTATACTTGTGACTTGGGAGAAGGGACCGACCCCACCGGGCTACAGCCTACTGTTAAGGAGTTGTAGAGTGACAAAGTCTCCCCTGAGGATTCCTTCCTCCTAGACTGAGACCTCAGAGCTCCCTCAGCTGCTCCTCACCAGGCTTGCGCTCAAAGCCATTCCCAATGCCATTGCCTGGACATGCTTCAGCACTCCAATGTCCATCTTCTCATGAGGGGCCAAAAACTAGAAACAGGGCTCAAGGTGTAGCCTCCTCAGTGCCCGGCACACTGGGACAATCACTGCCCTGCTCCTGCCGGCCACACTAGTGCTGACACAGAAGCCCAGCAGGCCACCGGCCTCCTCACCCACCTGGCCACACGCCGCCTCACGTTTGGCCGCTGTCGGCCAGCACCCTCAGGGCCTTTCCTGCTGGCCGGCTTTCCAGACACTCTGCCCCCAGCCTGGGCCACTGCAGGAGCTTCTTGGGATACAAGGGCAGCACCCAGACTTTGAGATTCTACACCCTCACCCCGCTGGCCTCACACCATCCATCCAGCCNATGCAAATATATCCATGCTTCCAGCGGCACCAGCGACAA